>JANJXV010000150.1:0-600000 GCA_024803745.1 Megascapheus bottae | reverse complement strand
CTTATTTTAGTATGAATGTTGAGATGGGAAGAGACAGAAAAAGTGAAATGTTTCCTGTTCCTCATAGAGAAGAGACTCAGCAGAACCACTGTGGTCTGCAGGCTTCTTTGTGAGTTTTGTTTGCTTGTTTGATTTTTGTCAATTGTGGGGCTTGAACTCTGGGCCTGGGTACTGTCCCTGAGCTCTTCAGCTCAAGGCTAGTGCTTTAATCTGTGAGCCACAGTGCCACTTCTGGTTTTTCTGGCACTTAACTGGGTACTTTGGCTGGCTTTAAACTTTGATTCTCAGATCTTAGCCTCCTGAGTAGCTAAGATTATAGGTGTGAGGTACCACCACCAGGCTGCTGCTCTGTTACTATGCAGGTTCTGGATCAAGAACTTCAAGTTCTTACTTCAATTTTTTCTTCTCTTGCCTGATAATCGGCCATTTGAACGAAGCCCCTGTTCCAGGTCTTTGTTGGTTAATGAGAGATATTATGATTTTCTAATATTCAGAGCAATGATTTTAAAACCCAGCATTTTACTTACTTGAATAAATTAAGAGACAGGACCTAGTGAGATGGAAAACAAAATTTTTTTCAAGTTGCTATCCTGTTCTAATGCATAAATCTGGCTATTTTGCTTACACACAAATATGTATTTTACCAGTTTCTACTCTATTTTTGCTTAGCTTAAAACCACCACTGCCATTTCATAGATTTTGTTGTTGTTGTTGTTTGCGGTGCTTGAACTCTGTGCCTGGGCTGTTCCTCAGATCTTCAGTTCAATGCCAGTGCTCTACTACTTTTGATTTGGCCAGTCCTGGGCTTGAACTCAGGGACTGAGCACTGTCCTTATATTTTCTCAAGGCTAGGGCTCTACCACTTCAGCCTCAGCACCACTTCCAGCATTTTTCTATGTATGTGGTATTGAGGAATTGAAGCCAGGTCTTCGTGCATGCTAGGCAAGCACTCTACCACTAGGCCAAACTCCCAGCACAAAATTATTCATCATTACTATTAGCTATTTCTTTTTTTATTCTTGATTCGTCATGGTGCTTGGACTTTGGGCCTGGACACTGTCCCTGAGCTCTTCAGCTCAAGGCTAGCGCTCTTCCTCTACAGCTCCATTTTTGGTTTCTGGTAGTTAATTCGTGATGTAAGTCTCACAAACATATGTGTCCAGGATGGCTTTGGGCTTTGAACCAAGATCCTCCAATCTCAGCCTCCAACAGTAGCTAGAATTACACGCTTCAGCCAGCAGTGCCTGACTGTTTGATGTCTCTGTCTCTGTCTCTCTGTCTCTGTCTGTCTGCCTGTCTGTCTCTCCCTCTGTCTCTCTCTCTGTCTCTGTCTCTCTGTCTCTCTCTGTCTCTGTCTCTCTGTCTCTCTCTCTCTGTCTCTCTGCCTCTCTCTCTCTCTCTCTCTCTCTCTCTCTCTCTCTCTCTCTCTCTCTTTTGGTTGTAAGACTTTAATTGTGCACCTGGGCAGTGTCCCTGGGCTCTTCAGCTCAAGGCTACAACCTTAAACACCTTGAGCCACAGTGTCACTTCTGGTTTTCTGGTGCTTAAGTGGAAGTAACAGTTTCATGGACTTTAGTGTCTGGCCTGGCTTTGAACTGTGATCCTCAGAACCCAAACTTCTGAGATCATTTCCAGCTTTTTTTTTAGTGTGAGTGGTACAGAGTAATTGAACACAGGGCTTTGTGCATACTAGGCAAGCAAACTACCACTAGTGTGCACTCCAGCCTTAGATAAGGGCTTTCTTTTTCGTTTTCTTTTTTTCACTCATGGGGCTTGAACTCTGGGCCTGGATGTTTACCTTAAGCTCTTCAGCTCAAGGCAAGAGCTCTACCACTTGAGGCACATTGTCATTTTGAATTTTCTGGATTATTTGGAAATAAGATTCTCACAGATTTTTATGCCTGGGCCGTCTTTGAACCTCGATCCTCCAGGGTAGCTAGGATTACCAGGGTGAGCCACCAGTCACGGGCATTAAATTATTATTTTCTGCATATCCTATGGCTTCAACTCATGGTCAGAGCACTGTCCTAGGGCTTGCTCAAGGATAGCACTTTACTTCAGCCAGCCAACTCCCGGTCCAAATAGGCCACTCTTGAAGCTAGAATTACAGAGATCTGCCATAATACAGGCATGTCGTTATCTAAGTATATAATTTTTCTTCTATTTTTGATGGCTTTTCCTTAGTGGACATATTTCCTACATATTTTATGGAAAACTTCCTTCCCACTGGGGCCATAAGTTAAGCCTAGTGGAAGAGTTCTTGCCGAGCATGAATGAAGACCCAAGTTCAATTCCTCAGCACAACATAGATAAAAAAGATAAAAGTGGTGCTGTGGCACATGTGATAGAACTTGCGCCTTAAGAATAAACAAAAACAAAAACAAGGACCGTGCTTAGGTCCTGAGTCTAACCCAGTACTGGCAAAAAAATTCTGCCCAAAGTAGACATTTAAACTTATTGTACTTTTCAAAAAATTTGTTGTCAAGGTGATATACAAAGAGATTGCTGTTACATATGTAATGAGTACATTTCTTGTAAACACTGTTACCCCCTCCCCCCTTTTCTCTTTCCCTTCCCCCCAAGTCATAAATTTCATTTACAACAAATATACATGTATTTTCATTCCTGAAAAAAATAGTTTAAAATGTGTTCAAATAAATGATGTAGATTGATATATTTATCAAAATGGATTACTTGAACTCTAAAATAAACATTCTAGGTAATTTTTCTCATAAAATTGTATTAATGCTATAAAACTAATAAAAAAGGAATTTTAGTTATTAATTTCTTATGTTTTACCTTTAACATTATTACACTAAGCATAGTGTTTATGCTATTAATACAGACAGCATGAAATATGATTATGTAAAAAAATTAAATGATTAAAAATAGTAAGGTTGGGGGCCAGTAGTTTGGCTTGGTGGCACACACCCTGGACTGGCAAAAAAGAAGTAGGGTTAGATAAAACAGATTTATTTCCAAATGTGTGGAAAATGGTATGATTTCTTGTTTGGCTAGTCCTGGGGCTTGAACTGAGGGACCAGGAACTGTCTTTCGCCACATTTGTTCAAGGGTGGCACTCTTACACCTGAGCAACAGTGCCCCATCTGCTTTTTCTGTGTATGCAGTGCTGAGGAATTGAATCAAGGTCTTCTTGTATACTAGGCGAGCACTCTACAACTAGGCCACATTCAAAGCCAAAGTAGATTTTTGATGCTATTGTGGAGTTTTAATTTTCTTAAATATTTGTACAAAGCACAATGGATATATAAACAGACTTGAACTCACAGAACACATGATGCTGTGGGCACATTCGGTTCAAGGAAAGTGAGAGCCTTCTCTCTCCATCCTGAGCCTTCTACCAAAGCTCCTTTCTTGCATGACTCTAATCCTGTGGCTGTCCTGCAGAGATGTGCACTTATGTGCTGGGAGGGGGGTAAGAGACACTCGAGAACAGGATGACTTTTATACCCCACTTCCAGAAGCTTCTGAGAAAGGCCTCTATGCATCTGTCCAAAGTAAACGCACCTTAAATTAACTAAGTAAATGCTCTAAATAAATCAATAAGTGAATGCTCTAAATAAAGAACTAAATGCTCATTCCTCTAATCTTAGCCAGCAGGCTGAGCTCTGAAGATCACAGTGGAAAGCCAGTCTAGTCAGTAAAATTCTAAAGGCACTTGTCTTCAATTAGGCAGCAAAAAGCCAGAACTTGACCTATGACTCAAATGGTACAGTGCTAATTTTTGAACACCAAAGGGATGGCATTTAGACCTGGGTTCAGGTTCAAGTGGCAGCACTGGACCACACACCAAAATGTAAATGCTTTTAGGTTCTAACAGGAAAAGCTATCACAATCCATCCCTGATGGCTCAAAAGTGATTCAGCCCTCAGCTTTTCCTCTGACTCCAGTATTTCACAGGCCTCCGCCATTAGTACTGACACCTCATTTCTTACTGGGAAATGGGATTTCCTAGGATGTCACCTAGGTGAGGGCTGCAGTTGGGAGCCACTTCCTCATGCCTGAAATCCAACTTCTCAGTAAGCACACTGTTGAGACTCCAGTAGCTTGTGAGGGAAATGAAATGGCATGGTGTGCCAGTCATAATAAAGTAGTTTTTGCACTTGTATCATGCTTAGCTCCCCTGTGAACACCCCAGTGAACCAAACAGGCTCAGAGAGGAGCCAAGTATTCCAAGACTTGGCCAGGAGGGGTGAGCAAACCTGGGTTTGGAGGGGGAACACTCACTTTTTCAAGAGAATTTCCAGCAACTACTACATTGTCCTCCACTATTTGAAATTGTGTAGGAAGTTTCCCACATAAAAGAGATCACCTTTCTGGTAGGCAGGGATCAGCTTTGTCAGCAGCATCTCCAACAGGCCTTCCTCCAGGATCCATAGGTTACAAGGCTCATTCAGAGTCTGAGCTGACTTACCATCACACTATGTTGGCAAACAGTGGATATTTCAAACGTAGGAATGGGACCACACTTCACACTGAGGAATTGGAATAGAGTAGATTGGAAATGACACACTCTAATCAAAGTATAGTCACTTGAAAGCACTCAAGAAAGTTGTAGTGTGTGGGCAGGATGATGGGTTCAAATAGGTTTCCTCTCAATATACCTCATCTGAGTTGCCCTGGATTTTCCTGGCTTTCTTCCAAGAGAAATGCCTGATATACTGGAATTTTGGCTTGGCACTGATCCAGCATCTACTTCTTCAAGTGAGACATCCATATCTCTCATGCCTGAGATGCGAGCCTCCTGACCTTTGGCAACAGCACAGCAACATCTTTCTGGTTCCTGAGCCACAGGCCAAGGGAGCTGGCTTGAGCTGGTTGTCACATACAGTGGCTTAGTTACCAGGGTTCCATATTCTGTTCCATTGTGAGGGAGGTAGGGTCACCTTTCAAGGCCCAATGACCATAGCTCCTTGCTCACAGAAGACCTCCCCAAAGACATACTGGAGGCTGAATCTCCCTTCCCACCTCACATATGGATGTAGTAAACAGCACACCTTTTTGTTCAAATCCCAACTCATTAACTAGGCGTAAGTGCTAGCCTGGTCTCAGGCTCAAGGAGCCTTTCTTAGGTAAGATCCAAACTTAACTGTCACTATTCCCCTTACACTTCACAAGACATTTTGCTTCACAGTGCCTTCTCAGCTTGCTTTTTGCCTCTTGCACATTTTTTTGCTAGTCCTGGGACTTGATCTCAGAGCCTGACCATTGTTCCTAGGCTTTCTTTAGGCTATAGCTGTCCCACCAATCCACAGCACCACTTGCAGCGTTTTCTATGTATATGGTACTGCAGAATCAAACCGGAGTCTTTTTGTGTGGTAGCCAAGCACTCTACAAATAGATGAAACACCCAGGCCATCTTGCACATATTTTTCACTTCAATCTAGTAGGACGTTGTTAGGTTTCTGTATCCTAATCTATTTTTCTTCCTGATGAATATCTGTGCTGTCATCTGTAAAAATGCAAGTGGGAAAATCACAGAAGCATTGGTGACATAAACAAACGTCTTACAGACATAGATAAGTGTTCATTCTTTGTAGGAGAAAGGATATTTTGATATGATGATGACTATTTATAAATACTTTATCTGGGTTTAGAGTTTGGCCCAGTGGTAGAGTGCTTGCCTAGCATCCATGAAGATCTAGGGTTGAGTCCTTAATATCACACAGATATAAAAATCCATATGGCAATGTGGCTCAAGTGGCAGAGGGCTAGACTTGGGAAAAGCCAAGAGCAGTGCTCAGGCCCTGAGTTCAAGCCCCAGGAATGGCAGAAAAAAACAAAAGAAAAGAAAAGAAAAGAAATGTGCTTTTTACAAGTTATTCACTCACAGCATTTGCCTCTGAATTCTTCGCTTCTGCATCTTGTGACTTATCCCTTTCCCTCAATGTAGACAAGAAAAACAGATTTTATTACTTGCTATCCTGTTGTCCAATCTTTGGATATTAATTCAAAATACAATATTGCCTGAGATATTGTGTGTGTGCATGTGTGTGTGTGTGTATCTGCCAATGTGTGCATGCACACATGTGTACAGGGTTTAGGGCTTACTCATAGGGCCTGTGTGATAACCCTCAGCATCTTTTCCTCAAAGGTATTGGTCTTTCACTTGTAGCTTATTATAGCTAATTGGAGTTGAGAGATTCACTCAATTTCTTGCCCTGTGCATTGGAACCCAGTGCTAGGTTCTCATATTGTTAATTGTAGCTATAGAGAAGGCTGAGGTCTGGGGATCCTCGTTAGAATCCAGCCCCTGAGAGAAAGTCACTGATAGAAATCTTTATCTTCAGTTAAGCAAGAATAAATAAGGCAAAAGTGGAACTGTGGCTCAGTTCCTCTTGTACCAGCCATGAGAAAATTAGTAATTGGCAGCACCGGTCCCTGAGAGAAATCCTTAGCACTGGTTCAAAAAAAGAAAGTAAATAAGGAAAAAAACTTGCTGAGGAATCCGTAAGGATAAACGTGCCTGTGAATAATCTTGTCATTTCAGATTCCCTCAAGAGCTTATGTCTCTCTATATTTTATCAAGTTTTTTTTAAAGATATTGACATATTTCCTATCTTTCTTAAACAGAGATAGCCGTCCACAAAACACAAACACAAACTCTCACACAGTATACCACCCACCCATAAGTGTCTGGGTATGTATATATGTATAGTCATATGTATTGATCTGTCTCTCTATACTAATATATAAATGCATAAACATATGTATTTAGACAAACAGGAAACATACATAGATAGGTCTCAGGCATTTCCAGATTTTGTACAAGTCTTCTGAGTGCAACTTACCATTGTATTGTTTGTCAAGATAGAGTACCTCTAACTTTTGGCCAGCTTCTTGTCCTTTGATACTTTTTTCTGCCGGTCCTGGGTTTTGAACGCTAGGCCTGGATGCTGTCACTGAGCTTGAGCTTCTTGCATTCAGCAGTTTATTGCAGATAAGAGTCTCATGGAGTTTCTGTCCTGGGCTGGCTTTGAATTGTGATCCTCAGATCTCAAACTCCTGAGTAGCTAGGATGACAGTCTTGAGCTACCAGTACCTGGTTCCTTTGCCTCTTTTACCCCTTTTTTTGGCCCCACCACAGCCATGGTATCTACCTTCCTATGTTCTCTCCACCTGCCCCCAGACAGGGGTCTGACAGATGCTTTCCACCCACTTATTCATGTCCTCCTCTGTATTGGCTGACAGCTAAGACATGCACTCACTTGTCTGGATGCCAAACACAAAGCCATGTGATTGTTTCTCAGTCTGGAACATCCTATCAGATTTATAGCACCACAGAGGGTCAGGTTGATGCTCCTCCAGGGCTTCTTAAATTGTTCTCATATTAATCCACAACACGTTTGTCATCACTTGTCCAGCTAATTCATGGACTAAACCAGCATTCCCTACAAACTTAGATCCCAATACAATGAGGACACTCAAGGGTGCATTAGGAGTGTGACCTGCAGGTGGATGTGAGCCTGTCTAACTTGGAGGGGATTTCTCCACCACAGGAAATGGAATACAAATTTAGAATCTGCTTTCATGAGGTGACAATCTCTGCCAGATGTTCTTATCAAATGTGGCACTGCCTACTTCCAGCTTAAAACATGGGTTGATGACCCAGCATAGCAGAGAATGTATTCACCCAGGCCCAACACATAGGCTGGTACCCTGAACTTTCAGGTAGCATTTGGCTTTGAAGGTCATGAGATCTTAGTCTACAAATGATGAGCCCCCTCCCGTGAGGCATAGCAAACGGAGCCAAAGTGCAACCCAGTTAAGCACCAGATCAAGCTTCCCTTCTTCAGTAGGGTATGGTTTGAAAACTGTGCATAGCTTCTGTTTGAAGCCAGTCCAGAAAGGAAAGTCCCTGAAACTCTCATTTCCAGTTAACTGCCAAGAAAAAGCCAAAGATAGAGATGAAGCTCAAGAGAGGTAGAGAGCCATCTGAAAAGAATGGTTACACCCTGCAACATACTCATTATCTGATCTTGAAACTATCTCTGCGTGCATCCCAGCATGCAGCCAGCATCTGGGGGTGACAGTGAACCCTGCGCCCATTGGCAATCTGCACTGTCTCTGACTTCTGTAATGTGAACCTCATTCTGTTGGGTTTGTGAAGCGGTGTCAACCCTGCAGAAGGAACAAACTGTGCCCTACCTCCCACTGTTCCCTGGGGCCCCTAGCATTCCCCCATCTGCACCCCTCCTGTGGCTTATGATCCTAGGGAGCCCTCCTGCCCTTTCCAACACTCACATGAAGTGCATATTTCTTCTCCTGGAGCAACTTCTCCACAGAGAGTACATGACATGCCCACTCTCCAGGCACGGGGAGATCCTGCCAAAGTAGCAAATCAGTGATAAGGACATAAAGTGATGAATAGAATTTTAGATCCTGATGGTAGACAGTCTGCAAAATCCAAGGGAGAATGGAATTGGAGGGGACCAGGGATCAGGATGTGGGCGTGGAGCTTCCCTGCCAAGGGGGTGGGGGAAGTCACAGGCTGGGGGATGCACAGGATGATCCATGGGCCCTGTGCAGCTTCCGGGGCACCCCCTTCTGCATCTCAGCCTTTGGCTTTGAGCTCTGTGATCGTCAAGATGTGCACAGTCTGTACTCTGGCTGGCAGAAGAAAGGACCCTGGGAAGACAATTGTAGACCCTTTGTGAGTGTAGGAAGGGATAGGCTGGACACCCAGTCCAAGAGGAGCTAAAACTGGAGTCGAGGGGTGTGCAAGGAGTGGGTGTGAGGGTTGTGGGCAGTCACAGTCACGGCAGAGGTGTCTCTGTCTGTGGGGTGAGTGCCTCCCTGTAGGCACAGCACTGGAGATATCAGAGATCCACATGAAAAGGAAAAGCTGGAAATGGCACTATGGTTCAAATGGTAGAGCATCAACCTTGAGCAAAAGAGCTCAGGGACAGTACTCAGGACCTGAGTTCAAGCCTCATGAATGTAAAAGAAAAAGAACCAGGACTATGAGAGGGAAGCTGGTACTCTCTTGGTCTAATCAGACACAAGAAGAGGCCGGGATAGGCTGTGGAAAAACACAGAGAACATCTTCCCCCAGCTAATCCTGTCCTGCATGCAGGGACAACCATGTAACTAGGGCTACGGTGAGATCATCTTCACCCCTGTGCTGCCATCTGAATTGTAGGCCTCTGTCCTGGCATGGAGTGTCCTGATGGCTGAGCAGGTGCCCTAACCCTAGATGGAGAGCAGCCACTGACTGTGGTAGCTAAGGAGAGATCTGTTCCATAGCTATCAGGCCACCCAGCATGGGAGCTATAACCACCCCTCACCCAGGTAGAGGGCAATGGTTCTCCAGGTGCTACTAACATTGCCCCACCCCTAGCTCTGGGTACACGTGACATTCCCTCCACAAGGAGCAGGACAAAGTGAGGGATCAGGAAGCCGCCTATGGCTTCAGATGATGGCCAGGCTGGCACTACAGATGGCCTCACTCTGTCACCACCTTCCCCTGCCTCCATCTTTCCTCCATCATGCCTCTCTACCTCCCACTCATTAACCTTGGAAACCAATGAACTGGGCTCTCATCATTCCTCTCATCTCTTCACCCACCTTGCCATGCGTCCATCCCTCTGTCACTTCCACCCCACACACATCCCACTACCAGCCACCCCGTAGCTTATGAGGATCCCAGAGGAAGCTCTTGGTGAAGGGCTTGTGACCACAAAACAGTTACTATCACCCGCTCCGGCCTGATCCACCACAGAATAAGAACAGCCAAGCAGGCACACACTGCAGCAGAGTTGCTCTGCTGCCACCCTGATTTCTTCATGGCCAGGACTTGGCTCTCCTCAGCCTCTCAGCTCAGTAACCAGAACATTGTGCTTTCACAGAGCCATGGCTTCCAGTCTCCATGGACACAATGACATCAAGGTGATGCCAACTTCCCCATCTCTATATACTTCTAACTATGGGATGGGAGCTGAGGTTCTCTTCTGTGACTCCATCCGCTAAGAGGCTCATGCAGATTTTTATCCTTTGCTCATCATGGTGACTCTTTGGTTAACAAGTCACTGCTGGGCTTCCAGTTCACCACATATAGAACCCATACTCCAACACTTTTCTTAGAAGGACTGATGACTTTTAAATATTCTCTAGTTTTAAATGTCTAGTTCCTTCTATCTTTCATTTATATATTTCCCTTCCTCACATACTTCCCTTTTTTTACCTTCCTTCTTTCATTCCTGGCCTTGAACTCAAGACCTGGAGCTTTTTCTTAGCTTTTCTTTGCTCAAGGTAGCACTCTAGCTCTTGAGCCACAGCTCTACTTCAATCTTTGTTCTTGCTCTAAACTGGGAGTAAGAGTCTCGTGCATTTTTCCCTTTGCTGGGTTGGTTTTAAACCACAATACTAAGATCAGGATCCTGAATATGCCTCGGATTACAGGTATTATCTAATCAAAACAAATTCCTGATTCCTTTTTTAGACATAATTAGTTCTTTCTGGTGAGCCACCAGCCACTCATGCAAGAGCATTGAAGGGTCCCAGCATTCATCTTTTCTCCAGTCTTATTCCATCCATCTCACAATGGCCATCTAAAACACCCTGCTGCATGCCTAAAGTTGCAAGGAACGTTCTCAACGCCATGAGAAGCCCCCTTGAGCTCTGCCTCAGATATGCCTAGCCCCCATCCCACTTCCACATGAGCATTTGTTTAGGAGAAATTTCCTGAGTACATCATCATCTTTTCCTCACCATTCAAATTTCATCTTTGGAGTCATTTCTCCCAGACAAAGAGGAACATGATCCATGGTTTGATAGCAGCTCCAGCTTCATAGTCCCAGCCACCAACATCCCCCCCATTACCCTGCCAGACACCTGAATTCAAGAACAATGTTTTCACTACCCCTGACTCTTATCAAATGTTTTAACTTATACAGTGCATTAAAATAATTTTACTAAATGGAATAAACACATGGCATCAAGCTTCAGAATCTTTGCACCTGAACTTTTAGTGAATAACAGACACACCAGCATTTCTGTAGCCAACAGAAATCTTAGCTTTGAGATTTCAGCATCCCTGGTATCCAAGTTTGGATGTGCTAACACTGCCTTTAATGGGGCACTTCAATCTCACAATCCCACAACAATCAATGTCATTTGACATTCACTGGTAGGTGGTGCTAGGAAAAAGACTGATGTGCCAACTCCATGCTGGCTTGACCTATGCCATCTTCAAACCTGGAGCAAGTGGGGCTCCTCTCTCCATGACATCTTTTGTGTACTACCCCAGGAGGACCTTTACCTTGAGACAAAATTATGAAGACTATCTCTACCAGCAAAGATTCCAGTGAGATGTGCCTACATGGATAAAGCTAAAATCTCACTAAAGTGAGGTTGTTGGCAGTGCTGGAGCCTGAACTCAGAGCCTGGGCACTAAGCATTTGTACTCAAGACTAGCCCTTTACCACTTGAGCCCAAACTCCATTCGCAGCTGTGTTTATTTTTGGTAGTAAGAATCTATCAGGCTTTCCTGTTCTAGGTGACTTGGAACTTCCATACTCAGATCTCAGCCTCCTGACCAGCCTGGCTTAAAAGTGTGGATCAGCCTTGCCCCACACCTGAGGACTTCTGCCAGCACATTTTTTCCCAAAAATTGGAAGAGGAAGATGAGGGAGGGTTGGGCTCATCCTGCCCTGCATATGAAGGAGAGCATCAGCGCCTGAACTTCATTCCCTGTTGTAGGCTGCTGGAGGAAAAGAAAGCAAATAGGCACAGGTTGGCAGCAGATGCCACAGAACAACTTGTGACCAAGACTCCCAGAGCAGACCTCAGAATCGATGACAGAGTTGGATCTACCCAGTAACAGAGGCAGTGGTGACACCTGAAACTGCGCGTTTGAGCCTTTGCTGCTAGTAAACAGGGCCACCTATGTCTCAATGAGAAAGGTGAGATTTTCGTGGAGAAGGTGAGATTAAACATTATGTATCATGCAAGAAGACAGACTATAAGGGGTCTTTTATTATTCCAAGTGAAATTTTGGATTTCCTCTTCTGTTTCTTTAAAGAATGACATTGGGATATTGATGAATATTGCACTGAATTTGTAGATAGTCCTTATCAAGATTGCCATTTTTACAATATTACTTCTTCCAAGCCAAGAGCATAGGTTTTTGCATTTCCTCAGTTCTGCGTTAATTTCCTTCTCCAGGGTTTACAGTCTATCCAAAAGGTGCTTTACATTCTAAGTTAATTCCTAGGTATTTTATTTTCTTTGATAGCAAAATGAGTTGCTATCCTGATTCTTGCCTCATTCCTCTCATTTGTTGGCATATAGGAAGGCAGTTGACATTGAGGGTTAATTTTATACCCTGCTACCTTACCAAAGTTTTATATCAGCTCAAGCAGCTTCGGAGAAGAGTCTATAGGGTTCTTTAAATACAGAATCATGTCATCTGTAAGGAGAGAAAGTTTCAGTTCCTCTATCCCTTTTCCTCCTCACTCCAGTTAGAATGGCCAAGATCCAGAAATCTAATAACATATGCTGGAGGGGATGTGGCCAGGAGGGATCACTACTACACTGCTGGTGGGATTGCAAACTCGTTCAACCACTATGGAAAGCACTATAGCAGTATCCCAAAAAGACTAAACATAGAGCTCCCCTGTGATCCAGCAATTTCACTACTTGCCAATCGTCCAGATAGGACATACTAAATTCACTAGAACAATAACATTTATCACAGCACTATTTACTATAGCAAAGGTATGGAACTAACCCAGATGAACGTCAATTGATGAGTAGATCAAATATGGTATTTTACACAATGGAATTCTGTGCTTCTGTCAGAAAGAATGACATAGACGAATTTGTAAGGAAATAAAAAGACTGTAAAGTTTAGACATTAGATTCTGTCTCCTTTTCTCTCTCTTTCTCTATCTCTGTAAAATTTAAAAGTTCCTGTTTCTCTCTCTCCCTTTTCTCTCTTTTTCTCTCTCTTTCTCTCTCTCTCTGTCTCTCTCTCTCTGTCTCTGTCTCTCTCTGTCTCTGTCTGTCTCTCTGTCTCTCTCTCTCTCTCTCTCTCTCTCTCTCTCTCTCTCTCTCTCTGTCTCTCTCTCTCTCTCTCTCTCTCTCTCTCTCTCTCTCTCTCCAATCCTTAGGCTTGAACTCAGGGCCTGAGCTACTTTTGCTCAAGGTTAGCACTCTACCATTTGAACCACAGTGCTGCTTCTGGCTTGCTCTTTTCACGTAGTATTGAGGAATCTAACCCAGACCTTCATCCTTGATAGGTTAGCACTCTACCACTAAGCCACACAGTCAGCTTTTAGAGGTTTCTGAGAAAGATTTTCCTACAGGCTATTATTTCTTCTGTGAGTGCTCTTAATGCTTGCTGACGGTTGACTTTGTTTAGAAGACTTACCCTAATGCTCCCATATACAGAGATTCTATATAAAGCTAAATGTTTTTCATTACTCAGAATTTCTCTATTTCTCTATTGTGTATGTTCTGAAATGTACTGAAGACTGACTTCTGATTAAAAGACATTGCACATTTGTTCTATTCATTAGTTTTCTTTTCTTCTATGGGAATCAGGTTTGTGATGAACACAGAAGTATGCCTTCCAAGACAAACACTTTCCACATTTGTAATATTCATAAGGTTTTTCTCTCCTATGTGCATTTTATACTTAGTCATGCGTTCATGATGGATTTTTTCATATTCTTATATTCATACAATTTTTATCCTGTGTCTATGTGGTATCATGCAAACTCAACTATGAGTTCTTCAAAAAAATTTCCCTTTCATTTTATTCATAGGATTCTATCCTGTGGGTGTTTAGTGATAAATCTTGACTTGTGCCTTCTGGGGAAAAGACTGAACATTTGCTACATTCATTAAGGTTTTTATCTTGTGTTGGTTCTGTGACACAAGCTGAGTTTTCTTCCACAGACTAAAAAGTCTTTCCTATTTATTACATTGCTGAGGCTTCTCATATGTGTGAACTCTCTTACGCTTCCTGAAGGGTGAATAGTGCACGAAAGACTTTCAACTCTGGTTATATTCCTAAGGTTTCTAATATGTGTGAATTCTGTTATGCCTCCTGTAATGTGACTTCCATCTGAAGGTCTTACCACATTTGATGCACTCGTACAGTTTCTCTCCTGTGTGTGTTCTCTGATGCAATTTGAGGGAAGACTTCCATTTGAAAGACATTCCACATCAGTTACATTCATAAGGTTTTTCTCCTGTTTGAATTGTCTTATGCATGTTGAGGTTTGGCTTCTGTGTGAAGGACTTTCCACATATGTTACACTCATAAGGTGTTTCTCCTGATTATATTCTCTGATGAACATGGAGTTTTACCTTCCATTTGAAAGACTTTCTGCATTCACTACATGCATAAGTTTTCTCTCCTGTGTGTGTTCTATTATGCCCATCAAGATATGACTTCCACTTGAAGGTCTTTCCACATTTGTTGCACACATAAGTTTTCTCTCCTGTGTGTGTTCTTTGATGCAATTTGAGGGAAGATTTCTGTCTGAAAGACTTTACACATTGGTTACATTCATAAGGTTTCACTCCTGTGTGTATTCTCTGATGAACACGAAGTTTTCCCTTCCCTTGGAAAGACTTTCCACATTCATTACACTTATAAGATTTCTCTCCTGTGTGTGTTATTTGATGAACTCGAAGGTGTATCTTCTGGGTGAAAGACTTTTCACATTTGTTACATTCATAAGGTTTCTCTTCTGTGTGTCTTCTCTGGTGCAAAGTGAGGTATGATTTCAGTGTAAAAGTCTTCCTACATTTATCCCATTCATAAGATTTCTCTTCTGTGTGAGATCTCTGATGTGTGCTGAGAGCTGAATTCTGGGCAGAAATTTTATTACGTTCCTCATATTCATAAGGTTTGTCTTCTCTTGGAGATCGAGGTTGGAGCGTCAGGTCTGACTTCTCAGAAATTAATTTTCACACTTGATGTACACATCACATATCTCAGGATATTTTCTCTGAGGTATTGTAAGGCGTATTTCATTACGGAAAATTTCTCACATTCACTCCATGTATGAGGAGTCTCTCCTGTGTACATTTTCGGATGTGTAGTGATGGTCGGTGGGAAGTACAATATTTTTCATCACACAGTACATTTAGCAGTTTTCCTCCCTCCCTGAAGAATGTCTTGGGCAGGGAGAACAGAATTATGATACTGCAGATCTTTTGGACTGTCACAATCATGAATAAAATGTTCTGAATATCCGATGGATTTTTTAAGAACAGGAGACATACGAGATCTATAAGCAGCATGCATCTCATCAGGCTTAGGAGACAGAAGCATGTTCTGACAATTAATGAACTCCTCAGTCCTCACCCCTAAGTTGTTACCGTTATTACTAATCAGCTCTGGATTATGTGTAGAGCTCAAATTTAAAGTTGTTGCTAATCTCACGTTTTCCTCCACTTTGATACTACTTGCAACTGCTACTTCACAAAGACATTCATGTGGACTTTCCTGGCAGGTCTTGAACACATTTTCCATTACCTGGACATCTAAAATGAGTCATAGAAAAAAAGACACAAACATACATGAGATACAAATATTCCTTACTGTAAAGGTAATGACTTTAATTTCATCCTAAGTGTTAGATATTTTAAAATATATAAGTGGAAATTGATTTTTGAGAAATATATGCTTTTCTCCATAACACATTAAGAAAATGATATTTTACAATGACCAATAATGTTTTTCTGTGTGTTAGTTCTCATTTTATATCACAGGAAATATTTATTGAAATTACCCAGCTATCTATTGCTACAGTTTTAAGCTGAGTACTACCTATAATATACCTGCAGCTGTTTTTTTTTCAAATACTGTTTTGTTTATACATTGGGGAATAACTGCCTTTCTTTTATTTTTGAGAAATAATCTAAATATTGTGCCGTTTTGCATGTTTTTAAAGCTTTCTTTTCTTTTCTTTTCTTTTTTTTTGTAGTTCATAGGCCTCGGCCCTGTCCCTGAACACTTCAGCAGAAGACTATAACCTCTATCCTTGAGCTACAGCCCCACTTCCTGTTTTCTAGAGTTAACTACAGATAAGAGTCTCAGGTCCTGAGTAGCAGATAGGATTACCTTACCCAGTTTCAATGCTGTTTGCTTATTAACCATTAAGTGAGGAACACGAATTTTTCTAGATTCAGAGGCCACAAGTTTGGTTTATATGTCTGTTTGCCTTTGATCCAAGCAAGAACGATTCTTGAGAGTAAGGTCTTACACCTATATCCCTTCAGTTACAACTTCTCACTAAAGTCTCAATTTATTTATTTGTGGGAATTTTGAAATTTGTTTCTTTCCATTTGAAGTTTTATAAAAATTCCTTTTCTAACACTCCTGTCCCTCAGAACATGGAAGACCAGAAAATCTCCAGCTCATTGTCCAGTTAATTTTCTTATGTTGATTGAAACTTTGTTGTTGTTTTTTTTCCTTCCATTCCTGGGTTTGAACTTAGGACCTTACCACTGTCCTTGGGTTTTCTCAAGACTGGAACCCTACCAATGAAGTCATTACTTCTGGCTTTTTCTATGTATGTGGTAATAAGGAATCAAACCTGTGTCTTTGTGCATGCTAGGCAAGCACTCTATCACTAGGCTCAATTTCTGGTGGAAAGGTCTGGTTCTGAATGCCAGTCTCTTCCTACCAGCAAAAGATATTATCCTTATCAGAGAATAATGCCCTGACTTATTCCTCGTTTGCTCAATCATTTATAGTCTTAGTTTTAAAGAAATGATATATTATTCTTTCTTTCTTTCTTTCTTTCTTTCTTTCTTTCTTTCTTTCTTTCTTTCTTCCTTTCCTCCCTTCCCTCTTTCTTCCCTCTTTCTACTTTCTTTCTTTCTTTCTTTCTTTCTTTCTTTCTTTCTTTCTTTCTTTCTTTCTTTCTTTCTTTCTTGTTTTGCAGTCATGGGACTTGAATTCTAGACCTGGCTGTTCTTCCTGAGCTCTTCAGCTCAAGGCTACTGCCTATATATTTAGCCTCAACCCCACTTCTCATTTTCTATTGGTTCATTGGACAGAAGAGCCTACGGTGTTTTTGTGATAGGTCAGTCTTTGAACCTTGATCCTCAGATCTCAGCCTCCTAAGTAGCTAGGATTACAGGCATGAGCCACGGGCTCATGGCTTTCTCATTTTATTTTGTTTCACAGTGATTTCTACAGAGAAATCTAACTTTAACTCTACTGCCACATAGAATTCATTATATCACCCTATGATTCTTGGTGCCGGGGGTTTGGGCTAGCATGCACAAAGACCTGGTTCAGTTCCTTGGTACTACATACAAAGAAAAAGCCAGAAGTGGTGCTATGACTCAAGAAGTAGAGAGCTAGCCTTGAGAAAACCCAAGGACCATGCTCAGGCCCTGAGACCAAGCATAGGATTGGAAAAAGAAAATGATTCTTGATTCATTCACAAAGAATTCCATAGGTTCCACACAGGATTTAGGGTAACTAAGAATATTATTGCTTAGTACATCACAACATGAACTTACCAATGGGGCTCAGGCTCCAACATCAATATGAAGATGCATTCACTCACCTGTGATATTCTTGTCAGAGGAATTTCCTATCCAGAGTTCTGCACAGTGCTCTAGCTTGTCAATTAATACAGGTTTGGGAACACAGGGCCCTGTAAATTAGAAACAGTAGAGAATTATTGCTTATGCTGTGTCATCATTGCTTTAAGTTCGCAGACATCCTACTCACAAGTTATCTATTAAATCTTTTTTCTCATTTCTCACTGGCTCCATGGTTGACTTTTCCCCAGCTCTGGATTCATTTTGTATGGCATAAACTTAGCTGTCTTGCTACAAAAATACCAGTTTGAGTCCCAGCTCCACTTACATGCATAGGTCTTCATGCATGCTAGGCAAGCACTCAACCACAAAGTCAAACTCTTGACATTCCACTAACATTTTTGAGGGGTTACTTGGAGTTATAGAGTTTCATGGCAATTTTTATGCCATTCCTGGCTTCAAATTAGAATTCTTAGATTTCTTCCTCCTGAATATTTTAAGATTACAGGCATGAAACATTGCACCTAGTGCCAGGTTTCCATTATAAACTCACTGTTTAGTGATTTGTAGATCCTATTTCCAATAATGATATATATTCTATTCTGGATTGTTTATCCATTTACAATTACTGTGTAAGTTTGGAATGTCGTCTCCATTAGAGGAAACATAATTTAGAACTGTTGTCAAAGTATCCTGAAGCTATCCTGAAGAATGAGTACAAAATTACCTTAGGTTTTCTTTAGAAAGTAATGATGCTTCTCAGGGCCTGGAATCTTTCATTTAAATAGTATTGAAAGTTTGATAAACATTCACGTATCTGCAAAATAACAAGGCACTTGGCCTTGCAAGTGAATTTGACTTTTGCTCACCTAAGGACACCAGGTTGCTGTAGGTCTCCAGCATTATATCTCTGTATAGGGTCCTCTGAGCATTGTCCAGATGCTGCCACTCCTCCCAGCGGAAATCCACAGCTACATCATCAAATGACACCAGCTTCTGGAATGGCACATTTTCATCAAGTAATTAGCACTGAGTTATAAACACACCATGTCTGGAATTTTATTCTTTTTTTGTTGGAATTTTATTCCTTTACTTAAATGTTTAGACTTACATGAAATATTGACCTGAAAAGCTTAGGGATGGTGCCTAGGCCCAGAGTTCAAGTCCCAAGACCCACAAAAAAATAAAAAGGCAAGCCAGGTTTTGGTGGCTCACGCCTGTCATCCTAGCTACTCAGGAGACTGAGATCTGAGGACCATGGTTCAAAGCCAGCCTGGCACAAAATTCCATGAGACTCCTTTCCAATTACCCACCATAAAATGTTTAATGGCTTGTGGCATATCATGGTAGAGCAATTGTGGTATCGAGAAAAATACGTCGGGGGAGTAGGTTTAGGTTATAAATGGAATTATTCCATTGAAAAGGAACTACATTATATGATGACATATGCTGGTACTGTGAGAATATTGCAAAATCTTAGGGTATCAAGTAATAATACTGTGAAGTACACCCAGAATGTTAATGTTCTATGTCTGGCATAATAATCACTTGGGGAAGAAACTTTTTTTTCTTTTTTTTGGCTGGGGGATTTGTAAGGCTTGAACTCTGGGCCTGGGCACTGTTCCTGAGCTCTTCAACTCAAGGCTATCACCCTACCTATGAAGCCACAGTGCCATTTCCCATATTCTAGTGGTTAACTGTAGATGAGAGTCTCATAGACTTTCTAATGCCCAGGCTGGCTTTGAACCAAATCTTTAGATATCAGCCTGATATCTGAGTAGCTAGGATTACAGGTAGAAGTCACTGCACCTGGCAAGAAATTTATTTCTTGCTGTTTTATACTACAAATTTACTGTATGTTTTACTTTTTCAAAAAGACTGAGGATGCCCTTTGTTCTGTATATAATGGGAAGAGGGGTAGGGAGCTGTGAGCAGAAGAACTGAGGGGCAATATTCACGGTAGGACAATAGCCTTAAACTAAAGAGCTCAGGGCCCAAGGTCCAAGCCCCATGACTTTCCCCACTACCCCACAAAAAAAGGGAAAAAATTGGAGATTGGAGAGGATTTTCTAAAAAGAATATATAGAAATAGTAGTTCAAAATGTAGAAAGAAGTTCAATATTAACAGTCATGAGAAAAATTAAAATTACAATGAAATGATTACTTTAAACATGTTAATATAAATACAGTTTTAAACAAAAAGATCCACATACACACACACAAACACACACACACACACACACACACACACACGCATACAAAAAACAACTTTCAAAGTCTAACTATTACTGGGAAGGTAGTGAGAAGAAGTAGAACTTTGGAATAGTTCTGCAAGGAATATAAAACAATCAAAAATTGCGTGGAGAGTGCTAAAAAAGTACTAAATATAGAAGTACATAGAAATATGGTCCAATTCTTCTATTTCTAGATTTGTACCTAATGGAAGAGAAAGCAGAGACTAGAACAAATATGTGGAGAATCCATTCACAACTATTAATAATAATCAAAAGATAGAAATATGCAAAACAATGCATTGAAAAGGAAGAACATTTTACTATATTTTACAGATGAATCTTGATTACAGTAAACTAAAAATACAGCAGTCATAAAGGAAGAGCTAGGGTATGTTTTCCCTTCCAGAGCTTCCAAGGATCAACAAACCCTTAGAGCCAAAAAGCACGATGGTTCCAGAGAATGGAGTAGAGAGGAACAGAAGATGAATGTTTAATGATTATACATGGAAGATGAAAATTGCTCTAGATGGGTAGAATGAAGAGAGAACTGTACCCTAAACAATGGTTATGTAGCCACACAGGATGGGACACACCTATACTCCCTGATCTTGGGAAACTCAAGAAGGATTTCTAGCCATCCTAGATGCATGGAAAGATCTATCATAAAAACTAATGTGGAGGGGCTGTTAGTTTGGCATAGTTGTAGAGTGCTTGTATGAAGACGAAGGTTCAATTCCGCAGTACCACAGAAAAAACCAGAAGTAGTGCTGTGGCTCAAGTAGAAGATCACTAGGCTTGAGGAAAGCTGAAGGACAGTGCTCAGACCGAGTTCAAGCCAAAGGGCTTGTTTAAAAAAAAAACAGAAAGCTGAGCATGATGGGGTGGTGGCTCAATTCTATAATCCTAACTACTCAGGAGGCTGAGATCTGAGGATCAAGGTTTAAAGCCATCCTGGCACAAAAAGACCTGAGGCTCTTATCTCCAATTTACCTTTAGAAAATGGGAAGTGGGGCTTGTCTCCAGGGTAAGGTGGTAGCCTGGAGCTGAAGAGCTCAGGGATAGTGCCCAGGCTGAGTTCAAGATCCATGACCAACCAAAAAAAAAAACAAAAAACAAAAAATAATGTGGAACAATTTGGATTCTGTGAATTTTATCAGGCATATAAATGTCTTTTTTTCCTGTTGTAATAACAAATTGTTTGGAAACATTTTAAAGTTTTTACCTAGAAATGTACACTACAAATGGAATTAATAACAAACACAAAATATGCAAAAGATACAAATTATCACAATATGGGTACCCTGCTTCTGTATCTTTTCACTGACTCCTGTTCAAATGAGTCACATATTCTGAATCATTTCTCCCAGTCGATATATGCCACACATGTTAGCTTGTACTGAACTTCTTGGGAAATCAAAAGCAAATACTAAGCAAATGTGTGTTAGATTCTTTCAACAGTGATATTCAAATATAAATCCCTACTCATTGCATTATTTAATAGCAATGCTGGAATCTAACTTACACTGGCAGAATCTTCAATCTTTTGATAATCTTCAAAAGGGTGTGTAAATATTTAGGATCGTTATGTCTTGCTGGAGGAAAGATCCCTTAGTAGTATGTAGTAACCTTCTTTGTCTTTTCTTACTAATTTTAGTTTGAAGTCTATTGTATCTGATATGAGGATGGCAACTCCAGCCTGTTTATGGGGGCAGTTAATTGACAGAGTTTATTCCAACCTCTCACTTTCAAAAGATGATTGTTTTTGGGTAAGATGTGTCTCTTGAAGACAGCAGAACGATGGCTCTTGCTTTTTGATCCAACTAGACAGCCTATGCCGTTTAATTGGAGAGTTACGTCCATTGATATTGAGAGTTAGGATTGAGAGATATTTATTAGTTCCTACCATTTTTAAAAGCTTTTAGTAGGGCCTGTGTCTTGACAGTTCTTGTGGTCCTTAGATGGTATGCTGTTTAGGTGCCATTTCTTTCCCTATATTGCATTTATTTTGGTTTTCTATGTATAGAGCATCTTTGAGAATTCTCTGTAGTGTTGGTTTTGTTTCGACATATTGTTGCAGCTTTTCCCTGGAATGGAATGTTTTTATTGTTCCCTCAGTTATGAATGAGAGCTTAGCTGGCTACAGTATTCTTGGTTGGTAGTTATTTGATTTAAGGTCATGACATATATGCTTCCAGTCACTTCGTGCTTGCATGGTCTCTGCTGAGAAATCTGGGGTTATTCTGATTGGTTTGCCTTTATAGGTTACTGATCCCTTTTCCCTGGCTGCCTTTAGGATCTTTCCTTTCGTTTCTATTGATCCAGTTCGGATCACAATGTGGCGGTGGGATGTTCTTTTCTGGTCAGGTCTGTTTGGGGTTCTAAAAGCTTCTCGTATCTGGATGGGCCTGCCCTTCTGGATATTTGGGAAATTCTCTGAGATGATTCCCTGAAGTATATTTCCAATACCATTGACCTCTTTCTCCATGCCCTCAATACCAACTAGCCTTAAATTAGGCTTCCTAATTTTATCTTGGACCTCCTGAAGCGCTCTCTCAATTTTCCTAGATTTGAATTGACTCATTTTCTGTTCTTTCTCTATAATAACTAAATTATCTTCAGCCCCGGAAATTCTCTCCTCTGCATTGTCTAACCTGCTATCAAAGCTATCTACTTTATTTTTCATCGCCCTTGCTTCTAATTGCTCACTTTTGATGCCTTGCATCTCTTGTTTTAGATCATGTATGGATTTCTTTCTCTCCTTGATTTCCTTTTGAGTGGTTAGCTCAGTAGCTTTATTTTCTTTGGACATTTGCTGGAGTTTGGTCAGGTTTTTACTTGTGGATTCTATAAATTCATCCATCTTTCTTTGAAAATCCTTTATTATGGCCTCCTTTATGGCTTCTTCTTTTTCACTTATCACCTAGTATATGCTTTCCTCTTGTTCAGCTATGGCTTCCTCCATTATCTCTTTCTTTATATTTTCACATTTTTCATTAATGATGTTTATCAATTGCATTTGTGTAGCACTTGCAAGACTCTCCTCTAGGTTTGCCAGTGACTGTTCCATTGTCTGTTTACATTGGGTGGGGGATGTTGTTTCTTGATTTGACATTTTTCTTGAGTTTCTTGTTCTGCCCATTTGAAAATGGGAGCAAGATTACTACTAAATACGATTATAATTTTTCAGATATAACCAACCTAGACCTCTGTAGCTGGCAGACACTAGATGTTCACAAGTTTTGATTGGTATTATCACTCTTCATTTTGTGCACTTACAGACCATTCTAATACAACCACTGATAAGCGATTTATACCCAAAACAATAAGCCTCTCAATCCAATCTCTATTGTCTTTAAGTCCCTCTGAGCCTAGAGAATAATTAACCACCTACATATACAATATTGCTCAACAGCCATCAAGTGTAGATCCGTGCAGTATAAGGGTTGAAAGAAGAGCAGAGGTCCAAAGATAGAAAAAAAGAATGAGAGAGGTCAGGGGAGGTACAAGAGGATTAACGTAGGAGTGTAAGAATATTGTAGTAATGAAGAAAAGGTATAGCATAAGGATAACTGACCTAAGTTGGTAAGTAGGTAGCATATTTGAGTACAAAGTTTGGAAAGTATTAGAATAAAACTTATGTGTTGCTGCACGACTAGATCTTAGCCCAACCAGTTACCTCACAGTGGACCATGGGATGGATCTGTTTTTCTTGTCTGCGTTGAGGGAAAGGGGTATTTCACAAGATGCAGAAGCGAGGATTTCAGAAGCCAATGCTGTGAGTGAATTAGCTCGTAAAAAGCATTTTTATTTTCTTTTATCTTTCTGCCAGTCTTGGTGCAGGAATTCAGGGCCTGAGCACTGTCCTCGGGTTTTCTCAAGTCTAGCCCTCTGCCACTTGAGCCACAGTGCCACATCTAGATTTTCTATCTATGTGATACTGAGCAATCAAACCCAGATCTTCATGGATGCTAGGCAAGCACTCTACCACTATGCCAAACTCTCAACCCTGACATAGAAATTATAAAGTCATCATCATCATATCAAAAATCCTTTCTCCTACAAAGAATGAACACTTATCTATTTGTGTAATGCTTTTTTTAAAATTTCACTAATTCTTCTGTGTTTTTCCCTCTTGCATTTTTTACACATGACAGCAAAGCTAATCATCAGGAAAAACTTGATTAGGATACAGAAACCTAATAATACCCTTGTAGATTGACGTCAAATATATGTGCAAGATGCCCTGTGTGTTTGACCTAGTGGTAGAGTCCTTGGCTATCACGCAAAAAGACTCAGGTTTGATTCCTCATTACCACATACATAGAAAACGCTGCAAGTGGTGCTGTGGCTCGGTAGGACAGCTAAAGCCTAAAGAAAGCCCAAGAACAATGTTCACACTCTGAGGTCAAGTCCCAAGACTAGCAAAAACAAAAAAATTCGACAAGGGGCAAAATGCAGGCAGAGAAGGCACTGTAAAGCAAATGTTTTGTAAAGGATGAGGGCAATATTGACCCTTAAGTTTGGATCTTACCTAAGAAAGGCCCCTTGAGCCTGAGACCAGACTGGTAGTTGGGCCTAGTGGAAGACATTGGGAATGGTGTGCTGTTTACTACATCCACATGTATATCATCATCATCATGTCAAAATATCCTTTCTCCTTCAAAGAGTGAACACTTATCTATGTGTGTAATGCTTTTTTTAAAATTTCACTGATTCTTCTGTATTTTTCCCTCTTGCATTTTTTACACATGACAGCAAACTAATCATCAGGAAAAAATTGATTAGAATACAGAAACCTAATAATATCCTAGTAGATTGATGTCAAAAATATGTGCAAGATTCCCTGTGTGTTGGACAAATAAGGTGTGCTGTTTACTACATCCACATGTATATTGTGAGATTGGAGGAGAGACTCAGCCTCCAGTATGTCTTTGGGGAGGTCTTCTGTGAGCAAGGATCTTTGGTCATTGGGCCCTGAAAGGTGACCCTGCCTCCCTCACAATGGAACAGAATATGGAACCCTGGTAACCAAGCCACTGTAACTAACAACCAACACAAGCCAGCTCACTTGGCCTGTGGCTCAGGAGGAAGAAAGATGTTGCTGTGTTGTTGCCAAAGGTCAGGAAACTCGAGTCTCAGGCATGGAAGTTCTGGATGTCTTACTCGAAGATATACATGTTGATCATTGCCAAGCCACAAATCCAGTATAACAGGCCTTTCTCTAAGAAGAAGGCCAGGAAAATCCAGGGAACCAGATGAGGTATATTTCTAAGAAGAAATGTATTTGACCCCACCATCCTCCCCACACACTACAACTTTATTTTTTTAAATTTTTTTATTGTAATTAGTAAAAGGGTTACATGACATTTGCCAGATAGAAGGTGCATTAATTCACGTACATTGATACCATTTCGCATGTCTTGGTACCCATTTCCCTCCAACCCCCCACCCCCCACTCGTCTTGGTTTTCCCCCCTTCCCTATCAAATTTCAAATATCCAAATACAAATAAATTCAATATATCAGATAACAAAGTGAGATACTATACCAATATGGGATAACCAAGGGATAGCAAAGGAGATGAGAGACAACATAGTACATTAAGGACAACAATCATTCATTATGTGGCTTTTGTTTCAATATCCTGGAGGTCCTTTCAATTAGCTTCACATTATATGGCCTTATATATGGCCTTTTGCTCTATTGCAAATCTCTGCTAGTAGAGCCCATGGTTTCTACTGATTATGACGAATGAGGGAAACCACTGAGCCTAAGTTCCTTTGAGTCTGGCTTACTTCACTTAATATGATTTGTTCTAAGTCTTTCCATATCCTAAGAAATCGGGCGATGCCATTCTTTCTGACAGCAGCATAGAATTCCATTGTGTACAAATACCACAACTTGTTGATCCACTCATCAACTGAGGGACATCTGGGTTGGTTCCATATCTTTGCTATGGTGAATAATGCTGCAATGATCATTGTTGTGCTATTGGGTTTAGTATGCCCTTGTTTCTGGATTGTTGGGTAAATGCCAAGAAGTGGAATTGCTGGGTCATAGGTGAGTTCTATGTTTTGCCATTTGAGGCATTGCCACACTGCTTTCCATAGCGGTTGAACGAGTTTGCACTCCCACCAACAGTGTAGTAGTGATCCCTTCTGGCCACATCCCCTCCAGCATCTGTTGTCATTCGTTTTCCTGATCCTGGCCATTCTAACTGGAGTGAGGTGGAATCTTAGAGTGGTTTGATTTGCATTTCTTTTATGCCCAGAGATGTGGAGCATTTCTTCATGTGTCTATAGGCCATTTTTGTTTCTTCTTCAGAGAAGACTCTCTTTAAGTCTTTGTCCCATTTTTTAATGTGATGGGTGTTACTTTGGAGGTTAGTTTTGAGTGATTCAATTTTTTCAGTTGTTGTTATATTTTAGATATGAGGCCTTTTCCGTTTTTTGGTTGGTGAAGGTCTTCTCCCACTCTATAGGCTTCCTGATTAGTTTACTAGCTATATCCGTTGCCATACAAAAGCTCTGCAGTTTAATGCAGTCCCACTTATCCAGTCTTTCTCTGATTTGTTGTGATTCTTGGTCCTTATTAAGAAAGTTTCAACCTGTGCCAAGGAGGCCTTATGTATCTCCTATTCCTTCCTGTAAACTTTTCAGTGTGTCAGTTTTACCTCCAGATCTTTGATCCATTTGGAGTTAATTCTAGTGAAAGGTGACAAAGAAGGATCCAACTTTAGTTTTCTGCAGGTGCTTAACCAGTTCTGCCAGCACAACTTGTTGAAGAGGCTATCTTTCTTCCATTCTATTTTTTTGGCTCCCTTGTCAAAGATTAGGTGGCCATAGGTCTGTGGTTTAATATCTGGGTCCGCAGTTCTATTCCATTGGACCTCAGGCCTGTTCTTGTGCCAGTACCAAGCTGTTTTGAGAATTATAGCTCTGTAATAGAGTCTAAAGTTTGGAATTGAAATTCCTCCAGCGCTGTTCTTTCTGCTAAGAAGTGTTTTTGCTATACGGGATCTTTTATTATTCCATATGAAATTTTGAATTGCCTCTTGTATTTCTTTAAAGAATGACATTGGGATGTTGATGGGTATTGCATTGAATTTGTAGATAGCCCTTGGCAAGATTGTCATTTTCACAATGTTGATTCTTCCAATTCAGGAGCATGGGAGGTTTTTCCATTTCCTTAGTTCTGCTTTAATTTCCTTTTTAGGGTTTTAAAGTTTTCATCTAAACGGTCCTTTACATTCTTAGTAATGCTAATTCCTAGGTACTTTATTTTGTTTGAGGCTATTGTGAAAGGAGTTTCTTTCCTGATTATTGCCTCGTTCCTCTCACTTTTGGCATAAAGGAAGGCAGTTGATTTGTGAGGGTTGATTTTATGGCCTGCTGCCCTTCCAAATGTTTGAATCAGCTCAAGGAGCTTGGGAGTAGACTCTATAGGATTCTTTAAATACAGAATCACGTCATCTGCAAAGAGGGATAGTTTTATTTCTTCTTTCCCTACTTGGATCCCCTTTATGCTTGCCTCTTGCCTTACTGCACTGCCTAGGAATTCTAGTACTATGTTAAAAAGTACTGGAGATATTGGGCATCCTGAATGCTACCCCTTAGCACTTTTATGCAAATCTTAGGCCTGTGGCATTTTAAGCACAATTCAACGCTCTGTTTTTTGCTGGTTAATTAGAGGTAAAAATCTTATGGAATTTATTGCATGGCTGATTTTGAACTGGAATCTTCAGGTCTCAGCTTATCTTGAGTAGCTAGGATTACAGTACTTTTACAACTTGTATGCTCATACACATCGCTTCTGATCCAAACACTGATTGTTGAATTTAACTAACAAGATGTGACGAAAGATGATTGACTGTAATTTACTAGATGGGCTTCTAGTGAGTATATATTTCCACTTCCACTCTGAAGCCAGGGAAATGTTTCTGGTACATGTTTCAACTATGTCCCAAAGAAGAAATTATGTGTGAATACGTTTGCTAGTATTTCAGATAGGAGATGGACTTTGGTGTTTGGAACCTGTTGGGCAGAATGTATCAGCTGGGCTGTGATAACAGAGATGATGTTTCTGACAGGAATATTTTCATCCCAGACAAACTTAATCCAGATCCTTGGATTTCAGGCCTTGAGTAGATAGAATTACAAGTGTGAGCTGCCACCACCACCTGGTTAATTTGGAAACCTTAATTGCTTCTCATTTGTTCCTTTCCTTTTTTGGAAGATTGATCTAAGCTGGCTGATTGTGCATCAATAATGAAGTGACTGGCCTCAGGAATTGCAAATATTTGTTTCATCAGCACGGAATGAATGAAGTTGATCTAAACCCAATTGTATTTTCCTTCTGGTAAATAGGGAACTTACCTATATCATTTTTCCTTGCCTTTGCTTTCCCAAAGCAAGCAACATGTTTCTTAAAAACTATACTTCATGAGAATATTATAATTAGAAGCTATCTTCTGCACACTTCAGAATAGTCCTTGCATTTATAAACTTATATTACAATATTAGGTAGAAGAATGGTGACTGTTATTTTCATAACTATTTCATATGTTTTACTCTTTAAGGCTCATTAACTCAAGAAGGGATTAAACACATTTCGATAATAGTAGAACATAGCTGCTGCTGATTTGATGTGTGTGCAGATGATACACAGATTTATTAGGATTACTCAAAAGTTTTCTTCAAATTTTCAGTAGTCGACTGCTATGCTAACTGGAAGGTGATAGTAATGATGCTGAAATTCTATGAATCAGCTATGAAGCAGAATTTCAGGGGAGAGTATTTGCTAGGGACTTAATTTCTAAGACGCATATCAAGAATATTGAACTATAACACCAAATGATGGAGGACTCAGCGTCACATTTTGTTTGTTTTATGCAAGTCCTGGGACTTGAACCCAGGGCCTGGGAACCGTCCTTAAATGTTTTTTTTTGCTTCAGGCTAGTGTTCTACCACTTGATCCACAGATCCACTCCCAGATTTTTGGTAATGAAGTGTAAATCAGAATATCATGCAATTTGTTTGGGCTGGATTCAAACCTGATTCTGTGTAGATAGGATTCCAAGTGTGAGCGCACAGAGCCTGGCTAGTATCATTCATCATTCAAGTCATGGGACTGCAATTCTGCACCTGGGTCTTGTCACTGAGCTTTTCAGCTCAAGACTACTGCCCTATCCCTTGAGCCATAGGGCCACTTCTGGGTTTCTGGTGTTTAATTGGAGATAAGAGTCACATGAACTTCAGTGCCCAGGCTGACTATGAACTGCTATCCTTGGATCCCAGCCTCTTGAGTAGCTACATTTACAAGTGTGAGCCACCATACCAGGCTAAATTATTTTTTAAGTGAATTTTTTTGTTAAGTCAATATATAGTTGGCATACGGTTACATAAGTAATGAACACATTTCTTAAGAAAATTGTTATCCCCTCCCTCATTTTTCTCTGTTTTCCTACCCTCAGCCCCCTCTCCACCCAGATTGTTCAGTTCAATTCCGTTTAGTGTCTTCAAAATATCACTATTCAATTGGTACACATTTTTTCCTTTGTTTTTTTTAACATTTTATCATACCCTTTCCCTTTCCCAAATCACATAAACCTATGTACAAGACACAGGGTACCCGAATTCAACACAGTGACTAAAAATTTATTAACATTGAATTTTACATCATATTTCAAATGTCATGTTTAACCAACAAGTATTCAAGAAGGGAATCGCTATACAATCACTGGCACATAAATTTTAGAATATAGTAAAAATTAAGCTGAGTCTTTGTATGTCATAGATACAGATTAATCTATAATAAAACACATGTCTATAGAGTGTATAGTCTATCCTAGATTTTTATGTCTATGTAGTTATGTTTATATCTCCAAAATTATGTCCAGAACTTTGGGTATCAACTATTCAATCATCGCTCTACTACTGTTTGAAACTAATATCCATATATTAAGGATACCATGTACCTTTTGTTCCTTGGTCTTGACTTATCTCACTCAACAGGATTCACTCTAATTTCATCCACTACCCCAAAAATGCCATTATCATTTTTTTCTGTGCACATTTTCTTTTTATGTATTTATTTTTTATTGTAATTTATACAAGGGTTACATTATATTCACCAGATAGAAGGTGCTTTACTTCTCAAACTTTGATACCCCATGTAATGATATGGTCCCCATTTCCCTTCCCCTGCCCACACTCATGTTCATTTTCCCCCTTCCCTATCCAATTTCAAATAACCAATTAGGCACATATGAAATATATCAGAAAACAAGGTATAATATTGTAACAATATGATATAACCAAGGGATAGCAAAAGAGATAAGAGATCACATAGTTCATTAAGGACAACAATCACTCATTATATGAGTTTTGTTTCTTCATCTTGGAAGTCCTTACATTTAGTGTCATACTATTTGTCAAGATGTCTCTAGATTTTGTTCTATTGTAAATCTCTTGTAGCAGAGCCCAAGGTTTCTACTGAATTTGACAAATGAGGGAGACTCTTGGGCCTATGTTCCTTTGAGCTTGGCTTACTTCATTTAATATGATTTTTTTTCCTTTTCATCCACTTCCCCGAGAATGCCATTATTTTATCTTGTCGGTTGGCTATGTATCATTCCAGTGTGTGTGTGTGTGTGTGTGTGTGTGTGTGTGTGTGTGTGTATCACATTTTTTGTAGTAGGGCATTTGGTTGTTTCCATCATCCAGCCTCATTTTCTACAGATATTTTTATAGTCCCTTTTTTATTTTCAGGGTAATGTATAGAGGGGTTACGATTACATTTACAGGTAGTGGACTGCATTACTTCTCACACATTTATTCCACTCCACAAGTTTTTGTCCCCAGTTCCATCTCCCCTCCCCTTCCCAATCATCTTGTTTCCCCCATTCCCTTTCCTATTTGACATAAACAAATAAACATATATACAATATGCCAGGGAAAATATCAGATACAGTAACAATCTGACATTAACCAAAGGGCAAAATAAGAGATGAGAAATAACATAGTAGATTAAGGACAAAAATCACACAAGATTAAGAGCAACGATGACACAAGTTATAACTCTTGTTCCCATATCCTAGAGATCCTTTCATTTAGTCTCATCCTATATGACCTTATATACCTAGGTTTTTGAGTTATTGTAATCCTCTGCTAGGAGAGTCCTAGATGTGAACTAATTATTACAAATGAGGGAAACCATTGAGCTTATGTTTCTTTGGGTCTGGCTTGCTCTCACTTAATATGAATTTTTCCAAGTCTTTCCATTTCCTTACAAATGGGGCGATGTCATTCCTTCTGATGGCAGCATAGCATTCCATTGTGTATAAGTACCACATCTTCTTGATTCAGTCATCTACTGAGTGGCATCTGGGTTGGTTTCATATCTTTGCTATGGTAAATAGTGCTGCAAAGAGCATCATTGTGCTAGTGGCTTTAGTATGCCCTTTTTCTGGACAATTGGGTAGATGTCAAGTAGTGGATTTGCTGGATCATAGGGGAGCTCTGTGTTCAGTCTTTTGAGGAACCACCACACTGCTTTCCCTAGTGGTTGAATGAGTTTACACTCACACCAACAGTGTAGGTGTGATCCCCCCTGGTCACTTCCCCACCAGTATCGCTTATTAGATTTTTTGATAATGGCCATTCTGACTGGAGTCAGGTGGAATCTCAAAGTTGTTTTGATTTTCATTTCCCTTATTGCTAGAGATATGGAGCATTTCTTCATGTGTCTAAAGCCCATTTTAATTTTTTCTTCAGACAATACTCTTTTAAGTCTTTAGCCCACCTTTTAATAGGATGGTTGTTTCTTTGAAGATTTGTTTGGGAGAGATTCATTTTTTTCAGCTATAGATATATTTTAGATAACTACATATATTTTTGTACAAAAAAGAATGGAAGCCATCCTGCTGGCTCACAACATAATTTCAGCTACTTAGGAGGCTCAGGGCTTAGGATCACAGGTCAAAGCCAACCAGGCCCTACAGTGTGTGAGATCAAACTCTGTGAACATACAATGACTGTAAGACGAATCTCACTCCCTGGGAATGTAGCCTAATGGTAGAGTGTTCACCTAGAATGCATGAAGACCTAGGTTCTATTCACCGGTACCGCATACTCAGAAAAAAGCTAGAAGTGGCGCTGTGTCTCAAGAGGCAGAGCACTCACCTTGGCAAGCGAGTCCAATGAAAATGTCTAGGCCCTGAGTCCAAGACCTAGGACTGGCAAAAAGAAAAAAAAAGAGCAATCTTACATAAGTAACAAGGAATGTACCCTATATTTATACAGACTGAAAAATTCATTAAGAAATTAGAAAATATGTATAAAGTGCATAATTTCTTTTGTGTGTTGGGACTGGGTCTTCAACTGAGTACTTCAGCTCTATCCCTGACCTTTTCTGCTCAAGGCTAGCACTCTACCAATGCAGCCCCAAATCAACTATCTTCAATTGAGATATAAGCAATGAATATTTCAGGGTGCTTCATGAAAAACATTTTTTATAAATTGAAACTTTCAACACAGTCTTATTTTAGTATGAATGTTGAGATGGGAAGAGACAGAAAAAGTGAAATGTTTCCTGATCCCCATAGAGAAGGGACTCAGCAGAACCACTGTGGTCTGCAGGCTTCTTTGTGAGTTTTGTTTGCTTGTTTGATTTTTGTCAATTGTGGGGCTTGAACTCTGGGCCTGGGCACTGTCCCTGAGCTCTTCAGCTCAAGGCTAGTGCTTTAATCTGTGAGCCACAGTGCCACTTCTGGTTTTTCTGGCAGTTAACTGGGTACTTTGGCTGGCTTTAAACTTTGATTCTCAGATCTTAGCCTCCTGAGTAGCTAAGATTATAGGTGTGAGGTACCATCACCAGACTGCTGCTCTGTTACTATGCAGGTTCTGGATCAAGAACTTCAAGTTCTTACTTCAATTTTTTCTTCTCTTGCCTGATTCTCTGCCATTTGAACGAAGCCCCAGTACCTGGTGTTTGTTGGTTAATGAGAGATATTATGATTTTCTAATATTCAGAACAATGATTATAAAACCCAGCATTTTACTTACTTGAATAAATTAGGAGACAGGACCTAGTGAGATGTAAAACAAAATTTTTTTCAAGTTGCTATCCTGTTCTAATGCATAAGTCTGGCTATTTTGCTTACACACAAATATATATTTTACCAGTTTCTACTCTATTTTTGCTTAGCTTAAAACCACCACTGCCATTTCATAGATTTTGTTGTTGTTGTTTGCGGTGCTTGGACTCTGTGCCTGGGCTGTTCCTCAGATCTTCAGTTCAATGCCAGTGCTCTACTACTTTTGATTTGGCCAGTCCTGGGCTTGAACTCAGGGACTGAGCACTGTCCTTATATTTTCTCAAGGCTAGGGCTCTACCACTTCAGCCTCAGCACCACTTCCAGCATTTTTCTATGTATGTGGTATTGAGGAATTGAACCCAGGTCTTCGTGCATGCTAGGCAAGCACTCTACCACTAGGCCAAACTCCCAGCACAAAATTATTCATCATTACTATTAGCTATCTTCTTTTTTTTATTATTGATTCGTCATGGTGCTTGGACTTTGGGCCTGGACACTGTCCCTGAGCTCTTCAGCTCAAGGCTAGCACTCTTCCTCTACAGCTCCATTTTTGGTTTCTGGTAGTTAATTGGTGATGTAAGTCTCACAAACATATGTGTCCAGGCTGGCTTTGGGCTTTGAACCAAGATCCTCCAATCTCAGCCTCCATAGTAGCTAGAATTACACGCTTCAGCCAGCAATGCCTGACTGTTTGATGTCTCTGTCTGTGTATCTCTGTCTCTGTCTGTCTCTGTCTGTCTGCCTGTCTGTCTTCTCTCTCTCTCTCTGTCTCTCTGTGTCACTGTCTCTGTCTCTCTCTCTTTGGTTGTAAGACTTTAATTGTGCACCTGGGCAGTGTCTCTGGGCTCTTCAGCTCAAGGCTACAACCTTAAACACCTTGAGCCACAGTGTCACTTCTGGTTTTCTGGTGCTTAAGTGGAAGTAACAGATTCATGGACTTTATTGTCTGGCCTGGCTTTGAACTGTGATCCTCAGAACCCAACCTCCTGAGATCATTTCCAGCTTTTTTTTGGTGTAAGTGGTACAGAGTAATTGAACACAGGGCTTTGTGCATACTAGGCAAGCAAACTACCACTAGTGTGCACTCCAGCCTTAGATAAGAGCTTTCTTTTTCTTTTTCCATTTTTCAATCATGGGGCTTGAACTCTGGGCCTGGATGTTTACCTTAAGCTCTTCAGCTCAAGGCAATCGCTCTACCACTTGAGGCACATTGTCATTTTGGATTATTTGGAAATAAGATTATCACAGATTTTTATGCCTGGGCCGTCTTTGAACCTCGATCCTCCAGGGTAGCTAGGATTACCAGGGTGAGCCACCAGTCACGGGCATTAAATTATTATTTTTTGCATGTCCTATGGCTTCAACTCATGGCCAGAGCAGTGTCTTAGGGCTTGCTCAAGGATAGCACTTTACTTCAGCCAGCCAAATCCCGGTCCAAATAGGCCACTCTTGAAGCTAGAATTAGAGATCTGCCATAATACTGGCATGTCGTTATCTAAGTATATAATTTTTCTTCTATTTTTGATGGCTTTTCCTTAGTGTACATATTTCCTACATATTTTATGGAAAACTTCCTTCCCACTGGGGCCATAAGTTAAGCCTAGTGGAAGAGTTCTTGCCAAGCATGAATGAAGACGCATGTTCAATTCCTCAGCACAACATAGATAAAAAAAGATAAAAGTGGTGCGGTGGCACATGTGATAGAATTGCGCCTTAAGAATAAACAAAAACAAAAAGAAGGATCGTGCTCAGGTCCTGAGTCTAAGCACAGTACTGGCAAAAAAAAATTCTGCCCAAAGTAGACATTAAAACTTATTGTACTTTTCAAAAAAATGGTTGTCAAGGTGATATACAAAGAGATTGCTGTTACATATGTAATGAGTACATTTCTTGTAAACACTGTTACCCCCGCCCCTCTTTTCTCTTTCACTTCCCCCCAAGTCATAAATTTCATTTACAACAAATATATATGTATTTTCATTCCTGAAAAAAATAGTTTAAAATGTGTTCAAATAAATGATGTAGGTTGATATATTTATCAAAATGGACTTCTTGAACTCTAAAATAAACATTCTAGGTATTTGTTCTCATAAAATTGTAGTAATGCTATAAAACTAATAAAAAAGGAATTTTAGTTATTAATTTCTTATGTTTTACCTTTAACATTATTACACTAAGCATACTGTTTATGGTGTTAATACAGACAGCATGAAATATGATTATGTAAAAAAATTAAATGATTAAAAATAGTAAGGTTGGGGGCCAGTAGTTTGGCTTGGTGGCACACACCCTGGACTGGCAAAAAAGAAGTAGGGTTAGATAAAACAGATTTATTTCCAAATGTGTGGAAAATGGTATGATTTCTTATTTGGCTAGTCCTGGGGCTTGAACTGAGGGACCAGGAACTGTCCTTGGCCACATTTGTTCAAGGGTGGCACTCTTACACCTGAGCAACAGTGCCCCATCTGCTTTTTCTGTGTATGCAGTGCCGAGGAATTGAATCAAGGTCTTCTTGTATACTAGGTGAGCACTCTACAACTAGGCCACATTCAAAGCCAAAGTAGATTTTTGATGCTATTGTGGAGTTTTAATTTTCTTAAATATTTGTACAAAGCACAATGGATATATAAGCAGACTTGAACTCACAGAACAGAGTCCCACATAATATTACAGTTACTCTGGCACTTCTCCCGATTGACAAAACACATTTCCAGGCATCTGCTCTGTCCTTAAGCTTTGGTAGCTGACTTGTCTTTCCATGGAGGCCTGGCCTGGATTCCTGGTGATTCCATGCATTTCATAGTTCCCTGTATATCCAGTAAGGTTGTCTTCTATGGGACCAGACCTGTCTGGTTTTTGGCCCACCCAGGACCTATGTGTCTGAGGTCTCACATTATAAGTGGAAAATAAAACACAGTATAATAAGGACTGAAGAACTGCACACCATAATATTAACAATGAGAGTTTAATAGTTAGCAAAGTAAATACAATGAATACTTGACAAGAATCATGAGAGCAAGATAAAGAGATGTCTTTTTAGGAAGGGGACAGGGAACCTCTAAATCCAGACTGGCCTCCAAGTTGCCTTCAGACAGTAATTCTACTTCCGAGTCCTCAGAAGGGTCTCCTTCCTCATGAGAAACAGAATGTCCTTCCTGAGTTAAGAGGGGGATGGATTCTGGTTTGTCGAATGGAGATTGAGTCTCTTTTAGTGAGATGGATGGGTCTGGATATTCTGTGAGGATGGATTCATTTTCCTCCAATGAATCCAGTATTGAGAGTACACTTGCTACTTCCCATGAGGACATTTTCCATGACCCCAGCGTGTGCCCCTTCAGCTTGCACAATAAGTGGAGTGTTACTCTGACTCAGATGGACTGACTCTGGGTGGAGTGTGAAAGGAAACGGAAGGAAATCTGGCTGCTCATTTCTTCCTCCATAGTATCTGCAGGTTCAACTGTGTCACACATGGGGTTCAGAGCAAAAGGTATATCCACAGGACTCTAAACCTGTTTGGTAATTTCTACAGAAGGCCCATGCTTTCTGGAGTGCAGTGATGATTCACTGTCTCCATCAGTCACCAGCTCCATTGGTGGGTTTTTCATCCGGAGTTCAGGATAAGCTCTTCCACGATGACCCAAACCTAAGAATGGAAATAGGTACAGAGTGGACTCTGCAAGTTGAAGTGTCACTCAACTTCCATGAGGATCTAATGGAGGAACCTGTAGAACTGGAGTATGGACTGAACACTGTGGAGGTGTAGGGTCTTTCTAATGAGTGCTTATTCCCGAGTCCTTTCAGAGGACAGACATTACCTGGCTGACACCACCCATAAAGGGCATTTTGCCAAGCTCTGTAGAAGTAAGGGCCAACCAATATCTAGACCACATGGGCTTCCTACTCACAGGCTCTGAGGCACCCACACCAGGACTTCTACTTTTTCTTGGTCTTACTGGTCACACATTCCTCCAGCTTGTCAAAAAGTATGTGTTTAGAAGAGCAGGTCCAAAGCCGGAATGTGGAGCCTCATATAGAGCTTGAGTTGTGTCAGGGTGTGGCAGTTCTTGAACTCGTAGAAATCACTGGGGTAGAAGTCCATTCACATCGTATAGATGGAACACATGATATTGTGGGCACATTCGGTACAAGGAAAGTGAGAGCCTTCTCTCTCCATCCTGAGCCTTCTACCAAAGCCCCTTTCTTGCAGGACTCTAATGCTGTGGCTGTCCTGCAGAGATGTGCACTTATGTGCTGGGAGGGGGGTAAGAGACACTAGAGAACAGGATGACTTTTACACCCCACTTCCAGAAGCTTCTGAGAGAGGCCTCTATGCATCTGTCCAAAGTAAACGCACCTTAAATTAACTAAGTAAATGCTATAAATAAATCAATAAATGAATGCTCTTAATAAAGAACTAAATGCTCATTCCTCTAATCTTAGCCACCCAGCAGGCTGAGCTCTGAAGATCACAGTGGAAAGCCAGTCTAGTCAGTAAAATTCTAAAGGCACTTGTCTTCAATTAGGCAGCAAAAAGCCAGAACTTGACCTATGACTCAAATGGTACAGTGCTAATTTTTGAACACCAAAGGGATGGCATTTAGACCTGGGTTCAGGTTCAAGTGGCAGCACTGGACCACACACCAAAATGTAAATGCTTTCCGGTTCTAACAGGCAAAGCTATCACAATCCCTCCCTGATGGCTCAAAAGTGATTCAGCCCCCAGCTTTTCCTCTGACCCTAGTATTTCACAGGCCTCCGCCATTAGTACTGACACCTCATTTCTTACTGGGAAATGGGATTTCCTAGGATGTCACCTAGGTGAGGGCTGCAGTTGGGAGCCACTTACTTATGCCTGAAATCCAACTTCTCAGTAAGCACACTGTTGAGACTCCAGTAGCTTGTGAGGGAAATAAAATGGCATGGTGTCCCAGTCATAATAAAGTAGTTTGTGCACTTGTATCATGCTTAGCTCCCCTGTGAACACCCCAGTGAACCAAACAGGCTCAAAGAGGAGCCAAGTATTCCAAGACTTGGCCAGGAGGGGTGAGTAAACCTGGGTTTGGAGGGGGAACACTCACTTTTTCAAGAGAATTTCCAGCAACTACTACATTGTCCTCCACTATTTGAAATTGTGTAGGAAGTTTCCCACATAAAAGAGATCACCTTTCTGGTAGGCAGGGATCAGCTTTGTCAGCAGCATCTCCAACAGGCCTTTCTCCAGGATCCATAGGTTGCAAGGCTCATTCAGAGTCTGAGCTGACTTACCATCACACTATGTTGGCAAAACAGTGGATATTTCAAACGTAGGAATGGGACCACACTTCACACTAAGGAATTGGAATAGAGTAGATTGGAAATGACACACTCTAATCTCAGTATAGTCACTTGAAAGCACACAAGAAGGTTGTAGTGTGTGGGCAGGATGATGGGTTCAAATAGGTTTCCTCTCAATATACCTCATCTGAGTTGCCCTGGAGTTTCCTGGCTTTCTTCCTAGAGAAATGCCTGATATACTGGAATTTTGGCTTGGCACTGATCCAGCATCTACTTCTTCAAGTGAGACATCCATATCTCTCATGCCTGAGATGCGAGCCTCCTGATCTTTGGCAACAGCACAGCAATATCTTTCTGGTTCCTGAGCCACAGGCCAAGGGAGCTGGCTTGAGCTGGTTGTCACATACAGTGGCTTGGTTACCAGGGTTCCATATTCTGTTCCATTGTGAGGGAGGTAGGGTCACCTTTCAAGGCCCAATGACCAAAGCTCCTTGCTCACAGAAGACCTCCCCAAAGACATACTGGAGGCTGAATCTCCCTTCCCACCTCACATATGGATGTAGTAAACAGCACACATTTTTGTTCAAATCCAAATTCATTAACTAGGCGTAAGTGCTAGCCTGGTTTCAGGCTCAAGGAGCCTTTCTTAGGTAAGATCCAAACTTAACTGTCACTATTCCCCTTACCCTTAACAAGACATTTTGCTTCACAGTGCCTTCTCAGCTTGCATTTTGCCTCTTGCACATTTTTTTTGCTAGTCCTGGGACTTGACCTCAGAGCCTGACCATTGTTCTTAGGCTTTCTTTAGGCTATAGCTGTCCCACCAAGCCACAGCACCACCCCCAGCGTTTTCTATGTATATGGTACTGCGGAATCAATAAGGAGTCTTTTTGTGTGGTAGCCAAGCACTCTACAAATAGATGAAAGACCCAGGCCATCTTGCACATATTTTTCACTTCAATCTACTAGGACGTTGTTAGGTTTCTGTATCCTAATCTATTTTTCTTCCTGATGAATATCTGTGCTGTCATCTGTAAAAATGCATGTGGGAAAATCACAGAAGCATTGGTGACATAAAAAAAGTCTTACAGACATAGATAAGTGTTCATTCTTTGTAGGAGAAAGGATATTTTGATATGATGATGATGACTATTTATAAAAACTTTATCGGGGCTTAGAGTTTGGCCCAGTGGTAGACTGCTTGCCTAGCATCCATGAAGATCTAGGTTTGAGTCCTCAATATCACACAGATATAAAAATCCATATGGCAATGTGGCTCAAGTGGCAGAGGGCTAGACTTGGGAACAGCCAAGAGCAGTGCTCAGGCCCTGAGTTCAATCCCCAGGAATGGCAGAAAAAACAAAAGAAAAGAAAAGAAAAGAAAAGAAATGTGCTTTTTACAAGTTATTCACTCACAGCATTTGCCTCTGAATTCTTCGCTTCTGCATCTTGTGACTTATCCCTTTCCCTCAATGTAGACAAGAAAAATAGATTTTATTACTTGCTATCCTGTTGTCCAATCTTTGGATATTAATTCAAAATACAATATTGCCTGAGATATTGTGTGTGTGCATGTGTGTGTGTATCTGCCAATGTGTGCGTGCACACATGTGTACAGGGTTTAGGGCTTACTCATAGGGCCTGTGTGATAACCCTCAGCATCTTTTCCTCAAAGGTATTGGTCTTTCACTTCTAGCTTATTATAGCTAATTGGAGTTGAGAGATTCACTCAATTTCTTGCCCTGTGCATTGGAACCCAGTGCTGGGTTCTCAGATTGTTAATTGTAGCTATAGAGAAGGCTGAGGTCTGGGGATCCTCGTTAGAATCCAGCCCCTGAGAGAAAGTCACTGATAGAAATCTTTATCTTCAGTTAAGCACGAATAAATAAGGCAAAAGTGGAACTGTGGCTCAGTTCCTCTTGTACTAGCCATGAGAAAATTAGTAATTGGCAGCACCTGGTCCCTGAGAGAAATCCTTAGCACTGGTTCAAAAAAAGAAAGAAAATAATGAAAGAAATTAAAACTTGCTGAGGAATCCATAAGGAAAACATGCCTGTGAATAATCTTGTCATTTCAGATTCCCTCAAGAGCTTATGACTCTCTATATTTTATCAAGTTTTTTAAAGATATTTACATATTTTCTATCTTTCTTAAACAGAGATAGCCATCCACAAAACACAAACACAAACTCTCACACAGTATACCACCCACCCATAAGTGTCTGGCTATGTATATATGTATAGTTATATGTATTGATCTGTCTCTCTATAATAATATATAAATGCATAAACATATGTATTTAGACAAACAGGAAACATACATAGATAGGTCTCAGGCATTTCCAGATTTTGTGCAAGTCTTCTGAGTGCAACTTACCATTGTATTGTTTGTCAAGATAAAGTCCCTCTAACTTTTGGCCAGCTTCTTGTCCTTTGATACTTTTTTCTGCCGGTCCTGGGTTTGAACGCTAGGCCTGGATGCTGTCACTGAGCTTGAGCTTCTTGCATTCAGTAGTTTATTGCAGATAAGAGTCTCATGGAGTTTCTGTCCTGGGCTGGCTTTGAACTGTGATCCTCAGATCTCAAAATCCTGAGTAGCTAGGATGACAGTCTTAAGCTACCAGTACCTGGTTCCTTTGCCTCTTTTACCCTTTTTTTGGCCCCACCACAGCCATGGTATCTACCTTCCTATGTTCTCTCCACCTGCCCCCAGACAGGGGTCTGACAGATGCTTTCCACCCACTTATTCATGTCCTAATCTGTATTGGCTGACAGCTAAGACATGCACTCACTTGTCTGGATGCCAAACACAAAGCCATGTGATTGTTTCTCAGTCTGGAACATCCTATCAGATTTATAGCACCACAGAGGGTCAGGTTGATGCTCCTCCAGGGCTTCTTAAATTGTTCTCATATTAATCCACAACACGTTTCTCATCACTTGTCCAGCTAATTCATGGACTAAACCAGCATTCCCTACAAACTTAGATCCCAATACCATGAGGACACTCAAGGGTGCATTAGGAGTGTGACCTGCAGGTGGATGTGAGCCTGTCTAACTTGGAAGGGATTTCTCCACCACAGGAAATGGAATACAAATTTAGAATCTGCTTTCATGAGGTGACAATCTCTGGCAGATGTTCTTATCAAATGTGGCACTGCCTACTTCCCGCTTAAAACATGGGTTGATGACCCAGCATAGCAGAGAATGTATTCACCCAGGCCCAACACATAGGCTGGTACCCTGAACTTTCAGGTAGCATTTGGCTTTGAAGGTCATGAGATCTTAGTCTACAAATGATGAGCCCCCTCCCGTGAGGCATAGCAAACGGAGCCAAAGTGCAACCCAGTTAAGCACCACATCAAGCTTCCCTTCTTCAGTAGGGTATGGTTTGAAAACTGTGCATAGCTTCTGTTTGAAGCCAGTCCAGAAAGGAAATTCCATGAAACTCTCATTTCCAGTTAACTGCCAAGAAAAAGCCAAAGATAGAGATGAAGCTCAAGAGAGGTAGGGAGCCATCTGAAAAGAATGGTTACACCCTGCAACATCCTCATTATCTGATCTTGAAAACATCTCTGCGTGCATCCCAGCATGCAGCCAGCATCTGGGGGTGACAGTGAAGCCTGCGCCCATTGGCAATCTGCACTGTCTCTGACATCTGTAATGTGAACCTCATTCTGTTGGGTTTGTGAAGCGGTGTCAACCCTGCAGAAGGAACCAACTGTGCCCTAACTCCTACTGTCCCCTGGGGCCCCTAGCATTCCCCCATCTGCACCCCTCCTGTGGCTTCTGATCCTAGGGAACTCTCCTGCTCTGTCCAACACTCACATGAAGTGCATATTTCTTCTCCTGGGGCAACTTCTCCACAGAGAGTACATGACATGCCCACTCTCCAGGCACGAGGAGATCCTGCCAAAGTAGCAAATCAGTGATAAGGACATAAAGTGATGAATAGAATTTTAGATCCTGATGGTAGACAGTCTGCAAAATCCAAGGGAGAATGGAATTGGAGGGGACCAGGGATCAGGATGTGGGCATGGAACTTCCCTGCCAATGGGGTGGGGGAAGTCACAGGCTGGGGGATACACAGGATGATCCATGGGCCCTGTGCAGCTACTGGGTCACCCCCTTCTGCATCTCAACCTTTGGCTTTGAGCTCTGTGATGGTCAAGATGTGCACAGTCTGTACTCTGGCAGGCAGAAGAAAGGACCCTGGGAAGACAATTGTAGACCCTTTGTGAGTGTAGGAAGGGGTAGGCTGGACACCCAGTCCAAGAGGAGCTAAAACTGGAGTAGAGGGGTGTGCAAGGAGTGGGTGTGAGGGTTGTAGGCAGTCACAGTCACGGCAGAGGTGGCTCTGTCTGTTGGGTGATTGCCTCCCTGCAGGCACAGCACTGGAGATATCAGAGATCCACATGAAAAGGAAAAGCTGGAAATGGCACTATGGTTCAAATGGTAGAGCATCAACCTTGAGCAAAAGAGCTCAGGGACAGTACCCAGGACCTGAGTTCAAGCCTCATGACTGTAAAAGAAAAAGAACCAGGACTATGAGAGGGAAGCTGGTACTCTCTTGGTCTAATCAGACACAAGAAGAGGCCGGGATAGGCTGTGGAAAAACACAGAGAACATCTTCCCCCAGCTCATCCTGTCCTGCATGCAGGGACAGCCATGTAACTAGGGCTACGGTGAGATCATCTTCACCCCTGTGCTGCCATCTGAATTGTAGGCCTCTGTCCTGGCATGGGGTGTCCTGATGGCTGAGCAGGTGCCCTAACCCTAGATGGAGAGCAGCCACTGACTATGGTAGCTAAGGAGAGATCTGTTCCATAGCTATCACGCCACCCAGCATGGGAGCCATAACCACCCCCCACCCAGGTAGAGGCCAATGGTTATCCAGGTGCTACTAACATTGCCCCACCCCTAGCTCTGGGTACATGTTACATTCCCTCCACAAGGAGCAGGACAAAGTGAGGGATCAGGAAGCTGCCTATGGGCTTCAGATGATGGCCAGGCTGGCACTACAGATGGCCTCACTCTGTCACCATCTTTACTCCATCATGCCTCTCTATCTCCCACCCATTAACCTTGGAAACCATTGAACTGGACTCTCATCATTCCTCTCATCTCTTCACCCACCTTGCCTTGCGTCCATCCCTTTTTCACTTCCACCCCACACACATCCCACCACCAGCCACCCTGTAGCTTATGAGGATCCCAGAGGAAGCTCTTGGTGAAGGGCTTGTGACCACAAAACAGTTACTATCACCCGCTCCGGCCTGATCCACCACAGAATAAGAACAGCCAAGCAGGCACACACTGCAGCAGAGTTGCTCTGCTGCCACCCTGATTTCTTCATGGCCAGGACTTGGCTCTCCTCAGCCTCTCAGCACAGTAACCAGAACATTGTGCTTTCACAGAGAAATGGCTTACAGTCTCCATGGACACAATGACATCAAGGTGATGCCAACTTCCCCATCTCTATATACTTCTAACTATGGGATGGGAGCTGAGGTTCTGTTCTGTGACTCCATCCGCTAAGACGCTCATGAAGATTTCTCTCCTTTGCTCATCATGGTGACTCTTTGGTTAACAAGTCACTGCTGGGCTTCCAGTTCACCACATATAGAACCCATACTCCAACACTTTTCTTAGAAGGACTGATGACTTTTAAATATTCTCTAGTTTTAAATGTCTAGTTCCTTCTATCTTTCATTTATATATTTCCCTTCCTCACATACTTCCCTTTTTTACCTTCCTTCTTTCATTCCTGGCCTTGAACTCAAGACCTGGAGCTTTTTCTTAGCTTTTCTTTGCTCAAGGTAGCACTCTAGCTCTTGAGCCACAGCTCTACTTCAATCTTTGTTCTTGCTCTAAACTGGGAGTAAGAGTCTCATGCATTTTTCCCTTTGCTGGGTTGGTAAAGATCTTCTCCCACTCTGTAGGACTCCTGATTAGTTTACTAGCTATATCCATTGCCATACAAAAGCTCTGCAGTTTAATGCAGTCCCACTTATCCAGCCTTTCTCTGATTTGTTGTGATTCTTGGTCCTTATTACGAAAGTTTCGAGCTGTGCCAAGGAGGCCTAGTGTATCTCCTAATCCTTCCTGTAAACTTTTCAGTGTGTCAGTTTTACCTCCAGGTCTTTGATCCATTTGGAGTTAATTCTAGTGCAAGTGACAAAGAAGGATCTAACTTTAGGTTTCTGCAGGTGCTTAACTAGCTCTGCCAGCACAACTTGTTGAAGAGGCTATCTTTCTTCCATTCTATTTATTTGGCTCCCTTGTCAAAGATTAAGTGGCCATTGCTCTGTGGTTTAATATCTGGGTCCGCAGTTCTATTGCATTGGACTTCAGGCCTGTTCTTGTGCCAGTACCAAGCTGTTTTGAGAATTATAGCTCTGTAATAGAGTCTAAAGTTTGGAATTGAAATTCCTCCAGCGCTGTTCTTTCTGCTAAGAAGTGTTTTTGTATACCGGGTCTTTTATTATTCCATATGTAATTTTGAATTGCCTCTTCTATTTCTTTAAAGAATGACATTGGGATGTTGATGGGTATTGCATTGAATTTGTAGATAGCCCTTGGCAAGATTGTCATTTTCACAATGTTGATTCTTCCAATCCAGGAGCATGGGAGGTTTTTCCATTTCCTTAGTTCTGCTTTAATTTCCTTTTTTAGGGTTAAAATTTTCATCTAAAAGGTCCTTTACATTCTTAGTTAAGCTAATTCCTAGGTACGTTAATTTCTTTGAGGCTATTGTGAAAGGAGTTTCTTTCCTGATTATTGCCTCGTTCCTCTCACTGTTGGCGTAAAGGAAGGCAGTTGATTGTGAGGGTTGATTTTATGGCCTGCTACCCTTCCAAAGCTTTGAATCAGCTCAAGGAGCTTGGGAGTAGACTCTATAGGAGTCTTTAAATACAGAATCATGTCATCTGCAAAGAGGGATATTTTTATTTCTTCCTTCCCTACTTGGATCCCCTTTATGCTTGCTTCTTGCCTTATTGCACTGCCTAGGAATTCTTGTACTATGTTAAAAATGAGTGGAGAGAGTGGGCATCCTGAATGCTACCCCTTAGCACTTTTATGCAAATCTTAGGCCTGTGGCATTTTAAGCACAATTCAACGTTCTGTTTTTTGCTGGTTAATTAGAGGTAAAAATCTTATGGAATTTATTGAATGGCTGATTTTGAACTGGAATCCTCAGGTCTCAGCTTATCTTGAGTAGCTAGGATTACAGTACTTTTACAACCTGTATGCTCATACACATCGCTTCTGATCCAAACACTCATTGTTCAATTTAACTAACAAGATGTTAGGAAAGATGATTGACTGTAATTTACTAGATGGTCTTCTAGTGAGTATATGTTTCCACTTCCACTCTGAAGCCAGGGAAATGTTTCTGGTACATGTTTCAACTATCTCCCAAAGAGGAAATTATGTGTGAGTACGTTTGCTAGTATTTCAGATAGGAAATGGACTTTGGTGTTTGGAACCTGTTGGGCAGAGTTTATCAGCTGGGCTGTGATAACAGAGATGATGTTTCAGACAGGAAACATCCCAGACAAACTTAATCCAGATCCTTGGATTTCAGGCCTTGAGTAGATAGAATTACAAGTGTGAGCTGCCACCACCACCTGGTTCATTTTGGAAACCTTAATTGCTTCTCATTTGTTCCCTTCCTTTTTTGGATGATTGATCTAAGCTGGCTGATTGTGCATCACAATGAAGTGATTGGCCTCAGGAATTGCAAATATTTGTTTCATCAGCACGGAATGAATTAAGTTGATCTAAACCCAATAATATTTTACTTCTGATAAATAGGGAACTTACCTATATCATTTTTCCTTGCCTTTGCTTTCCCAAAGCAAGCAACATGTTTCTTAAAAACTATACTTCATGAGAATATTATAATTAGAATCTATCTTCTGCACACTTCAGAATAGTCCTTGCATTTATAAACTTATATTACAATATTAGGTAGAAGAATGGTGACTGTTAGTTTCATAACTATTTCATATGTTTTACTCTTTAAGGCTCATTAACTCAAGAAGGGATTAAATACATTTAGATAATAGTGGAACATAGCTGCTGCTGATTTGATGTGTGTGCAGATGATACACAGATTTATTAGGATTACTCAAAAATTTTCTTCAAATTTTCAGTAGTCGACTGCTATGCTAACTGGAAGGTGATAGTTATGATGCTGAAATTCTATGAATCAGCTATGAAGCAGAATTTCAGGGGAGAGTACTTGCTAGGGACTTAATTTCTAAGACGCATATCAAGAATATTGAACTATAACACCAAATGATGGAGGACTCAGCGTCACATTTTGTTTGTTTTATGCAAGTCCTGAGACTTGAACCCAGGGCCTGGGAACTGTCCTTAAATGTTTTTTTTTTGCTTCTGGCTAGTGTTCTACCACTTGATCCACAGCTCCACTTCCAGATTTTTGGTAATGAAGTGTAAATCAGAATATCATGCAATTTGTTTGGGCTGGATTCAAACCTGATTCTGTGTAGATAGGATTCCAAGTGTGAGCGCACAGAGCCTGGCTAGTATCATTCATCATTCAAGTCATGGGACTGCAATTCTGCACCTAGGTCTTGTCACTGAGCTTTTCAGCTCAAGACTACTGCCCTATCCCTTGAGCCATAGGCCACTTCTGAGTTTCTGGTGGTTAATTGGAGATAAGAGTCACATGGACTTCAGTGCCCAGGCTGACTTTGAAGGTGAAATATTGTAACAATATGATATAACCAAGGGATAGCAAGAGAGATAAGAGATCACATAGTTCATTAAGGAAAACAATCACTCATTATATGAGTTTTGTTTGTTTATCTTGGAGGTCTTTACATTTAGTGTCATACTATTTGTCACGATGTCTCTAGATTTTGTTCTATTGTAAATCTCTCGTAGCACAGCCCAAGGTTTCTACTGAATTTGACAAATGAGGGAGACTCTTGGGCCTATGTTCCTTTGAGTTTGGCTTAATTCACTTAATATGACTTTTTTTCTTTTCATCCACTTCCCCGAGAATGCCATTATTTTATCTTGTCGGTTGGCTATGTATCATTACATTGTGTGTGTGTGTGTGTGTGTGTGTGTGTGTGTGTGTGTGTGTGTGTGTGTGTGTGCACGTGTATCACATTTTTGTAGTAGGGCATGTGGTTGTTTCCATCATCCAGCCTCATTTTCTACAGATATTTTTATAGTCTCTTTTTTATTTTCAGGGTAATGTATAGAGGGGTTACGATTACATTTACAGTTAGTGGACTGCATTACATCTCACACATTTATTCCACTCCACATGTTTCTGTCCCCAGTTCCCACTCCCCTCCCCTTCCCAATCATCTTGTTTCCCCCGTTCCCTTTCCTATTTGACATAAACAAATACACATATATACAATAAGCCAAGGAAAAAATCAGATACAGTAACAATCTGACATTAACCAAAGGGCAAAATAAGAGATGAGAAATAACATAGTAGATTAAGGACAAAAATCACACAAGATTAAGAGCAACGATGACACAAGATATAGCTCTTTTTCCCATATCCTAGAGATCCTTTCATTTAGTCTCATCCTATATGACCTTATATACCTAGGTTTTTGATTATTGTAATCCTCTGCTAGGAGAGTCCTAGATGTGAACTAATTATTACAAATGAGGGAAACCATTGAGCTTATGTTTCTTTGGGTCTGGCTTGCTTCACTTAATAGGAATTTTTCCAAGTCTTTCCATTTCCTTACAAATGGGGCGATGTCATTCCTTCTGATGGCAGCATAGCATTCCATTGTGTATAAGTACCACATCTTCTTGATTCAGTCATCTACTGAGTGGCATCTGGGTTGGTTTCATATCTTTGCTATGGTAAATAGTGCTGCAATGAGCATCATTGTGCGAGTGGCTTTAGTATGCCCTTTTTTCTGGACAATTGGGTAGATGCCAAGTAGTGGATTTGCTAAATCATAAGGGAGCTCTATGTTCAGTCTTTTGAGGAACCACCACACTGCTTTCCCTAGTGGTTGAACGAGTTTACACTCACACCAACAGTGTAGGTGTGATCCCCCCAGGTCACTTCCCCACCAGTATCTCTTATTAGATTTTTTGGTAATGGCCATTCTGACTGGAGTCAGGTGGAATCTCAAAGTTGTTTTGATTTTCATTTCCCTTATTGCTAGAGATATGGAGCATTTCTTCATGTGTCTAAAGCCCATTTTAATTTTTTCTTCAGAGAATACTCTTTTAAGTCTTTAGCCCACCTTTTAATAGGATGGTTGTGTCTTTGAAGATTTGTTTGGGAGAGATTCATTTTTTTCAGCTATAGATATATTTTAGATAACTACACATATTTTTGTAGAAAAAAGAATGGAAGCCATCATGCTGGCTCACAACTTAATTTCAGCTGCTTCGGAGGCTCAGGGCTTAGGATCACAGGTCAAAGCCAACCAGACCCTACAGTGTGTGAGATCAAACTCTGTGAACATACAATGACTGTAAGAGGAATCTCACTGCCTGTGAATGTAGCTTAATGGTAGAGTGCTCACCTACAATGCATGAAGACCTAGGTTCTATTCACCAGTACCGCATACTCAGAAAAAAGCTAGAAGTGGCGCTGTGTCTCAAGAGGCAGAGCACTCACCTTGGGCAAGCTAGTCCAACGAAAATCTCTAGGACCTGAGTCCAAGCCCTAGGACTGGCAAAAAGAAAAAAAAAGAGCAATCTTACTTAAGTAACAAGGAATGTACCCTATATTTATACAGACTGAAAAATTCATTAAGAAATAAGAAAATATGTATAAAGTGCATAATTTCTTTTGTGTGTTGGCACTGAGTCTTCAACTGAGTGCTTCAGCTCTATCCCTGACCTTTTCTGCTCAAGGATAGCACTCTACCAATGCAGCCCCAAATCAACTATCTTCAATTGAGATATAAGCGATGAATATTTCCGGGTGCTTCATGAAAACATTTTATAAATTGAAAGTTTCAACACAGTCTTATTTTATTATGAATGTTGAGATGGGAAGAGACAGAAAAAGTGAAATGTTTCCTGATCCCCATAGAGAAGAGACTCAGCAGAACCACTGTGGTCTGCAGGCTTCTTTGTGAGTTTTGTTTGCTTGTTTGATTTTTGTCAATTGTGGGGCTTGAACTCTGGGCCTGGGCACTGTCCCTGAGCTCTTCAGCTCAAGGCTAGTGCTTTAATCTGTGAGCCACAGTGCCACTTCTGGTTTTTCTGGCAGTTAACTGGGTACTTTGGCTGGCTTTAAACTTTGATTCTCAGATCTTAGCCTCCTGAGTAGCTAAGATTATAGGTGTGAGGTACCATCACCAGGCTGCTGCTCTGTTACTATGCAGGTTCTGGATCAAGAACTTCAAGTTCTTACTTCAATTTTTTCTTCTCTTGCCTGATACTCTGCCATTTGAACGAAGCCCCAGTTCCTGGTCTTTGTTGGTTAATAAGAGATATTATGATTTTCTAATAGTCAGAGCAATGATTGTAAAACCCAGCATTTTTCTTACTTGAATAAATTAAGAGACAGGACCTAGTGAGATGGAAAACAAAATTTTTTTTCAAGTTGCTATCCTGTTCTATTGCATAAGTCTGGCTAATTTGCTTACACACAAATATGTATTTTACCAGTTTCTACTCTATTCTTACTTAGCTTAAAACCACCACTGCCATTTCATAGATTTTGTTGTTGTTGTTTGCGGTGCTTGAACTCTGTGCCTGGGCTGTTCCTCAGATCTTCAGTTCAATGCCAGTGCTCTACTACTTTTGATTTGGCCAGTCCTGGGCTTGAACTCAGGGACTGAGCACTGTCCTTATATTTTCTCAAGGCTAGGGCTCTACCACTTCAGCCTCAGCACCACTTCCAGCATTTTTCTATGTATGTGGTATTGAGGAATTGAACCCAGGTCTTCGTGCATGCTAGGCAAGCACTCTACCACTAGGCCAAACTGCCAGCCCAAAATTATTCATCATTACTATTAGCTATCTTCTTTTTTTATTATTGATTCGTCATGGTGCTTGGACTTTGGGCCTGGCCACTGTCCCTGAGCTCTTCAGCTCAAGGCTAGCGCTCTTCCTCTACAGCTCCATTTTCGGTTTCTGGTAGTTAATTGGTGATGTAAGTCTCACAAACATATGTGTCCAGGCGGGCTTTGAGCTTTGAACCAAGATCCTCCAATCTCAGCCTCCATAGTAGCTAGAATTACACACTTCAGCCAGCAGTGCCTGACTGTTTGATGTCTCTGTCTCTGTCTCTCTATCTCTGTCTGTCTCTGTCTCTCTGCTTGTCTGTCTGTCTCTCTCTCTGTCTCTCTCTGTCTCTTTCTCTCTCTCTGTCTCTCTGTCTCTCTCTGTCTCTCTGTCTCTGTCTCTCTCTCTCTCTCTCTCTCTCTCTCTCTCTCTCTCTCTCCCTCTCTCTCTCCTCTCTCTCTCTCTATTTCTGCCTTTTGGTTGAAAGACTTTAATTGTGCACCTGGGCAGTGTCTCTGGGCTCTTCAGCTCAAGGCTACAACCTTAAACACCTTGAGCCACAGTGTCACTTCTGGTTTTCTGGTGCTTAAGTGGAAGTAACAGATTCATGGACTTTAGTGTCTGGCCTGGCTTTGAACTGTGATCCTCAGAACCCAAACTTCTGAGATCATTTCCAGCTTTTTTTTGGTGTAAGTGGTACAGAGTAATTGAACACAGGGCTTTGTGCATACTAGGCAAGCAAACTACCACTAGTGTGCACTCCTGCCTTAGATAAGTGCTTTCTTTTTCGTTTTTTCACTCATGGGGCTTGAACTCTGGGCCTGGATGTTTACCTTAAGCTCTTCAGCTCAAGGCAAGAGCTCTACCACTTGAGGCACATTCTCATTTTGAATTTTCTGGATTATTTGGAAATAAGATTCTCACAGATTTTTATGCCTGGGCCTTCTTTGAACCTCGATCCTCCAGGGTAGCTAGGATTACCAGGGTGAGCCACCAGTCACGGGCATTAAATTATTATTTTTTGCATGTCCTATGGCTTCAACTCATGGCCAGAGCACTGTCCTAGGGCTTGCTCAAGGATAGCACTTTACTTCAGCCAGCAAACTCCCGGTCCAAATAGGCCACTCTTGAAGCTAGAATTACAGAGATCTGCCATAATACAGGCATGTCGTTATCTAAGTATATAATTTTTCTTCTATTTTTGATGGCTTTTCCTTAGTGTACATATTTCCTACATATTTTATGGAAAACTTCCTTCCCACTGGGGCCATAAGTTAAGCCTAGTGGAAGAGTTCTTGCCGAGCATGAATGAAGGCCCAAGTTCAATTCCTCAGCACAACATAGATAAAAAAGATAAAAGTGGTGCTGTGGCACATGTGATAGAACTTGCCCCTTAAGAATAAACAAAAACAAAAAGAAGGAGCGTGCTCAGGTCCTGAGTCTAAGCACAGTACTGGCAAAAAAAATTCTCCCCAAAGTAGACATTTAAACTTATTGTACTTTTCAAAAAATTTGTTGTCAAGGTGATATACAAAGAGATTGCTGTTACATATGTAATGAGTACATTTCTTGTAAACACTGTTACCCCCTCCCCCCTTTTCTCTTTCCCTTCCCCCCAAGTCATCAATTTCATTTACAACAAATATATATGTATTTTCATTCCTGAAAAAAATAGTTTAAAATGTGTTCAAATAAATGATGTAGATTGATATATTTATCAAAATGGATTACTTGAACTCTAAAATAAACATTCTAGGTAATTTTTCTCATAAAATTGTAGTAATGCTATAAAACTAATAAAAAAGGAATTTTAGTTATTAATTTCTTATGTTTTACCTTTAACATTATTACACTAAGCATACTGGTTATGGTATTAATACAGACAGCATGAAATATGATTATGTAAAAAAATTAAATGAAAAAGATAGTAAGGTTGGGGGCCATTAGTTTGGCTTGGTGGCACACACCCTGGACTGGCAAAAAAGAAGTAGGGTTAGATAAAACAGATTTATTTCCAAATGTGTGGAAAATGGTATGATTTCTTGTTTGGCTAGTCCTGGGGCTTGAACTGAGGGACCAGGAATTGTCCTTGGCCACATTTGTTCAAGGGTGGCACTCTGACACCTGAGCCACAGTGCCCCATCTGCTTTTTCTGTGTATGCAGTGCCGAGGAATTGAATCAAGGTCTTCTTGTATACTAGGCGAGCACTCTACAACTAGGCCACATTCAAAGCCAAAGTAGATTTTTGATGCTATTGTGGAGTTTTAATTTTCTTACATATTTGTACAAAGCACAATGGATATATAAACAGACTTGAACTCACAGAACAGAGTCCCACTTAATATTACAGTTACTCTGGCACTTCTCCCGATTGACAAAACATATTTCCAGGCATCTGCTCTGTCCTTAAGCTTTAGTAGCTGACTTGTCTTTCTATGGAGGCCTGGCCTGGATTCCTGGTGATTCCAGGCATTTCATAGTTTCCTGTATATCTAGTAAGGTTGTCTTCTATGGGACCAGACGTGTCTGGTTTTTGGCCCACCCAGGACCTATGTGTCTGAGGTCTCACATTCTAAGTGGAAGATAAAACACAGTATAATAAGGACTGAAGAACTGCACACCATAATATTAACAATGAGAGTTTAATAGTTAGCAAAGTAAATACAATGAATACTTGACAAGAATCATGAGAGCAAGATAGAGATGTCTTTTTAGGAAGGGGACAGGGAAGCTCTAAATCCAGACTGGCCTCCAAGTTGCCTTCAGACAGTAATTCTCCTTCAGAGTCCTCAGAAGGGTCTCCTTCCTCATGAGAAACAGAATGTCCTTCCTGAGTTAAGAGGGGGATGGATTCTGGTTTGTCGAATGGAGATTGAGTCTCTTTTAGTGAGATGGATGGGTCTGGATATTCTGTGAGGATGGATTCATTTTCCTCCAATGAATCCAGTATTGACAGTACACTTGCTGCTTCCCATGGGGACATTTTCCATGAGCCCAGCGTGTGCCCCTTCAGCTTGCACAATAAGTGGAGTGTTACTCTGACTCAGATGGACTGACTCTGGGTGGAGTGTGAAAGGAAACGGAAGGAAATCTGGCTGCACTTTTTCTTCCTCCATAGTATCTGCAGGTTCAACTGTGTCACACATGGGGTTCAGAGCAAAAGGTATATCCACAGGACTCTAAACCTGCTTGGTAATTTCTACAGAAGGCCCATGCTTTCTGGAGTGCAGTGATGATTCTCTGTCTCCATCAGTCACCAGCTCCATTGGTGGGTTTTTCATCCGGAGTTCAGGATAAGCTCTTCCACGATGCCCCAAACCTAAGAATGGAAATAGGTACAGAGTGGACAGAGTGGACTCTGCAAGTTGAAGTGTCACTCAACTTACATGAGGATCTAATGGAGGAACCTGTAGAACTGGAGTTTGGACTGAACACTGAGGAGGTGTAGGGTCTTTCTAATGAGTGCTTATTCCCGAGTCCTTTCAGAGGACAGACATTACCTGGCTGACACCACCCATAAAGGGCATTTTGCCAAGCTCTGTAGAAGTAAGGGCCAACCAATATCTAGACCACATGGGCTTCCTACTCACAGGCTCTGAGGCACCCACACCAGGACTTCTACTTTTTCTTGGTCTTACTGGTCGCACATTCCTCCAGCTGGTCAAAAAGTATGTGTTTAGAAGAGCAGGTCCAAAGCCGGCATGTGGAGCCTCATATAGAGCTTGAGTTGTGTCAGGGTGTGGCAGTTCTTGAACTCGTAGAAATCACTGGGGTAGAAGTCCATTCACATCGTATAGATGGAACACATAATGCTGTGGGCACATTCGGTACAAGGAAAGTGAGAGCCTTCTCTCTCCATCCTGAGCCTTCTACCAAAGCCCCTTTCTTGCAGGACTCTAATGCCGTGGCTGTCCTGCAGAGATGTGCACTTATGTGCTGGGAGGGGGTAAGAGACACTCGAGAACAGGATGACTTTTACACCCCACTTCCAGAAGCTTCTGAGAGAGGCCTCTATGCATCTGTCCAAAGTAAACACACCTTAAATTAACTAAGTAAATGCTCTAAATAAGTCAATAAGTGAATGCTCTAAATAAAGAACTAAATGATCATTCCTCTAATCTTAGCCACCCAGCAGGCTGAGCTCTGAAGATCACAGTGGAAAGCCAGTCTAGTCAGTAAAATTCTAAAGGCACTTGTCTTCAATTAGGCAGCAAAAAGCAGAACTTGACCTATGACTCAAATGGTACAGTGCTAATTTTTGAACGCCAAAGGGATGGCATTCAGACCTCGGTTCAGGTTCAAGTGGCAGCACTGGACCACACACCAAAATGTAAATGCTTTCAGGTTCTAACAGGCAAAGCTATCACAATCCCTCCCTGATGGCTCAAAAGTGATTCAGCCCCCAGCTTTTCCTCTGACTCCAGTATTTCACAGGCCTCCGCCATTAGTACTGACACCTCATTTCTTACTGGGAAATGGGATTTCCTAGGATGTCACCTAGGTGAGGGCTGCAGTTGGGAGCCACTTACTCATGCCTGAAATCCAACTTCTCAGTAAGCACACTGTTGAGACTCCAGTAGCTTGTGAGGGAAATGAAATGGCATGGTGTCCCAGTCATAATAAAGTAGTTTGTGCACTTGTATCATGCTTAGCTCCCCTGTGAACACCCCAGTGAACCAAACAGGCTCAGAGAGGAGCCAAGTATTCCAAGACTTGGCCAGGAGGGGTGAGCAAACCTGGGTTTGGAGGGGGAACACTCACTTTTTCAAGAGAATTTCCAGCAACTACTACATTGTCCTCCACTATTTGAAATTGTGCTGGAAGTTTCCCACATAAAAGAGATCACCTTTCTGGTAGGCAGGGATCAGCTTTGTCAGCAGCATCTCCAACAGGCCTTTCTCCAGGATCCATAGGTTACAAGGCTCATTCAGAGTCTGAGCTGACTTACCATCACACTATGTTGGCAAAACAGTGGATATTTCAAACGTAGGAATGGGACCACACTTCACACTGAGGAATTGGAATAGAGTAGATTGGAAATGACACACTCTAATCTCAGTATAGTCACTTGAAAGCACACAAGAAGGTTGTAGTGTGTGGGCAGGATGATGGGTTCAAATAGGTTTCCTCTCAATATACCTCATCTGAGTTGCCCTAGAGTTTCCTGGTTTTCTTCCAAGAGAAATGCCTGATATACTGGAATTTTGGCTTGGCACTGATCCAGCATCTACTTCTTCAAGTGAGACATCCATATCTCTCATGCCTGAGATGCAAGCCTCCTGACCTTTGGCAACAGCACAGCAACATCTTACTGGTTCCTGAGCCACAGGCCAAGGGAGCTGGCTTGAGCTGGTTGTCACATACAGTGGCTTAGTTATCAGGGTTCCATATTCTATTCCATTGTCAGGGAGGTAGGGTCACCTTTCAAGGCCCAATGACCAAGCTCCTTGCTCACAGAAGACCTCCCCAAAGACATACTGGAGGCTGAATCTCCCTTCCCACCTCACATATGGATGTAGTAAACAGCACATCTTTTTGTTCAAATCCCAAGTCACTAACTAGGCATAAGTGCTAGCCTGGTCTCAGGCTCAAGGAGCCTTTCTTAGGTAAGATCCAAACTTAACTGTCACTATTCCCCTTACCCTTCACAAGACGTTTTGCTTCACAGTGCCTTCTCAGCTTGCATTTTGCCTCTTGCACATTTTTTTTGCTAGTCCTGGGACTTGACCTCAGAGCCTGACCATTGTTCTTAGGCTTTCTTTAGGCTATAGCTGTCCCACCAAGCCATAGCACCACCCCCAGCGTTTTCTATGTATATGGTACTGCAGAATCAAAAAGGAGTCTTTTTGTGTGGTAGCCAAGCACTCTACAAATAGATGAAACACCCAGGCCATCTTGCACATATTTTTCACTTCAATCTACTAGGACGTTGTTAGGTTTCTGTATCCTAATCTATTTTTCTTCCTGATGAATATCTGTGCTGTCATCTGTAAAAATGCATGTGGGAAAATCACAGAAGCATTGGTGACATAAAAAAAGACTTACAGACATAGATAAGTGTTCATTCTTTGTAGGAGAAAGGATATTTTGATATGATGATGATGACTATTTATAAATACTTTATCGGGGTTTAGAGTTTGGCCCAGTGGTAGAGTGCTTGCCTAGAATCCATGAAGATCTAGGGTTGAGTCCCTAATATTACACAGATATAAAAATCCATATGGCAATGTGGCTCAAGTGGCAGAGCGCTATACTTGGGAAAAGCCAAGAGCAGTGCTCAGGCCCTGAGTTCAATCCCCAGGAATGGCAGAAAAAACAAAAGAAATGAAAAGAAAAGAAATGTGCTTTTTACAAGTTATTCACTCACAGCATTTGCCTCTGAATTCTTCGCTTCTGCATCTTGTGACTTATCCCTTTCCCTCAATGTAGACAAGAAAAACAGATTTTATTACTTGCTATCCTGTTGTCCAATCTTTGGATATCAATTCAAACTACAATATTGCCTGAGATATTGTGTGTGTGCATGTGTGTGTGTATCTGCCAATGTGTGCATGCACACATGTGTACAGGGTTTAGGGCTTACTCATAGGGCCTGTGTGATAACCCTCAGCATCTTTTCCTCAAAGGTATTGGTCTTTCACTTGTAGCTTATTATAGCTAATTGGAGTTGAGAGATTCACTCAATATCTTGCCCTGTGCATTGGAACCCAGTGCTGGGTTCTCAGATTGTTAATTGTAGCTATAGAGAAGGCTGAGGTCTGGGGATCCTCGTTAGAATCCAGCCCCTGAGAGAAAGTCACTGATAGAAATCTTTATCTTCAGTTAAGCACGAATAAATAAGGCAAAAGTGGAACTGTGGCTCAGTTCCTCTTGTACCAGCCATGAGAAAATTAGTAATTGGCAGCACCTGGTCCCTGAGAGAAATCCTTAGCACTGGTTCAAAGAAAGAAAGAAAATAATGAAAAAAATTAAAACTTGCTGAGGAATCCATAAGGATAAACGTGCCTGTGAATAATCTTGTCATTTCAAATTCCCTCAAGAGCTTATGACTCTCTATATTTTATCAAGTTTTTTTAAAAGATATTTACATATTTTCTATCTTTCTTAAATAGAGATAGTCATCCACAAAACACAAACACAAACTCTCACACAGTATACCACCCACCCATAAGTGTCTGGCTATGTATATATGTATAGTCATAGGTATTGATCTGTCTCTCTATACTAATATATAAATGCATAAACATATGTATTTAGACAAACAGGAAACATACATAGATAGGTCTCAGGCATTTCCAGATTTTTGTGCAAGTCTTCTGAGTGCAACTTACCATTGTATTGTTTGTCAAGATAGAGTCCCTCTAACTTTTGGCCAGCTTCTTGTCCTTTGATACTTTTTTCTGCCAGTCCTGGGTTTTGAACGCCAGGCCTGGATGCTGTCACTGAGCTTGAGCTTCTTGCATTCAGTAGTTTATTGCAGATAAGAGTCTCATGGAGTTTCTGTCCTGGGCTGGCTTTGAATTGTAATCCTCAGAACTCAAACTCCTGAGTAGCTAGGATGACAGTCTTGAGCTACCAGTACCTGGTTCCTTTGCCTGTTTTACCCTTTTACCCATAACAGCCATGGTATCTACCTTCCTATGTTCTCTCCACCTGCCCCCAGACAGGGGTCTGACAGATGCTTTCCACCCACTTATTCATGTCCTAATCTGTATTGGCTGACAGCTAAGACATGCAATCACAGGTCTGGATCCCAAACACAAATCCATGTGATTGTTTCTCAGTCTGGAACATCCTATCAGATTTATAGCACCACAGAGGGTCAGGTTGATGCTCCTCCAGGGCTTTTAATTTGTTCTCATATTAATCCACAACACGTTTGTCATCAGTTGTCCAGCTAATTCATGGACTAAACCAGCATTGCCTACAAACTTAGATCCCAATACCATGAGGACACTCAAGGGTGCATTAGGAGTGTTAACTGCAGGTGGATGTGAGCCTGTCTAACTTGGAGGGGATTTCAACACCACAGGAAATGGAATACAAATTTAGAATCTGCTTTCATGAGGTGACAATCTCTGGCGGATGTTCTTATCAAATGTGGCACTGCCTACTTCCAGCTTAAAACATGGGTTGATGACCCAGCATAACAGAGAATGTATTCACCCAGGCCCAACACATACGCTGGGACCCTGATCTTTGAGGGAGCATTTGGCTTTGAAGGTCATGAGATCTTAGTCTACAAATGATGAGCCCCCTCCCGTGAGGCATAGCAAACGGAGCCAAAGTGCAACCCAGTTAAGCACCAGATCAAGCTTCCCTTCTTCAGTAGGGTATGGTTTGAAAACTGTGCATAGCTTCTGTTTGAAGCCAGTCCAGAAAGGAAAGTCCATGAAACTCTCATTTCCAGTTAACTACCAAGAAAAAGCCAAAGATAGAGATGAAGCTCAAGAGAGGTAGAGAGCCATCTGAAAAGAATGGTTACACCCTGCTACATACTCATTATCTGATCTTGAAACCATCTCTGCGTGCATTCCAGCATGCAGCCAGCATCTGGGGGTGACAGTGACCCCTACGCCCATTTGCAATCTGCACTGTCTCTGACATCTGTAATGTGAACCTCATTCTGTTGGGTTTGTGAAGCGGTGTCAACCCTGCAGAAGGAACCAACTGTGCCCAAACTCCCACTGTCCCCTGGGGCCCCTAGCATTCCCCCATCTGCACCCCTCCTGTGGCTTCGGATCCTAGGGAACCCTCCTGCCCTTTCCAACATTCACATGAAGTGCATATTTCTTCTCCTGGGGCAACTTCTCCACAGAGAGTACATGACATGCCCACTGTCCAGGCACGGGGAGATCTTCCCAAAGTAGCAAATCAGTGATAAGGACATAAAGTGATGAATAGAATTTTAGATCCTAATGGTAGACAGTCTGCAAAATCCAAGGGAGAATGGAATTGGAGGGGACCAGGGACCAGGATGTGGGCATGGAGCTTCCCTGCCAAGGGGGTGGGGGAAGTCACAGGCTGGGGAATGCACAGGATGATCCATGGGCCCTGTGCAGCTACTGGGTCACCCCCTTCTGAATCTCAGCCTTTGGCTTTGAGCTCTGTGATGGTCAAGATGTGCACAGTTTGTACTCTGGCTGGCAGAAGAAAGGACCCTGGGAAGACAATTGTAGAACCTTTGTGAGTGTAGGAAGGGGAAGGCTGGACACCCAGTTCAAGAGGAGCTAAAACTGGAGTCGAGGGGTGTGCAAGGAGTGGGTGTGAGGGTTGTGGGCAATCAAAGTCACGGCAGAGTTGTCTCTGTCTGTGGGGTGAGTGCCTCCCTGCAGGCACAGCACTGGAGATATCAGAGATCCACATGAAAAGGAAAAGCTGGACATGGCACTATGGTTCAAATGGTAGAGCATCAACCTTGAGCAAAAGAGCTCAGGGACAGTACCCAGGACCTGAGTTCAAGCGTTATGAGTGTAAAAGAAAAAGAACCAGGACTATGAGAGGGAACCTGGTACTCTCTTGGTCTAATCAGACACAAGAAGAGGCCGGGATAGGCTGTGGAAAAACACAGAGAACATCTTCCCCCAGCTCATCCTGTCCTGCATGCAGGGACAGCCATGTAACTAGGGCTATGGTGAGATCATTTTCACCCATGTGCTGCCATCTGAATTGTAGGCCTCTGTCCTGGCATGGGGTGTCCTGATGGCTGAGCAGGTGCCCTAACCCTAGAAGGAGAGCAGCCACTGACTGTGGTAGCTAAGGAGAGATCTGTTCCATAGGTATCAGGCCACCCAGCATGGGAGCGATAACCACCCCTCACCCAGGTAGAGGCAAATTGTTCTCCAGGTGCTACTAACATTGCCCCACCCCTAGCTCTGGGTACACGTGACATTCCCTCCACAAGGAGCAGGACAAAGTGAGGGATCAGGAAGCTGCCTATGGGCCTCAGATGATAGCCAGGCTGGCACTATAGATGGCCTCACTCTGTCACCACCTTCCCCTGCCTCCATCTTTCCTCCATCATGCCTCTCTACCTCCCACCCATTAATCTTGGAAACCATTGAACTGGGCTCTCATCATTCCTCTCATCTCTTCACCCACCTTGCCATGCTTCCAGCCCTCTGTCATTTCCACCCCACACACATCCCACCACCAGCCACCCTGTAGCTTATGAGGATCCCAGAGGAAGCTCTTGGTGAAGGGCTTGTGACCACAAAACAGTTACTATCACCCGCTCCGGCCTGATCCACCACAGAATAAGAACAGCCAAGCAGGAACACACTGCAGCAGAGTTGCTCTGCTGCCACCCTGATTTCTTCATGGCCAGGACTTGGCTCTCCTCAGCCTCTCAGCACAGTAACCAGAACATTGTGCTTTCACAGAGCCATGGCTTCCAGTCTCCATGGACACAATGACATCAAGGTGATGCCAACTTCCCCATCTCTATATACTTCTAACTATGGGATGGGAGCTGAGGTTCTCTTCTGTGACTCCATCTGCTAAGACGCTCATGCAGATTTCTATCCTTCGCTCATCAAGGTGACTCTTTGGTTAACAAGTCAGGGCTGGGCTTCCAGTTCACCACATATAGAACCCATACTCCAACACTTTTCTTAGAAGGACTGATGACTTTTAAATATTCTCTAGTTTTAAATTTCTAGTTCCTTCTCTCTTTCATTTATATATTTCCCTTCCTCGCATACTTCCCTTTTTTTACCTTCCTTCTTTCATTCCTGGCCTTGAACTCAAGACCTGGAGCTTTTTCTTAGCTTTTCTTTGCTCAAGGTAGCACTCTAGCTCTTGAGCCACAGCTCTACTTCAATCTTTGTTCTTGCTCTAAACTGGGAGTAAGAGTCTCATGCATTTTTCCCTTTGCTGGGTTGGTTTTAAACCACAATACTAAGATCAGGATCCTGAATATGCCTCGGATTACAGGTATTATCTAATCAAAACAAATTCCTGATTTCTTTTTTAGACATAATTAGTTCTTTCAGGTGAGCCACCAGCCACCCATGCACGAGCATTGCAGGATCCCAGCATTCATCTTGTCTCCAGTCTTATTCCATCCATCTCACAATGGCCATCTAAAACACCGTGCTGCATGCCTGAAGTTGCAAGGAACATTCTCAACGCCATGAGAAGCCCCCTTAAGCTCTGCCTCAGATATGCCTAACCCCCATCCCACTTCCACATGAGCATTTGTTTAGGAGAATTTTCCTGAGTACATCATCATCTTTTCCTCACCATTCAAGTTTCATCTTTGGAGTCATTTCTCCCAGACAAAGAGGAACATGATCCATGGTTTGATAGCAGCTCCAGCTTCATAGTCCCAGCCACCAACACCCCCCCATTACCCTGCCAGACACCTGAATTCAAGAACAATGTTTTCACTACCCCTGACTCTTATCACATGTTTTAACTTATACAGTGCATTAAAATGATTTTACTAAATGGAATAAACACATGGCATCAAACTTCAGAATCTTTGCACCTGAACTTTTAGTGAATAACAGACACACCAGCATTTCTGTAGCCAACAGAAATCTTAGCTTTGAGATTTCAGCATTCCTGGTATCCAAATTTGGATGTGCTAACACTGCACTTAATGGGGCACTTCAATCACACAATCCCACAACAATCAATGTCATTTGACAATCACTGGTAAGTGGTGCTAGGAAAAAGACTGATGTGCCAACTCCATGCTGGCTTGACCTATGCCATCTTCAAACCTGGAGCAAGTGGGGCTCGTCTCTCCATGACACCTTTTGTGTACTACCCCAGGAGGACCTTTAACTTGAGACAAAATTATGAAGACTATCTCTACCAGCAAAGATTCCAGTGAGATGTGCCTACATGGAAAAATCTAAAATCTCACTAAAGTGAGGTTGTTGGCAGTGCTGGAGCCTTGAACTCAGGGACTGGGCACTAAGCATTTGTACTCAAGACTAGCCCTTTACCACTTGAGCCCAAACTCCATTCTCAGCTGTTTTTATTTTTGGTAGTAAGAATCTATCAGACTTTCCTGTTCTAGGTGACTTGGAACTTCCATACTCAGATCTCAGCCTCCTGACCAGCCTGGATTAAAAGTGTGGATCAGCCACACCTGAGGACTTCTGCCAGCACATTTTTTCCCAAAAATTGGAAGAGGAAGATGAGGGAGGGTTGGGCTCCTCCTGCCCTGCATATGAAGGAGAGCATCAGCACCTGAACTTCATTCCCTGTTGTAGGCTGCTGGAGGAAAAGGAAGCAAATAGGCACAGGCTGGCAGCAGATGCCACAGAACAACTTGTGACCAAGACTCCCAGAGCAGACCTCAGAATCGATGACAGAGTTGGATCTACCCAGTAACAGAGGCAGTGTTGACACCTGAAACTGCGCGTTTGAGCCTTTGCTGCTAGTAAACAGGGCCACCTATGTCTCAATGAGAAAGGTGAGATTTTGGTGGAGAAGGTGAGATTAAACATTATGTATCATGCAAGAAGACAGACTATAAGGGGTCTTTTATTATTCCAAGTGAAATTTTGGATTTCCTCTTCTGTTTCTTTAAAGAATGACATTGGGATATTGATGAATATTGCACTGAATTTGTAGATAGTCTTTATAAAGATTGCCATTTTTACAATATTACTTCTTCCAAGCCAGGAGCATAGGTTTTTGCATTTCCTCAGTTCTGCGTTAATTTCCTTCTCCAGGGTTTATAGTTCCATCAAAAAGGTGCTTTACATTGTAAGTTAATTCCTAGGTATTCTATTTTCTTTGATAGCAAAATGTGTTGCTATCCTGATTCTTGCCTCATTCCTCTCATTTGTTGGCATATAGGAAGGCAGTTGACATTGAGGGTTAATTTTATACCCTGCTACCGTACCAAACTTTTATATCAGCTCAAGCAGCTTCGGAGTAGAGTCTATAGGGTTCTTTAAATACAGAATCGTGTGATCTGTAAGGAGAGAAAGTTTCAGTTCCTCTTTCCCTTTTCCTCCTCACTCCAGTTAGAGTGGCCAAGATCCAGAAATCTAATAACGTATGGTGGAGGGGATGTGGCCAGGAGGGATCACTACTACACTGCTGGTGGGATTGCAAACTCGTTCAACCACTATGGAAAGCACTATGGTAGTATCCCAAAAAGACTAAACATAGAGCTCCCCTGTGATCCAGCAATTTCACTACTTGCCAATCGTCCAGATAGGACATACTAAATTCACTAGAACAATAACATTTATCACAGCACTATTTACTATAGCAAATGTATGGAACCAACCCAGATGTCCGTCAGTTGATGAGTAGATCAAATAAGGTATTTTACACAATGGAATTCTGTGCTTCTGTCAGAAAGAATGACATAGACGAATTTGTAAGGAAATAGAAAGACTGTAAAGTTTAGCAATTAGTTTCTGTCTCCTTCTCTCTCTCCTTCTCTATCTCTGTAAAATTTAGAAGTTCCTGTTTCTCTCTCTCTTTTCTCTCTTTCTCTCTCTCTCTCTCTCTCTCTCTCTCTCTCTCTCTCTCTCTCTCTCTCTCTCTCTCTCTCTCTCTCTCTCTCTTCTCTCTCTCTCTCTCTCCAATCCTTAGGCTTGAACTCAGGGCCTGAGCTACTTTTGCTCAAGGTTAGCACTCTACCATTTGAACCACAGTGCTGCTTCTGGTTGCTCTTTTCACGTAATATTGAGGAATGTAACCCAGGCCTTCATCCTTGATAGGTTAACACTCTACCACTAAGCCACACAGTCAGCTTTTAGAGGTTTCTGACAAAGGTTTTCCTACATGCTATTATTTCTTCTGTGAGTGCTCTTAATGCTTGCTGAAGGTTGACTTTGTTTAGAAGACTTACCCTAATGCTCCCATATACAGAGATTCTATATATAGCTAAATGTTTTTCATTACTCAGAATTTCTCTATTGTGTATGTTCTGAAATGTACTGAAGACTGACTTCTGATTAAAAGTCATTGCACATTTGTTCTATTCATTAGTTTTCTTTTCTTCTATGGGAATCAGGTTTGTGATGAACACAGAAGTATGCCTTCCAGGTCAAACACTTTCCACCTTTGTAATATTCATAAGTTTTTTCTCTCCTATGTGCATTTTATACTTAGTCATGCGTTCATGATGGATTTTTCATATTCTTATATTCATACGATTTTTATCCTGTGTCTGTGTGGTATCATGCAAACTCAACTATGAGTTCTTCAAAAAAATTTCCCTTTCATTTTATTCATAGGATTCTATCCTGTGGGTGTTTAGTGATAAATCTTGACTTGTGCCTTCTGGGGAAAAGACTGAACATTTGCTACATTCATTAAGGGTTTTATCTTGTGTTGGTTCTGTGACACAAGCTGAGTTTTCTTCCACAGACTAAAAAGTCTTTCCTATTTATTACATTGCTAAGGCTTCTCATATGTGTGAACTCTCTTTTGCTTCCTGAAGCGTGAATACTGCACGAAAGACTTTCAACTTTGGTTATATTCCTAAGGTTTCTAATATGTGTGAATTCTGTTATGCCTCCTGTAATGTGACTTCCATCTGAAGGTCTTACCACATTTGATGCACTCGTACAGTTTCTCTCCTGTGTGTGTTCTCTGATGCAATTTGAGGGAAGACTTCCATTTGAAAGACATTCCACATCGGTTACATTCATAAGGTTTTTCTCCTGTTTGAATTGTCTTATGCATGTTGAGGTTTGGCTTCTGTGTGAAGGACTTTCCACATATGTTACATTCATAAGGTGTTTCTCCTGAGTATATTCTCTGATGAACATGGAGTTTTACCTTCCATTTGAAAGACTTTCCGCATTCACTACATGCATAAGTTTTCTCTCCTGTGTGTGTTCTATTATGCCCATCAAGATATGACTTCCACTTGAAGGTCTTTCCACATTTGTTGCACACATAAGGTTTCTCTCCTGTGTGTGTTCTTTGATGCAATTTGAGGGAAGATTTCTGTCTGAAAGACTTTACACATTGGTTACATTCATAAGGTTTCACTCCTGTGTGTATTCTCTGATGAACACGAAGTTTTCCCTTCCCTTGGAAAGACTTTCCACATTCATTACACTTATAAGATTTCTCTTCTGTGTGTGTTATTTGATGAACTCGAAGGTGTATCTTCTGGGTGAAAGACTTTTCACATTTGTTACATTCATAAGGTTTCTCTTCTGTGTGTCTTCTCTGGTGCAAAGTGAGGTATGATTTCAGTCTAAAAGTCTTCCCACATTTTTCCCATTCATAAGATTTCTCTTCTGTGTGAGATCTCTGATGTGTGCTGAGAGCTGAATTCTGGGCAGAAATTGTATTACGTTCCTCATATTCATAAGGTTTGTCTTCTCTTGGAGATCAAGGTTGGAGCGTCAGGTCTGACTTCTCAGAAATTAATTTTCACACGTGATGTACGCATCACATATCTCAGGATATTTGCTCTGAGGTATTGTAAGGCGTATTTCATTACTGAAAGATTTCTCACATTCACTCCATGTATGAGGAGTCTCTCCTGTGTACATTTTCAGATGTGTAGTGATGGTCGGTGGGAAGTACAATATTTTTCATCACACAGTACATTTAGCAGTTTTCCTCCCTCCCTGAAGAATTTCTTGGGCAGGGAGAACAGAATTATGATACTGCAGATCTTTTGGACTGTCACAATCATGAATAAAATGCTCTGAATATCCGATGGATTTTTTAAGATCAGGAGACATAGGAGAACTATATGCAGCATGCATCTCATCAGGCTTAGGAGACAGAAACATGTTCTGACACTTAATGAACTCCTCAGTCCTCACCCCTAAGTTGTTACAGTTATTACTAATCAGCTCTGGATTATGTTAGAGCACAAATTTAAAGTTGTTGCTAATCTCACGTTTTCCTCCACTTTGATACTACTTGCAACTGCTACTTCACAAAGACATTCATGTGGACTTTCCTGGCAGGTCTTGAACACATTTTCCATTACCTGGACATCTAAAATGAGTCATAGAAAAAAGACACAAACATACATGAGATACAAATATTCCTTACTGTAAAGGTAATGACTTTACTTTCCCATCCTAAGTGTTAGATATTTTAAAATATAAAAGTGGAAATTGATTTGTGAGAAATATATGCTTTTCTCCCTAACATATTAAGAAAATGATATTTTACAATGACCAATAATGTTTTTCTGTGTTTTAGTTCTCTTTTTATATCACAGGAAATATTTATTGAAATTACCCAACTATGTATTGCTACAGTTTTAAGCTGAGTACTACCTATACTATACCTGCAGATGTTTTTTTTCAAATACTGTTTTGTTTATACATTGAGGAATAGCTGCCTTTCTTTTATTTTTGAGAAATAATCTAAATATTGTGCTGTTTTGCATCTTTTTAAAACTTTCTTTTCTTTTTTTTTGTAGTTCATAGGCCTCGGCCCTGTCCCTGAACACTTCAGCAGAAGACTATAACCCCTACCCTTGAGCTACAGCCCCACTTCTTGTTTTCTAGAGTTAAATACAGATAAGAGTCTCAGGTCCTGAGTAGCAGATAGGATTACCTTACCCAGTTTCAATGCTGTTTGCTTATTAACCATTAAGTGAGGAACACGAATTTTTTCTAGATTCAACGGCCACAAGTTTGGTTTATATGTATGTTTGCCTTTGATGGAAGCAAGAACGATTCTTGAGAATAAGATCTTACACCTATATCCCTTCAGTTACAACTTCTCACTAAAGTCTCAATTTAGGTATTTGTGAGAATTTTGAAATTTGTTTCTTTCCATTTGAAGTCTTATAAAAATTCCTTTTCTAACACTCCTGTCCCTCAGAACCATGGAAGACCAGAAAATCCCCAGCTCATTGTCTAGTTAATTTTCTTATGTTGATTGAAACTTTGTTGTTTTTTTTCCTTCCATTCCTGGGTTTGAACTTAGGACCTAACCACTGTCCTTGGGTTTTCTCAAGACTAGAACCCTACCAATGAAGTCATTACTTCTGGCTTTTTCTATGTATGTGGTAATAAGGAATCAAACCTCTGTTTTTGTGCATGCTAGGCAAACACTCTACCACTAGGCTCAATTTCTGGTGGAAAGGTCTGGGTCTGAATACCAGTCTCTTCCTACCAGCAAAATGATATTATCCTTATCAGAGAATAATGCCCTGACTTATTCCTTCTTTGCTCAATCATTTATAGTCTTAGTTTTAAAGAAATGATATATTATTCTTTCTTTCTTTCCTTCTTTCTTTCTTTCTTTCTTTCTTTCTTTCTTTCTTTCTTTCTTTCTTTCTTCCTTTCCTTCCTTCCCTCTTTCTTCCCTCTTTCTTGTTTCTTTCTTTCTTTCTTTCTTTCTTTCTTTCTTTCTTTCTTTCTTTCTTTCTTTCTTTCTTTCTTTCTTTCTTGTTTTTCAGTCATGGGACTTGAATTCTAGACCTGGCTGTCGATCCTGAGCTCTTCAGCTCAAGGCTACTGCCCTATGTCTTTGGCCTCAACCCCACTTCTCATTTTCTATTGGTTCATTGGAGAGAAGAGTCTAAGGTGTCTTTGTGATAGGTCAGTCTTTGAACCTTGATCCTCAGATCTCAGCCTCCTAAGTACCTAGGATTACAGGCACGAGCCACGGGCTCATGGCTTTCTCATTTTATTTTGTTTCACAGTGATTTCTACAGAGAAATCTAACTTTAACTCTACTGCCACAAGAATTCATCATATCACCCTATGATTCTTGGTGCCGGGGGTTTGGGCTAGCATGCACAAAGACCTGGTTCAGTTCCTTGGTACTACATACAAAGAAAAAGCCAGAAGTGGTGCTATGACTCAAGAAGTAGAGAGCTAGCCTTGAGAAAACCCAAGGACCATGCTCAGGCCTTGAGACCAAGCATAGGATTGGGAAAAGAAAATGATTCTTGATTCATTCGCAAAGAATTCCATAGGTTCCACACAGGATTTAGGGTAACTAAGAATATTATTGCTCAGTACATCACAACATGAACTTACCAATGGGGCTCAGGCTCCAACATCAATATGAAGATGCATTCACTCACCTGTGATATTCTTGTCAGAGGAATTTCCTATCCAGAGTTCTGCACAGTGCTCTAGCTTGTCAAATAATACACGTTTGGGAACACAGGGCCCTGTAAATTAGAAACAGTAGAGAATTATTGCTTATGCTGTGTCATCATTGCTTTAAGTTTGCAGACATCCTACTCACAAGTTATCTATTAAATCTTTTTTCTCATTTCTCACTGGCTCCATGGTTGACTTTTCCCCAGCTCTGGATTCATTTTGTATGGCATAAACTTAGCTGTCTTGCTCAAGGCTAGAAAAATACCAGTTTGAGTCCCACTCCACTTACATGCATAGGTCTTCGTGCATGCTAGCAACCACTCAACCACAAAGTCAAACTCTTGACACTCCACTAACATTTTTGAGGGGTTACTTGGAGTTATAGAGTTTCATGACAATTTTTATGCCATTGCTGGCTTCAAATTAGAATTCTTAGATTTCTTCCTCCTGAATATTTTAAGATTACAGGCCTGAAACATTGCACCTAGTGCCAGGTCTCCATTATAAACTCACTGTTTAGTGATTTGTAGATCCTATTTCCAATAATGCTATGTATTCTATTCTGGATGGTTTATCCACTTACAATTACTGTGTGAGTTTGGAATGTCGTCTCCATTACAGGAAACATAATTTAGAACTGTTGTCAAAGTATCCTGAAGGTATCCTGAAGAATGAGTACAAAATTACCTTAGGTTTTCTTTAGAAAGTAATGATACTTCTCAGGGCCTGGAATCTTTCATTTAAATAGTATTGAAAGTTTGATAAACATTCACGTATCTGCAAAATAACAAGGCACTTGGCCTTGCAAGTGAATTTGACCTTTGCTCACCTAAGGACACCAGGTTGCTGTAGGTCTCCAGCATTACATCTCTGTACAGGGTCCTCTGAGCATTGTCCAGATGCTGCCACTCCTCCCAGCTGAAATCCACAGCTACATCATCAAATGACACCAGCTTCTGGAATGGCACATTTTCATCAAGTAATTAGCACTGAGTTATAAACACACAATGTCTGGAATTTTATTCTTTTTTGTTGGAGTTGTATTCCTTTACTTAAATGTTTAGACTTACATGAAATATTGACCTGAAAAGCTTAGGGATGGTGCCTAGGCCCAGAGTTCAAGTCCCAAGACCCACAAAAAAATAAAAAGGCAAGCCAGGTGTTGGTGGCTCACGCCTGTCATCCTAGCTACTCAGGAGACTGAGATCTGAGGACCATGGTTCAAAGCCAGCCTGGCACAAAATTCCATGAGACTCCTTTCCAATTACCCACCATAAAATGTTTAATGGCTTGTGGCATATCATGGGAGAGCAATTGTGGTATCGTGAAAAATAAGTCGGGGGAGTAGATTTAAGTTATAAATTTAATTATTCCATTGAAAAGGAACTACATTATATGATGACATATGCTGTAACTGTGAGAATATTGCAAAATCTTAGGGTATCAAATAATAATACTGTGAAGTACACCCAGAATGTTAATGTTCTATGTCTGGCATAATAATCATTTGTGGAAGAAACTTTTTTTTTCTTTTTTTTTGGCTGGGGGATTTGTAAGGCTTGAACTCTGGGCCTGGGCACTGTTCCTGAGCTCTTCAACTCAAGGCTATCACCCTACTGATGAAGCCACAGTGCCATTTCCCATATTCTAGTGGTTAACTGTAGATGAGAGTCTCATAGACTTTCTAATGCGCAGGCTGGCTGAACCAAATCTTTAGATATCAGCCTGATATCTGAGTAGCTAGGATTACAGGCAGAAATCACTGCACCTGGCAAGAAATTTATTTCTTGTTGTTTTATAATACAAATTTACTGTATGTTTTACTTTTTCAAAAAGACTGAGGATGCCCTTTGTTCTGTATATAATGGGAAGAGGGGTAGGGAGCTGTGAGCAGAAGAACTGAGGGGCAATACTCGGGGTAGGACAATAGCCTTAAACTAAAGAGCTCACGGCCCAAGGTCCAAGCCCCATGACTTTCCCCACTACCCCACAAAAAAAGGGAAAAAAATTGGAGATTGGAGAGGATTTTCTAAAAAGAATATATAGAAATAGTAGTTCAAAATGTAGAAAGAAGTTCAATATTAACAGTCATGAGAAAAATTAAAATTACAATGAAATCATTACTTTAAATATGTTAATATAAATATAGTTTTAAACAAAAAGATCCACATACACACACACAAACACACACATACACGCATAAAAAAAACAACTTTTAAAGTCTATTACTGGGAAGGTAGTGAGAAGAAGTAGAACTTTGGAATAGTTCTGTAAGGAATATAAAACAATCAAAAATTGCGTGGAGAGTGCTAAAAAAGTACTAAATATAGAATTACATAGAAATATGGTCCAACACTTCTATTTCTAGATTTGTACCTAACGGAAGAGAAAGCAGAGACTAGAACAAATATGTGGAGAAACCATTTGCAACTATTAATAATAATCAAAAGATAGAAATATGCAAAACAATGCATTGAAAAGGAAGAACATTTTACTATATTTTACAGATGAATCTTGATTACAGTAAACTAAAAATACAGCAGTCATAAAGGAAGAGCTAGGGTATGTTTTCCCTTCCAGAGCTTCCAAGGATCAACAAACCCTTAGAGCCAAAAAGCACGATGGTTCCAGAGAATGGAGTAGAGAGGAACAGGAGCTGAATGTTTAATGATTATACATGGAAGATGAAAATTGCTCTAGATGGGTAGAATGAAGAGAGAACTGTACCCTAAACAATGGTTATGTAGCCACACAGGATGGGACACACCTATCTTGATCTTGGGAAACACAAGAAGGATTTCTAGCCATCCTGGATGCATGGAAAGATCTATCTTAAAAACTAATGTGGAGGGGCTGGGAGTTTGGCATAGTTGTAGAGTGCTTGTATGAAGACGAAGGTTCAACTCCGCAGTACCACATACACAGAAAAAACCAGTAGTGCTGTGGCTCAAGTAGAAGATCACTAGGCTTGAGGAAAGCTGAAGGACAGTGCTCAGACCGAGTTCCAGCCAAAGGGCTTGTTTAAAAAAAACCCAGAAAGCTGAGCATGATGGAGTGGTGGCTCACTTCTATAATCCTAGCTACTCAGGAGGCTGAGATCTGAGGATCAAGGTTTAAAGCCATCCTGGCACAAAAAGACCTGAGACTCTTATCTCCAATTTACCTTTAGAAAATGGGAAGTGGGTTTGGCTCCAGGGTAATGTGGTAGCCTGGAACTCAGGAGCTTAGGGATAGTGCCCAGGCTGGGATCAAGATCTATGACCCACCAAAAATAAACCAAAAAACAAAAAATAATATGGAAAAATTTGGATTCTCTGAATTTTATCAGGCATATAAATGTCTTTTTTGCTGTTGAAATAACAAATTGTTTGGAAATATTTTAAAAGTTTTTACCTAGAAATGTACACTACAAATGGAATTAATAACAAACACAAAATATGCAAAAGATACAAATTATCACAATATGGGTATCCTGCTTCTGTATCTTTCACTGACTCCTGTTCAAATGAGTCACATATTCTGAATCATTTCTCCCAGTCGATATATGCCACAAGTGTTAGCTTGTACTGTACTTCTTGGGAAATGTAAAGCAAATAGTAAGCAAATGTGTGTTAGATTTTGTCAACAGTGATATTTCAAATATAAATCCCTACTCATTTCATTATTTAATATCAATGCCGGAATCTAACTTACACTGGCAGAATCTTCAATCTTTTGATAATCTTCAAAAGGGTGTGTAAATATTTAGGATCGTTATGTCTTCCTGGAGGAAAGATCCCTTTAGTAGTATGTAGTAACCTTCTTTGTCTTTTCTTTCTAATTTTAGTTTGAAGTCTATTGTATCTGATATGAGGATGGCAACTCCAGCCTGTTTATGGGGCCAGTTAGCTTGATAGAGTTTATTCCAACCTCTCACTTTCAAAAGATGATTGTTTGGGGGTAAGATGTGTCTCTTGAAGACAGCAGAACGTTGGCTCTTGCTTTTTGATCCAACTAGACAGCCTATGCCGTTTAATTGGAGAGTTAAGTCCATTGATATTGAGAGATAGGATTGAGAGATATTTATTAGTTCCTACCATTTTTAAAAGCTTTTAGTAGGGCCTGTGTCTCTTGACAGTTCTTGTGGTCCTTAGATGGTATGCTGTTTAGGTGCCATTTCTTTCCCTATATTGCATTTATTTTGGTTTTCTATGTATAGAGCATCTTTGAGAATTCTCTGTAGTGTTGGTTTTGTTTCGACATATTGTTGCAGCTTTTCCCTGGAATGGAATGTTTTTATAGTTCCCTCAGTTATGAATGAGAGCTTAGCTGGCTACAGTATTCTTGGTTTGATTTAAGGGCATGACATATATGCTTCCAGTCACTTCGTGCTTGCATGGTCTCTGCTGAGAAATCTGGGGTTATTCTGATTGGTTTGCCTTTATAGGTTACTGATCCCTTTTCCATGGCTGCCTTTAGGATCTTTCCTTTCGTTTCTATTGATCCAGTTCGGATCACAATGTGGTGGTGGGATGTTCTTTTCTGGTCAGATCTGCTTGGGTTTCTAAAAGATTCTCGTATCTGGATGGGCCTGCCCTTCTGGATATTTGGGAAATTCTCTGACATGATTCCCTGAAATATATTTCCAATACCATTGACCTCTTTCTCCACGCCTTACTCAATACCAACTAGCCTTAAATTAGGCTTCCTAATTGTATCTTGGACCTCCTGAAGCGCTCTCTCATATTTCCTAGATTTGGATTGACTCATTTTCTGTTCTTTCGCTATAATACCTAAATTATCTTCAGCCCCGGAAATTCTCTCCTCTGCATTGTCTAACCTGCTGTCAAAGCTATCTACTTTATTTTTCATCTCCCTTTCTTCTAATTGCTCACTTTTGATGGCTTGCATCTCTTGTTATAGATCATGTATGGATTTCTTTATCTCCTTGATTTCCTTTTGAGTGGTTAGCTCAGTAACTTTATTTTTTTTGGACATTTGCTGGAGTTTGGTCTCGTTTTTATTTGTGCATTCTATGAATTTATCAATGTTTCTTTGAAAAACCTTTATTATGGCCTCCTTTATGGCTTCATCTTTTTCACTTATCCCCTTGTTTTTCCTTTCCTCTTTTTCGGGTATGGCTTCCTCCATTATCTCTTTCTTTATATATTCACATTTTTCATTAATGATGTTTATCAATTGCATTTGTGTAGCACTTGGAAGACTCTCCTCTAGGTTTGCCAGTGACTGTTAAATTGTCTGTTTACATTGGGGGGGGATGTTGTTTCTTGATTTGACATTTTTCTTGAGTTTCTTCTTCTTCCCATTTGAAAATGGGAGCAAGATTACTACTAAATACGATTATAGTTTTTCAGATATAACCAACCTAGACCTCTGTAGCTGGCAGACACTAGATGTTCACAAGTTTTGATTGGTATTATCACTCTTTCTTTTTGTGCACTTACAGACCAGTCTAATACAACCACTGATAAGCGATTTATACCCAAAACAATAAGCCTCTCAATAAAAATCTCTATAGTCTTTAAGTCCCTCTGAGCCTAGAAAATAATTAACCACCTACATATACAATATTACTCAACAGCCATCAAGTGTAGATCCGTGCAGTATAAGGGTTGAAAGACGAGCAGAGGTCCAGAGATAGAAAAAAAGAATGAGAGAGGTCAGGGGAGGTACAAGAGGATTAACGTAGGAGTGTAAGAATATTGTAGTCATGAAGAAAAGGTATAGCATAAGGACAACTTTCCTAAGTTGGTAAGTATGTAGCATATTTGAGTACAAAGTTTGGAAAGTATTAGAATAAAACTTATGTGTTGCTGCACGACTAGCTCTTAGCCCAACCAGTGGCCTCACAGTGGACCATGGGATGGATCTGTTTTTCTTGTCTACGTTGAGGGAAAGGGCTATTTCAAAAGATGCAGAAGCGAAGATTTCAGAAGCAAATGCAGTGAGTGAATTAGCTCGTAAAAAGCATTTTTATTTTCTTTTATCTTTCTGCCAGTCTTGGGGCTTGAATTCAGGGCCTGAGCACTGTCCTCGGGTTTTCTCAAGTCTAGCCCTCTGCCACTTGAGCCACAGTGCCACATCTATATGTTCTTTTTTTTTCTTTTTTATTGTAATTAGTAAAAGGGTTACATGATATTTGCCAGATAGAAGGTGCGTTAATTCACATACATTAATACCCTTTCACATGTCTTGGTGCCCGTTTCCCTCCCTCCCCACACCCCCCTTCCTTATCAAATTTGAAATATCCAAATACAAATAAATTCAATATATCAGATAACCAAGTGAGATACTATACCAATATGAGATAACAAGGGACAGCAAAGGAGATGCGAGACAACATAGTACATTAAGGACAACAATCATTCATTATATGGCTTTTGTTTCACTATCCTGGAGGTCCTATTAATTAGCTTCACATTATATGTCCTTATGTGTCAAGATTTTGCTGTATTGCACATCTCTGCTAGTAGAGCCCAAGGTTTCTACTGATTATGACTAATGAGGGAAACCATTGAGCATAAGTTCCTTTAAGTCTGGCTTAGTTCACTTAATATGATTTGTTCGAAGTCTTTCGATTTCCTAACAAATGGGGCGATGTCATTCTTTCTGACAGCAGCATAGAATTCCATTGTGTACAAATACCACAACTTGTTCATCCACTCATGAACTGAGGGACATCTAGGTTGGTTCCATATCTTTGGTATGGTGAATAGTGCTGCAAAGAACATTGTTGTGCTAGTCGGTTTAGTATGTCCTTGTTTCTGGATGGTTGGGTAAATGCCAAGTAGTGGAATTGCTGGGTCATAGGGGATTTCTATGTTTAGCCTTTTGAGGCACTGCCACACTGCTTTCCATAGTGGTTGGATGAGTTTGCACTCCCACCAACAGTGTAGTAGTGATCCCTCCTGGCCACATCCCCTCCAGCATCTGTTGTCATTCGTTTTCCTGATCCTGGCCATTCTACCTGGAGTGAGGTGGAATCTTAGAGTTGTTTTGATTTGCATTTCTTTTATGACCAGAGATGTTGAGCATTTCTTCATGTGTCTATAGGCCATTTTTGTTTCTTCTTCAGAGAAGACTCTCTTTAAGTCTTTGGCCCATTTTTTAATGGGATGGTTGTTATTTTGAAGGTTAGTTTTGGAGTGATTCAATTTTTTGAGTTGTTGATATATTTTAGATATGAGGCCTTTGTCCGTTGTTTGGTTGGTGGAGATCTTCTCCAACTCTGTAGGCTTCCTCGTTAGTTTAGTTGCTATGTCCTTTTCCATGCAAAAGTTCTGCAGTTGAATGCAGTCCCACTTATCCAGCCTTTCTCTGATTTGTTGTGATTCTTGGTCCTTATTAAGAAAGTTTCGACCTGTGCCAAGGAGGCCTAGTGTATCTCCTATTCCTTCCTGTAAACTTTTCAGTGTGTCAGCTTTTACCTCCACGTCTTTGATCCATTTGGAGTTAATTCTAGTGCAAGGTGACAAAGAAGGATCCAACTTTAGTTTTCTGCAGGTGTTTAACCAGTTCTGCCAGCACAACTTGTTGAAGAGGCTATCTTTCTTCCATTCTATTTTTTTGGCTCCCTTGTCAAAGATTAGGTGGCCATAGGTCTGTGGTTTAATATCTGGGTCCGCAGTTCTACTCCATTGGACTTCAGGCCTGTTCTTGTGCCAGTACCAAGCTGTTTTGAGAATTATAGCTCTGTAATAGAGCCTTAAGTTTGGAATTGAAATTCCTCCAGCGCTGTTCTTTCTGCTAAGAAGTGTTTTTGCTATACGGGGTCTTTATTATTCCATATGAAATTTTGAATTGCCTCTTCTATGTTTTTAAAGAATGACATTGGGATGTTGATGGGTATTACATTGAATTTGTAGATAGCCCTTGGCAAGATTGTCATTTTCACAATGTTGATTCTTCCAATCCAGGAGCATGGGAGGTTTTTCCATTTCCTTAATTCTGCTTTAATTTCCTTTTTTATCGTTTTAAAGTTTTCATCTAAACGGTCCTTTACATTCTTAGTTAAGCTAATTCCCAGGTACCTTATTTTCTTTGAGGCTATTGTGAAAGGATTTTCTTTCCTGATTATTGCCTCGTTCCTCTCAGTGTTGGCGTAAAGTAAGGCAGTTGATTTCTGAGGGTTGATTTTATGGCCTGCTACTCTTCCAAAGCGTAGCAGCCTTTATTACATTGAGAAATGTTCCATGGATTCCTAGTTTCTTCACATCTTTTTACATAAAGGGGTTTTGGATCTTGTCAAATGCCTTTTCCGCATCTATTGAGACAATCATGTGATTTTATCCCTGCTCCTGTTGATGTGTTGAATTATATTAATTGATTTGTGTATGTTGAACCAGCTTTGCCTCCCTGTGGTGAATCCAGTTTGATCATAGTGTATAATTTTTTTGATGAGTTGTTGTAGACGGTTGGCCAGTATTTTGTTGAGAAGTTTTGCATCAATGTTCATCAAAGAAATGGATCTATAGATCTCTTTCTTTGATGAATCTCTGTCTGGTTTTGGGATGAGGGATATGCTGGCTTCACAGAATCAGTTTGGTAAAGAACCTTCATTTTCAATTTCGTTGAAGAGCTTGAGGAGTATTGGTGTGAGCTCTGCTTTGAAGACCTTATAGAATGCAGCTGTGAATCCATCTGGCCCTGGGCTCTTTTTAAGTGGAAGTTGTCTAATTTCCATTTCTATTTCAGAGCTTGAAATAGGTCTGTTGAGTTGGGTTAGCTCTTCTTGGTTCAGTGTGGGTATGTTAATATTGTCTAGGAATTCATCCATTTCTTCTAGATTCTCAAATTTGTTGGCATAAAGGTTTGAGAAGGATTCCCTCATGATATTCTGGATCTTGGTAATTTCTGTCGTGATATTACCATTTTCATCTGCGATTTTGTTTATTTCGATATGCTCTCTTCTTTTTTTGGTAAGATTTGCTAAGGGCTTGTCAATTTTGTTAATTCTTTCAAAGAACCAACTCCTTGTTTTGATGATTCTTTCTATAGATTTTTTTTATTCCAAATCATTTAATTCTGCTTTGATTTTAATAATTTGCTTTCTCCTAATGGGTTTAGGGTTGGTTTGTTGCTCTTTTTCCATGAGGTTAAGGTGAGACATTAACTAGTTGGTTTGCCATTTTTCCAACTTTCTGTTGTAGGCACTCTGCGCTATAAATTTTCCTCTGAGTACTGCCTTTGTTGTGTCCCTAAGGAGTTGATATTTGCGTGCTCCTTATTGTTAAATTTCATAAACAGGTGGATATCTGTTCTGATCTCTTCGATTACCCATTGTTTTTGATTCAACAATGTGTTGTTCAGTCTCCATGAGTTACAGGGTTTTCTTTGGTGGAGATGTGTGTTCAGCTCCAATTTGATGCCTTTATGGTCTGAGAGTGTGCATGGAATAATTTCAGTGTTTCTGAATCTGTCCAGGTTTGCTTTATGGCCTAAGGTGTGGTCTATTTTGGAAAATGTTCCATGTGCTGCTGAGAAAAACATATATTGTGGTGTTACTGGGTGGAATATTCTGCAGATGTCTGTTAGATCTAGTTGGTCTATATAGTTGTTCAGTTCTAAGGTTTCTCTGTTGAGATTTTGCCTTGTTGATCTGTCCATAGGTGAGAGTGGTGTGTTATACTCACCAACAATCACTGTATTTCGATCTATGTATGGTTTCCGTGTAAGTAAAGTTTGCTTGATGAAGTTTGGAGCTCCGGGATTGGGTGTGTAAATATTTAGGATCGTTATGTCTTCCGGGAGGAAAGATCCCTTTAGTAGTATGTAGTAACCTTCTTTGTCTTTTCTTTCTAATTTTAGTTTGAAGTCTATTGTATCTGATATGAGGATGGCAACTCCAGCCTGTTTATGCGGGCAGTTAGGTTGATAGAGTTTATTCCAACCTCTCACTTTCAAAAGATGATTGTTTTTGGGTAAGATGTGTCTCTTGAAGACAGCAGAACGATGGCTCTTGCTTTTTGATCCAACTAGGCAACCTATGCCGTTTAATTGGAGAGTTAAGTCCATTGATATTGAGAGTTAGGATTGAGAGATATTTATTAGTTCCTACCATTTTTAAAAGCTTTTAGTAGGGCCTGTGTCTTGACAGTTCTTGTGGTCCTTAGATGGTATGCTGTTTAGGTGCCATTTCTTTCCCTATATTGCATTTATTTTGGTTTTCTATGTATAGAGCATCTTTGAGAATTCTCTGTAGTGTGGGTTTTGTTTCGACATATTGTTGCAGCTTTTCCCTGGAATGGAATGTTTTTATTGTTCCCTCAGTTATGAATGAGAGCTTAGCTGGCTACAGTATTCTTGGTTGGTAGTTATTTGATTTAAGGGCATGACATATATGCTTCCAGTCACTTCGTGCTTGCATGGTCTCTGCTGAGTAATCTGGGGTGATTCTGATTGGTTTTCCTTTATATGTTACTGAACGCTTTTCCTGGCTGCCTTTAGGATCCTTTTTTTGGTTTCTACTGATCCAGTTCAGATTATGATGTGGCGGTGAGATGTTCTTTTCTGGTCAGGTCTGTTTGGGGTTCTAAAAGCTTCTTGTATCTGGATGGGACTGCCCTTCTGGATATTTGGGAAATTCTCTGATATGATTCCCTGAAGTATATTTCCAATACCATTCACCTCTTTCTCCAGACCCTCCTCAATACCAATTAACCTTTAATTAGGCTTCCTAATTGTATCTTGGACCTCCTGAAGTGCTCTCTCATTTTTCCTAGATTTGGATTGACTCATTTTCTGTTCTTTCTCTATAATAACTAAATTATCTTCAGCTCCGGAAATTCTCTCCTCTGCATTTTCTAACCTACTATCAAAGCTATCTACTTTATTTTTCATCTCCGTTGCTACTAATTGCTCATTTTTGATGCCTTGCATTTCTTCTTGTAGATCATGTATGGATTTCTTTAGCTCCTTGATTTCCATTTGAGTGGTTAGCTCAGTAGCTTTATTTTCTTTGGACATTTGCTGGAGTTCGGTCACCTTTTTATTTGTGGATTCTATGAATTCATCCATCTTTCTTTGAACAGCCTTTATTATGGCTTCCTTTATGGCTCATTCTTTTTCACTTATCACCTTGTTTATGGTTTCCTCTTGTTCAGCTATGACTTCCTCCCTTATCTCTTTCTTTATATTTTCACATTTTTCATTAATGATGTTTATCAATTGCATTTGTACAGCACTTGGAAGACTTTCCTCTAGGCTTGCCAGTGACTGTTCCATTGGCTGTTTACATTGGGTGGGGGATGTGGGAGGTTTTGGTTCATGGTTTGACATTTTTCTTGAGTTTCTTGTTCTGCCCATTTGAAAATGGGAGCAAGATTAATACTAAACACGATTATAGTTTTTCAGATATAACCTACCTAGACCTCTGTAGCTGGCAGACTCTAGATGTTCACGAGTTTTGATTGGTGTTATCACTCTTTCTTTTCGTGCAGTTACCGACTAGTCTAATTTTTCACTGATAAGCGATTTATATTCAAAACAATAAGCCTCTCAATCCAATCTCTATTGTCTTTAAGTCCCTCTGAGCCTAGAGTATAATTAAACACCTAGATATACAATGTTGCTCAACAGCCATCAAGTGTAGATCCATGCAGTATAAGGGTTGAAAGAGGAGCAGAGGTCCAGAGATAGAAAAATAGAATGAGAGAGGTCAGGGGGTAAGTAGGTAGAGTATTTGGAAAGTATTAGAATAAAACTTATGTGTTGCTGTGCGACTAGCTCTTAGCCCAACCAGTGGCCTCACTGTGGACCATTGGATGGATCTGGGAGCTTCCGTCTGAGCGCGGTTGGTGGACGTTTTCCTGTGCTGCTTCCAGGGGCGTCCCCAAGCCAAATGTCTGGGGAGTGAGAGTTTCAGGAGCTCTCAGGGGGACCAGCAGGAGGCCCCTCTGTTCCCAAGGGCGGGGCCCAGCTGGGGATGTGGGCTCCAAGGGCAGAACCATGCCTTTTTGGTTCTCAGGAGGGGATCTTGGCTGCTGGTAGGCCCTTCAGATCCCTGCTGTGTTTCCACTGCTTTGTCAGAGTCTGCGACTGTGGGGGGGGGGCCCTCGGTGGTGTCTTGCTGAGGATTCCCAGCTGGAGGATGCTCTGCTCGAGAATTGAGGAGGGGCAGATGCTGGCTCCTATTTACCCGCACCCCCTACCCACTTTTGTAAGGCAGAGTCCCAAAGTCCTCCACTCTCCAGATCCAGTGGCCTGGGTGAGGAGCCTGGTGGGTGGGAGGGAGGTGGGACAGCTCCTCCTCTCCTGGTGGGGTGCTGAGTCTTAGGGTCCGCCCTCTTGTCAGTCTCCAGTCAGAGGGCTGGGGGTTGAGCCCGTTGGGTGGGTGGGAGTTGGGGCAGCCCCGCCTCCCTTGGTGGGGTGCTGGGTCTTATGGGTAGGCCGCCTGTCAATCTCCAGTCAATGGCCTGAGGGAGGGGGCTGTTGAGGGGAGGGACAGGATTCTAAATTCATTGCCCCCCTGCTCCCGCCAGTCTTTCCCGGGGCGGGGTGTTGGGGTCTGAGTTAAGTTCTATTGCTTGGCACCTGCTCCGCTTTCCCGATGTGTTTGGGGATGCGCTGTATTACTCATGCCTCTGCATCTGTCTGCAGATGCTCCTCGGTGGTGGGGAGTCTTTCACTCCCCTCGGGTCTTCGCTGCCGCCTGTGTTCTGCATCTGGGTCCCGCTGCTTGTTGTCTGGTTCCCCGTCTGGGTTCCGCTCCTTCCACCATTCGCTGGCCCGGTTCTGTGCTGGTTTCTGCAGCCATTGTGTTCCCAGCCTGGTGCCCTCCACTGCCACCGCTTTTCATGGATTAGGGCCCATGCCTGCCCCCACTTTCCCAGCGTGGAGCCGGAGCCTGCTCAAGCAGCTTTTCGCACCTTGGTCTGGCAAGGCTTTCCAAGGCTTTGGGCAAGAGGTGGGGGAGGGGTCCTCTCGTTCCGAATTCTTTGAAGTTGGATGTGAGCTTTATCTGGTTTTCTTTTCCGGTTTGAGACCTTCTCCGTTGCTTTTTGAGTTTGTTGTTGTGGATTTCTTTAGAAAGTTGGCTCGTGGAACTCCCTGGTTCTCTCTTTTTGTCAGAGAAAGCTAACCAGCGTCCCTATTGTCTCAGCGCCATCTTCCTCCCCTCCTCCACATCTAGATTTTCTATCTATGTGATACTGAGCAATCAAACCCAGATCTTCATGGATGCTAGGCAAGCACTCTACCACTATGCCAAACTCTCAACCCTGACATAGTAATTATAAAGTCATCATCATCATCATCATATCCAATAGCCTTTCTCCTACAAAGAATGAACACTTAACTGTGTCTAATGCTTTTTTTTAATTTCACTAATTCTTCTGTGTTTTTCCCTCTTGCATTTTTTACACATGACAGCAAAGCTAATCATCAGGAAAAAATTGATTAGGATACAGAAACCTAATAATATCCTAGTAGATTGACGTCAAAAATATGTGCAAGATGCCCTGTGTGTTTGACCTAGTGGTAGAGTACTTGGCTACCAAGCAATAAGCCTCAGGTTTGATTCCTCATTACCACATACATAGAAAACGCTGCAAGTGGTGCTGTGGCTCGGTGGGACAGCTAAAGCCTAAAGAAAGCCCAAGAACAATGTTCACACTCTGAGGTCAAGTCCCAAGACTAGCAAAAACAAAAAAAAATTCGACAAGGGGCAAAATGCAGGCAGAGAAGGCACTGTGAAGCAAATGTTTTGTAAAGGATGAGGGCAATATTGACCCTTAAGTTTGGATCTTACCTAAGAAAGGCTCCTTGAGCCTGAGACCAGACTGGTAGTTGGGCCTAGTGGAAGACATTGGGATTGGACAAATAAGGTGTGCTCTTTACTACATCCACATGTATATTGTGAGATTGGAGGAGAGATTCAGCCTCCAGTATGTCTTTGGTGAGGTCTTTTGTGAGCAAGGATCTTTGGTCATTAGGCCCTGAAAGGTGACCCTGCCTCCCTCACAATGGAACAGAATATGGAACCCTGGTAACCAAGCCACTGTAACTAACAACCAGCTCAAGCCAGCTCACTTGGCCTGTGGCTCAGGAGGAAGAAAGATGTTGCTGTGCTGTTGCCAAAGGTCAGGAAACTCGAGTCTCAGGCATGGAAGTTGTGGATGTCTTACTCGAAGATGTACATGCTAGATCATTGCCAAGCCACAAATCCAGTATAACAGAACTTTCTCTAAGAAGAAGGCCAGGAAAATCCAGGGCAACCAAATGAGGTAAATTTCTAAGAAGAAATGTATTTGACCCCATCATCCTCCCCACACACTACAACTTTCTTTTTTTTCCCCATTTTTTTATTATAATTAGTAACAGGGTTAGATGATATTTGCCAGATAGAAGGTGCATACATTGATACCCTTTCACATGTCTTGGTACCAATTTCCCTCCAACCCCACACCCCCCACCCGTCTTGGTTTTCCCCCCTTCCCTATCAAATTTCAAATATCCAAATACAAATAAATTCAATATATCAGATAACAAAGTGAGATACTATACAAATATGGGATAACCAAGGGACAGCAAACGAGATGAGAGATAACATAGTACATTAAGGAAAACAATCATTCATTATATGGCTTTTGTGTCAATATCCTGGAGGTCCTTTCAATTAGCTTCACATTATATGGCCTTATATATGGCCTTTTGCTCTATTGCCAATCTCTGCTAGTAGAGCCCAAGGTTTCTACTGATTATGACGAATGAGAGAAACCACTGAACCTAAGTTCCTTTGAGTCTGGCTTACTTCACTTAATATGATTTGTTCTAAGTATTTCCATTTCCTAACAAATGGGGCGATGCCATTCTTTCTGACAGCAGCATAGAATTCCATTGTGTACAATTACCACAACTTGTTGATCCACTCATCAACTGAGGGACATCTGGGTTGGTTCCATATCTTTGCTATGGCGAATAGCGCTGCAATGAACATTGTTGTGCTAGTGGGTTTAGTATGCCCTTGTTTCTGGATTGTTGGGTAAATGCCAAGTAGTGGAATTGCTGGGTCATAGGGGAGTTCTATGTTTAGCCTTTTGATGCACTGCCACACTGCTTTCCATAGTGGTTGAACGAGTTTGCACTCCCACCAACAGGGTAGTATTGATCCCTCCTGGCCACATCCCCTCCAGCATCTGTTGTCATTCGTTTTCCTGATCCTGGCCATTCTAACTGGAGTGAGGTGGAATCTTAGAGTTGTTTTGATCTGCATTTCTTTTATGCCCAGAGATGTGGAGCATTTCTTCATTTGTCTGTAGGCCATTTCTGTTTCTTCTTCAGAGAAGACTCTCTTTAAGTCTTTGGCCCATTTTTTAATGGGATGGGTGTTTCTTTGGAGGTTAGTTTTGGAGTGATTCAATTTTTTGAGTTGTTGATATATTTTAGATATGAGGCCTTTGCCCGTTGTTTGGTTGGTGAAGATCTTCTCCCACTCTGTAGGCTTCCTGATTAGTTTACTAGCTATATCCGTTGCCATAGAAAAGCTCTGCAGTTTAATGCAGTCCCACTTATCCAGCCTTCCTCTGATTTGTTGTGATTCTTGGTCCTTATTAAGAAAGTTTCGACCTGTGTTAAGGAGGCCTAGTGTATCTCCTATTCCTTCCTGTAAATTTTTCAGTGTGTCAGCTTTTACCTCCAGGTCTTTGATCCATTTGGAGTTAATTCTAGTGCAAGGTGACAAAGAAGGATCCAACTTTAATTTCTGCAGGTGCTTAACCAGTTCTGCCAGCACAACTTGTTGAAGAGGCTATCTTTCTTCCATCCTATTTTTTTTGGCTCCCTTGTCAAAAATTAGGTGGCCATAGGTTTGTGGTTTAATATCTGGGTCCGCAGTTCTACTCCATTAGACTTCAGGCCTGTTCTTGTGCCAGTACCAAGCTGTTGTGAGAATTATAGCTCTATTAGAGTCTAAAGTTTGAAATTGAAATTCCTCCAGCTCTGTTCTTTCTGCTAAGAAGTGATTTGCTATACGGGGTCTTTTATTATTCCATATGAAATTTTGAATTGCCACTTCTATTTCTTTAAAGAATGACATTGGGATGTTGATGGGTATTGCATTGAATTTGTAGATAGCCCTTTTCAAGATTGTCATTTTCACAATGTTGATTCTTCCAATCCAGGAGCATGGGAGGTTTTTCCATTTCCTTAGTTCTGCTTTAATTTCCTTTTTTAGGTTTTTAAAGTTTTCATCTAAACGGTCCTTTGCATTATTAGTTAAGCTAATTCCTAGGTACTTTATTTTCTTTGAGGCTATTGTGAAAGGAGTTTCTTTCCTGATTATTGCCTCGTTCCTATCACTGTTGGCGTAAAGGAAGGCAGTTGATTTGTGAGGGTTGATTTTATGGCCTGCTACCCTTCCAAAGCTTTGAATCAGCTCAAGGAGCTTGGGAGTAGAGTCTATAGGATTCTTTAAATACAGAATCATGTCATCTGCAAAGAGGGATAGTTTTATTTCCTCTTTCCCTACTTGGATCCCCTTTATGCTTGCTTCTTGCCTTATTGCACTGCCTAGGAATTCTAGTACTATATTAAAAAGGAGTGGAGAAAGTGGGCATCCTTGTCTCGTTCCTGATTTTAGAGGGAATGGCTTTAGATTTTCACCATTAAGTATAATACTAGCAGTGGGTTTCTCATACACAGCCTTTATTACATTGAGAAATGTTCCATGGATTCCTAGTATCTCCACATCTTTTAACATAAAGGGGTTTTGGATCTTGTCAAATGCCTTTTCCGCATCTATTGAGACAATTATGTGATTTTTGTCCTTGCTCCTACTGATGTGTTGAATTATATTAATTGATTTGTGTATGTTGAACAAGCTTTGCCTCCCTGTGATGAATCCAGTTTGATCATAGTGTATAATTTTTTTGATGAGTTGTTGTAGACGGTTGGCCAGTATTTTGTTGAGAAGTTTTGCATCGATGTTCATCAAGGAAATGGGTCTATAGTTCTCTTTCTTCGATGAATCTCTGTCTGGTTTTGGGATGAGGGATATGCTGGCTTCACAGAATGAGTTTGGTAAAGAACCTTCATTTTCAATTTCGTTGAAGAGCTTGAGGAGTATTGGTGTGAGCTCTGCTTTGAAGACCTTATAGAGTTCAGCTGTGAATCCATCTGGCCATGGTCTCTTTTTAAGTGGAAGTTGTCTAATTTCCATTTCTATTTCAGAGCTTGAACTAGGCGTGTTGAGTTGGGTTAGCTCTTCTTGGTTCAGTGTGGGTATGTTAATATTGTCTAGGAATTCATCCATTTCTTCTAGATTCTCAAATTTGTTGGCATAAAGGTTTGAGAAGTATTCCCTCATGATATTCTGGATCTTGGTAATTTCTGTCGTGATATTACCATTTTCATCTGCGATTTTGTTTATTTCAATATGCTCTCTTCTTTTTTTGGTAAGATTTGCTAAGGGCTTGTCAATTTTGTTAATTTTTCAAAGAACCAACTCCTTGTTTTGTTGATTCTTTCTATAGTTTTTTTTATTCCAAATCATTTAATTCTGCTTTGATTTTAATAATTTGCTTTCTCCTAATGGGTTTAGGGTTGGTTTTTTGCTCTTTTTCCAGGAGGTTAAGGTGAGACATTAACTAGTTGGTTTGCCATTTTTCTAAGTTGCTGTTGTAGGCACTCAGCGCTATAAATTTTCCTCTGAGTACTGCCTTTGTTGTGTCCCTAAGGAGTTGATATTTGTGTGCTCCTTATTGTTAAATTTCATAAACAGTTGGATATCTGTTCTGATCTCTTCGATTACCCATTGTTTTTGATTCAACAATGTGTTGTTCAGTCTCCATGAGTTACAGGGTTTTCTTTGGTGGAGATGTGTGTTCAGCTCCAATTTGATGCCTTTAAGGTCTGAGAGTGTGCATGGAATAATTTAAGTGTTTCGGAACCTGTCCAGGTATGCTTTATGGCCTAAGATGTGGTCTATTTTGGAAAATGTTCCATGTACTGCTGAGAAAAACGTATATTGTGGTGTTACTGGGTGGAATATTCTGCAGATGTCTGTTAGATCTAGTTGGTCTATATAGTTGTTCAGTTCTAAGGTTTCTCTTTTGAGTTTTTGCCTTGTTGATCTGTCCATAGGTGAGAGTGGTGTGTTAAACTCACCGACAATCACTGTATTTCGATCTAAGTATGGTTTCAGTGTAAGTAAAGTTTGCTTGATGAAGTTTGGAGCTCCGGGATTGGGTGTGTAAATATTTAGGATCGTTATGTCTTCCGGGAGGAAAGATCCCTTTAGTAGTATGTAGTAACCTTCTTTGTCTTTTTTTTCTAATTTTAGTTTGAAGTCTATTGTATCTGATATGAGGATGGCAACTCCAGCCTGTTTATGGGGGCAGTTAGCTTAATAGAGTTTATTCCAACCTGTCACTATCAAAAGATGATTGTTTTTGGGTAAGATGTGTCTCTTGAAGACAGCAGGACGATGGCTCTGCTTTTTGATCCAACTAGACAGCCTATGCCGTTTAATTGGAGAGTTAAGTCCATTGATATTGAGAGTTAGGATTGAGAGATATTTATTAGTTCCTACCATTTTTAAAAGCTTTTAGTAGGGCCAGTGTCTTGACAGTTCTTGTGGTCCTTAGATGGTGTGCTGTTTAGGTGCCATTTCTTTCCCTATATTGCATTTATTTTGTTTTTCTATGTATAGAGCATCTTTGAGAATTCTCTGTAGTGTTGGTTTTGTTTCGACATATTGTTGCAGCTTTTCCCTGGAATGGAATGTTTTTATTGTTCCCTCAGTTATGAATGAGAGCTTAGCTGGCTACAGTATTCTTGGTTGGTAGTTATTTGATTTAAGGGCATGACATATATGCTTCCAGTCACTTCGTGCTTGCATGGTCTCTGCTGAGAAATCTGGGGTTATTCTGATTGGTTTGCCTTTATAGGTTACTGATCCCTTTTCCCTGGCTGCCTTTAGGATCTTTTCTTTCGTTTCTATTGATCCAGTTCGGATCACAATGTGGCAGTGGGATGTACTTTCTGGTCAGGTCTGTTTGGTGTTCTAAAAGCTTCTCGTATCTGGATGGGCCTGCCGTTCTGGATATTTGGGAAATTCTCTGAGATGATTCCCTGAAGTATATTTCCAATACCATTGACCTCTTTCTCCACGCCCTCCTCAATACCAACTAGCCTTAAATTAGGCTTCCTAATTGTATCTTGGACTTCCTGAAGGGCTCTCTCATATTTCCTAAATTTGAATTGACTCATTTTCTGTTCTTTCTCTATAACACCTAAATTATCTTCAGCCCCAGAATTTCTCTCCTCTGCATTGTCTAACCTGCTATCAAAGCTATCTACTTTATTTTTCATCTCCCTTGCTTCTAATTGCTCACTTTTGATACCTTGCATCACTTGTTTTAGATCATGTATGGATTTCTTTATCTCCTTGATTTCCTTTGGAGTGGTTTGCTCAGTAGCTTTATTTTCTTTGGACATTTGCTGGAGTTTGGTCCGGTTTTTATTTGTGGATTCTATGAATTCATCCATCTTTCTTTGAAAAACCTTTATTATGGCTTCTTCTTTTTCACTTATTACCTTGTTTATGCTTTCCTCTTGTTCAGCTATGGCTTCCTCCATTATCTCTTTCTATATATTTTCACATTTTTCATTAATGATGTTTATCAATTGCATTTGTGTAGCACTTGGAAGACTCTACAATAGGTTTGCCAGTGACTGTTCCATTGTCTGTTTACATTGGGTGGGGGATGTTGTTTCTTGATTTGACATTTTTCTTGAGTTTCTTCTTCTGCCCATTTGAAAATGGGAGCAAGATTACTACTAAATACGCTTATACTTTTCAGATATAACCAACCTAGACCTCTGTAGCTGGCAGACTCTAGATGTTCACAAGTTTTGATTGGCATTATCACTCTTTCTTTTTGTGCACATACAGACCAGTCTAATACAACCACTGATAAGCGATTTATACTCAAAACAATAAGCCTCTCAATCCAATCTCTATTGTCTTTAAGTCCCTCTGAGCCTAGAGAATAATTAACCACCTGCATATACAATATTGCTCAACAGCCATCAAGTGTAGATCCGTGCAGTATAAGGGTTGAAAGATGAGCAGAGGTCCAGAGATAGAAAAAAAGAATGACAGAGGTCAGGGGAGGTGCAAGAGGATTAACGTAGGAGTGTAAGAATTTTGTAGTAATGAACAAAATCTATAGCATAAGGATAACTGACCTAAGTTGGTAAGTAGGTTGCATTTTTGAGTCCAAAGTTTGGAATGTATTAGAAAAAAACTTATTTGTTGCTGCATGACTAGCTCTTAGCCCAACCAGTGGCCTCAGAGTGGACCATGAGATGGATCTGTTTTTCTTGTCTACGTTGATGGAAAGGGTATTTCACAAGATGCAGAAGCGAAGATTTCAGAAGCAAATGCTGTGAGTGAATTAGCTCGCAAAAAGCATTTTTATTTTCTTTTATCTTTCTGTCAGTCTTGGGGCTTGAATTCAGGGCCTGAGAACTGTCCTCGGGTTTTCTCAAGTCTAGCCCTCTGCCACTTGAGCCACAGTGCCACATCTAGATTTTAAATCTATGTGATACTGAGCAATCAAACCCAGATCTTCATGGATGCTAGGCAGGCACTCTACCACTATGCCAAACTCTCAACCCTGACATAGTAATTATAAAGTCATCATCATCATATCAAAATATCCTTTCTCCTACAAAGAATGAACACTTATCTATGTGTGTAATGCTTTTTTTTTTAATTTCACTAATTCTTCTGTGTTTTTCCGTATTGCATTTTTTACACATGACAGCAAAGCTAATCATCAGGAAAAAATTGATTAGGATACAGAAAATTAATAATATCCTAGTAGATTGACATCAAAAATATGTGCAAGATGCCCTGTGTGTTTGATCTAGTGGTAGAGTCCTTGGCTACCAAGCAGTAAGCCTCAGGTTTGATTCCTCATTACCACATACATAGAAAACGCTGCAAGTGGTGCTGTGGCTCGGTGGGACAGCTAAAGCCTAAAGAAAGCCCAAGAACAATGTTCACACTCTGAGGTCAAGTCCCAAGACTAGCAAAAACAAAAAAAATTCGACAAGGGGCAAAATGCAGGCAGAGAAGGCACTGTGAAGCAAATGTTTTGTAAAGGATGAGGGCAATATTGACCCTTAAGTTTGGATCCTACCTAAGAAAGTCTCCTTGAGCCTGAGACCAGACTGGTAGTTGGGCCTAGTGGAAGACATTGGGATTGGACAAATAAGGTGTGCTGTTTACTACATCCACATGTATATTGTGAGATTGGAGGAGATGTTCAGTCTCCAGTATGTCTTTGGTGAGGTCTTTTGTGAGCAAGGATCTTTGGTCATTGGGCCCTGAAAAGTGACCCTGCCTCCCTCACAATGGAACAGAATATGGAACCCTGGTAACCAAGCCACTGTAACTAACAACCAGCTAAAGCCAGCTCACTTGGCCTGTGGCTCAGGAGGAAGAAAGATGTTGCTGTGCTGTTGCCAAAGGTCAGGAAACTCGAGTCTCAGGCATGGAAGTTGTGGATGTCTTACTCGAAGATGTACATGCTAGATCATTGCCAAGCCACAAATCCAGTATAACAGAACTTTCTCTAAGAAGAAGGCCAGGAAAATCCAGGGCAACCAGATGAGGTAAATTTCTAAGAAGAAATGTATTTGACCCCATCATCCTCCCCACACACTACAACTTTCTTTTTTTCCATTTCTTTATTATAAATAGTAACAGGGTTAGATGATATTTGCCAGATAGAAGGTGCATTAATTCACATACATTGATACCCTTTCACATGTCTTGGTACCCATTTCCCTCCAACCCCACACCCCCCACCCGTCTTGGTTTTCCCCCCTTCCCTATCACATGTCAAATATCCAAATACAAATAAATTCAATATATAAGATAAAGTGAGATACTATACCAATATGGGATAACCAAGGGACAGCAAACAAGATGTGAGACAAAATAGAACATTAAGGACAACAATCATTCATTATATGGCTTTTGTGTCAATATCCTGGAGGTCCTTTCAATTAGCTTCACATTATATGGCCTTATATATGGCCTTTTGCTCTATTGACAATCTCTGCTAGTAGAGCCCAAGGTTTCTACTGATTATGACGAATGAGGGAAACCACTGAGCCTAAGTTCCTTTGAGTCTGGCTTACTTCACTTAATATGATTTGTTCTAAGTCTTTCCATTTCCTAAAAAATGGGGCGATGTCATTCTTTCTGACAGCAGCATAGAATTCCATTGTGCACAAATACCACAACTTGTTGATCCACTCATCCACTGAGGGACATCTGGGTTGGTTCCATATCTTTGCTATGGTGAATAGTGCTGCAATGAACATTGTTGTGCTAGTGGGTTTAGTATGCCCTTGTTTCTGGATTGTTGGGTAAATGCCAAGTAGTGGAATTGCTGGGTCATAGGGGAGTTCTAAGTTTAGCCTTTTGAGGCACTGCCACACTGCTTTCCATAGTGGTTGAACGACTTTGCACTCCCACCAACAGTGTAGTAGTGATCCCTCCTGGCCACATCCCCTCCAGCATCTGTTGTCATTCGTTTTCCTGATCCTGGCCATTCTAACTGGAGTGAGGTGGAATCTTAGAGTTGTTTTGATTTGCATTTCTTTTATGACCAGAGATGTGGAGCATTTCTTCATGTGTCTATAGGCCATTTTTGTTTCTTCTTCAGAGAAGACTCCCTTTAAGTCTTTGGCCCATTTTTTAATGGGATGGGTGTTACTTTGGAGGTTAGTTTTGGAGAGATTTAATTTTTTGAGTTGTTAATATATTTTAGATATGAGGCCTTTGTCCGTTGTTTGGTTGGTGAAGATCTTCTCCCACTCTGTAGGCTTCCTGATTAGTTTACTAGCTATCTCCGTTGCCATACAAAAGCTCTGCAGTTTAATGCAGTCCCACTTATCCAGCCTTTCTCTGAGTTGTTGTGATTCTTGGTCCTTATTAAAAAAGTTTCGACCTGTGCCAAGGAGGCCTAGTGTATCTCCTATTGCTTCCTGTAAACTTTTCAGTGTGTCAGCTTTTACCTCCAGGTCTTTGATTCATTTGGAGTTAATTCTAGTTCAAGGTGACAAAGAAGGATCCAACTTTAGTTTTCTTCAGGTGCTTAACCAGTTCTGCCAGCACAACTTGTTGAAGAGGCTATCTTTCTTCCATTCTATTTTTTTGGCTCCCTTGTCAAAGATTAGGTGGCCATAGGTCTGTGGTTTAATATCTGGGTCCGCAGTTCTATTCCATTGTACTTCAGGCCTGTTCTTGTGCCAGTACCAAGCTGTTTTGAGAATTATTGCTCTGTAATAGAGTCTAAAGTTTGGAATTGAAATTCCTCCAGCGCTGTTCTTTCTGCTAAGAAGTTTTTTTTGCTATGCTTGTTCTTTTATTATTCCATATGAAATTTTGAATTGCCTGTTCTATTTCTTTAAAGAATGTCATTGGAAAGTTGATGGGTATTGCATTGAATTTGTAGATAGCGCTTGGCAAGATTGTCATTTTCACAATGTTGATTCTTCCAATCCAGGAGCATGGGAGGTTTTTCCATTTCCTTAGTTCTGCTTTAATTTCCTTTTTTAGGTTTTTAAAGTTTTCATCTAAACGGTCCTTTACATTCTTAGTTAAGCTAATTCCTAGGTACTTTATTTTCTTTGAGGCTATTGTGAAAGGAGTTTCTTTCCTGATTATTGCCTCGTTCCTCTCACTGTTGGCGTAAAGGAAGACAGTTGGTTTGTGAGGGTTGATTTTATGGCCTGCTACACTTCCAAAGCTTTGAATCAGCTCAAGGAGCTTGGGAGTAGAGTCTATAGGATTCTTTAAATACAGAATCATGTCATCTGCAAAGAGTGATAGTTTTATTTCCTCTTTCCCTACTTGGATTCCCTTTATGCTTGCTTCTTGCCTTATTGCACTGCCTAGGAATTCTAGTACTATGTTAAAAAGGAGTGGAGGGCTTGGGCATCCTGAATGCTACCCCTTAGCACTTTAATGCAAAGCTTAGGGTGTGGCATTTTAAGCACATTTCAACGCTCTGTTTTTTGCTGGTTAATTAGAGGTAAAAATCTTATGGAATGTATTGCGTGGGTAATTTTGAACTGGAATCCTCAGGTCTCAGCTTATCTTGAGTAGCTAGGATTACAGTACTTTTACAACCTGTATGCTCATACACATTGCTTCTGATCCAAACACTCATTGTTCAATTTAACTAACATGATGTGAGGAACGATGATTGACTGTAATTTACTAGATGGGATTCTAGTGAGTATATATTTCCACTTCCACTCTGAAGCCAGGGAAATGTTTCTGGTACATGTTTCAACTATCTCCCAAAGAGGAAATAATATGTGAGTATGTTTGATAGTATTTCAGATAGGAGATGGACTTTGGTGTTTGGAACCTGTTGGGCAGAGTGTATCAGCTGGGCTGTGATAACAGAGATGATGTTACAGACAGGAATATTTTCATCCCAGACAGACTTAATCCAGATCCTTGGATTTCAGGCCTTGAGTAGATAGAATTACAAGTGTGAGCTGCCACCACCACCTGGTTCATTTTGGAAACCTTAATTACTTCTCATTTGTTCCTTTCCTTTTTTGGAAGATTGATCTAAGCTGGCTGATTGTGCATCACAATGAAGTGATTGGCCTCAGGAATTGCAAATATTTGTTTCATCAGCACGGAATGAATGAAGTTGATCTAAACCCAATAGTATTTTCCTTCTGATAAATAGGGAACTTACTTATATCATTTTTCATTGCCTTTGCTTTCCCAAAGCAAGCAACATGTTTCTTAAAAACTATACTTCATGAGAATATTATAATTAGAAGCTATCTTCTGCACACTTCAGAATAGTCCTTGCATTTATAAACTTATATTACAGTATTAAGTACAAGAATTGTGACTGTTAGTTTCATAACTATTTCATATGTTTTACTCTTTAAGGCTCATTAAGTCAAGAAGGGATTAAATACATTTATATAATAGTAGAACATAGCTCCTGCTGATTTGATGTGTGTGCAGATGATACACAGATTTATTAGGATTACTCAAAAGTTTTCTTCAAATTTTCAGTAGTAGACTGCTATGCTAACTGGAAGGTAATAGTAATGATGCTGAAACTCTATGAATCAGCTATGAAGCAGAATTTCAGGGGAGAGTATTTGCTAGGGACTTAATTTCTAAGACGCATATCAAGAATATTGAACTATAACACCAAATGATGGAGGACTCAGCGTCACATTTTGTTTGTTTTATGCAATTCCTGAGACTTGAACCCAGGGCCTGGGAACTGTACTTAAATGTTTTTTTTTTTTTTTTGCTTCAGGCTAGTGTTCTACCACTTTATCCACAGCTCCACTTCCAGATTTTTGGTAATGAACTGTAAATCAGAATATCATGCAATTTGTTTGGGCTGGATTCAAACCTGATTCTGTGTAGATAGGATTCCAACTGTGAGCGCACAGAGCCTGGCTAGTATCATTCATCATTCAAGTCATGGGACTGCAATTCTGCACCTGGGTCTTGTCACTGAGCTTTTCAGCTCAAGACTACTGCCCTATCCCTTGAGCCATAGGGCCACTTCTGGGTTTCTGGTGGTTAATTGGAGATAAGAGTCACATGGACTTCAGTACCCAGCCTGACTTTGAACTGCTATCCTTGGATCCCAGCCTCTTGAGTAGCTACATTTACAAGTGTGAGCCACCATACCCGGCTAAATTATATTTTAAGTTAATTTTTTTGTTAAGTCAATATATAGTTGGCATACGGTTACATAAGTAATGAACATATTTCTTAAGAAAATTGTTATCCCCTCCCTCATTTTTCTCTGTTTTCCTACCTTCAGCCCTCTCTCCACCCAGATTGTTCAGTTCATTTCCGTTTAGTGTCTTCCAAGTATCACTGTTCAATTGGTTCACCCTTTTTCCTTTGTTTTTTTTTTTTTACCATTTTATTATACCCTCTCCATTCCCCAAATCACATAAACCTATGTACAAGACACAGGGTACCCGAATTCAACACAGTGACTACAGAGAATAAAACTAAAGGGAAAAAGAAGAAAAGAGGTAAAAAGCAAAGAAAATGAAAGAACATCATACAGTACCTTAGAAGCAACAACACTGAAAAAACAAAACATAAATCCTTGGGCTGAAAATGAAGCTTGCCTAGCATGTATGAAACCCTGGATTCCATTCCTCAGCACCACATAAACAAAAAACTGGAAGTGCCACTGTGACTCAGCTGGTAGATTTCTAACGTTCAGCACAGAGTGTCTCCAAGTGACAAAAATCTGTCACATTTAAGTCAGGCTTCAAAACTTTGCTAGGAACCAGTTATGTGATTTGGAATAAAGTCCAATTTTCAAAAAATCACTAGCCAGGCGCTGGAGGGTCATAATTGTCATTCTACTAGCCAGGGAGAAGGTGATTCAAAGCCTTTGCAAGCAAAAAAACGAAAACAAAAAAAACTGTAAGATTCTACTCTCCACTTATCCACCCAAAAACTAAGTGGAGTTGTGGCTAAAACTGGAACAGCATTAGCCTTGAGGAAAAAGAACTAAGAGACCTTGCCCAGGTCCAAAGTTCAACCTCCCCACCAAGAAACAAAAAAAAAGGAGTCCAGATACCTTAGTTTAAAAAATATATCTGGATATCTTAGTAGATTTTTTCTGATCTTTCCTCATTCATCTCATGGAACCATATAATCTTGATCCTGATCTGACTAAGAGCCTGCATTGTGCTTAATAATTCATTCCACATATTCCAGTAGAATCTGCACAGCTAACAGCCACTTACCAATGCTTTATTCTACGTTTAGGCCAGTATGTCTTCATACCATCTACACAGTCAGCTATATCATCTTTCCAGAAGTATCATTGAGTGTAGAACACTCAGAACTAAAATAATTGCATAAAGATGTAATAAAACCCCTTGATTCATTAAGAAAATTTCTGTACCACTTAGAGCAAGTACATTAGTGGTATTTACCTCTAGCCTCTTTTTTTTAAAAATTATTAACATTGAATTTTACATCATATTTCAAATGTCAGGTTTAACCAACAAGTATTCAAGAAGGGAATCGTTATACAATCACTGGCACATAGATTTTAGAATGTAGTAAAAATTAAGCTGAGTCTTTGTATGTCATAGATACAGATTAATCTATAATAAAACACATGTCTATAGAGTGTATAGTCTATCCTAGATTTTTATGTCTATGTAGTTATGTTTATATCTCCAAAATTATGTCCAGAACTTTGGGTATCAACTATTCAATCATCGCTCTACTACTGTTTGAAACTAATATCCATATATTAAGGAGACCATGTACCTTTTGTTCCTTGGTCTTGACTTATCTCACTCAACAGGATTCACTCTAATTTCATCCACTACCCCAAAAATGCCATTATTATTTTTTTCTGTGCAGATCTTCTTTTTATGTATTTATATTTATTGTAATTTATAGAAGCATTACATTATATTCACCAGATAGGAGGTGCATTACTTCTCAAACTTTGATACCCCATGTAATTATATGGTCCCCATTTCCCTTCCCCTACCCCCATTCATGTTCACTTCCCCCCTTCCCTATCCAATTTCAAATAACCAATTAGGCACATATGAAATATACCAGAAAACAAGATGAAATATTGTAACAATAGTATATAACCAAGGGATAGCAAAAGAGATAAGAGATCACATAGTTCATTAAGGACAACAATCACTCATTATATGAGTTTTGTTTCTTTATCTTGGAGGTCCTTACATTTAGTGTCATACTATTTGTCACGATGTCTCTAGATTTTGTTCTATTGTAAATCTCTGGTAGCAGAGCCCAAGGTTTCTACTGAATTTTACAAATGAGGGAGACTCTTGGGCCTATGTTCCTTTGAGTTTGGCTTACCTCATTTAATATGATTTTTTCCTTTTCATCCACTTCCCCGAGAATGCCATTATTTTATCTTGTCGGTTGGCTATGTATCATTCCATTGTGTGTGTGTGTGCGTTTGTGCGTGTGTGTGTGTGTGTGTGTGTGTGTGTGTGTGTGTGTGTATCACATTTTTTTGTAGTAGGGCATCTGGTTGTTTCCATCATCCAACCTCATATTCTACAGATATTTTTATAGTCTCTTTTTTATTTTCAGGGTAATGTATAGAGGGGTTACGATTACATTTACAGGTAGTGGACTGCATTACTTCTCACACATTTATTCCACTCCACATGTTTTTGTCCCCAGTTCCCTCTCCCCTCCCCTTCCCAATCATCTTGTTTCCCCCCTTCCCTTTCCTATTTGACATAAACAAATTAACATATATATAATAAGCCAGGGAAAAAATCAGATACAGTAACAATCTGACATTAACCAGAGGGCAAAATAAGAGATGAGAAATAACATAGTAGATTAAGGACAAAAATCACACAAGATTAAGAGCAACGATGACACAAGATATAGCTCTTGTTCCCATATCCTAGAGATCCTTTCATTTAGTCTCATCCTATATGACCTTATATACCTCGGTTTTTGAGTTATTGTAATCCTCTGCTAGGAGAGTCCTAGATGTGAACTAATTATTACAAATGAGGGAAACCATTGAGCTTATGTTTCTTTGGGTCTGGCTTGCTTCACTTAATATGAATTTTTCCAAGTCTTTCCATTTCCTTACAAATGGGGCGATGTCATTCCTTCTAATGGCAGCGTAGCATTCCATTGTGTATAAGTACCACATCTTCTTGATTCAGTCATCTACTGAGTGGCATCTGGGTTGGTTTCATAGCTTTGCTATGGTAAATAGTGCTGCAATGAGCATCATTGTGCTAGTGGTTTTAGTATGTCCTTTTTTCTGGACAATTGGGTAGATGCTAAGTAGTGGATTTGCTGGATCATAGGGGAGCTCTATGTTCAGTCTTGTGAGGAACCACCACACTGCTTTCCCTAGTGGTTGAACGAGTTTACACTCACACCAACACTGTAGGTGTGATCTCTCCTGGTCGCTTCCCCACCAGTATTTCTTATTAGATTTTTTGATAATGGCCATTCTGACTGGAGTCAGGTGGAATCTCAAAGTTGTTTTGATTTTCATTTCCCTTATTGCTAGAGATATGGAGCATTTCTTCATGTGTCTAAAGCCCATTTTAATTTTTTCTTCAGAGAATACTCTTTTAAGTCTTTAGCCCACCTTTTAATAGGATGGTTGTTTCTTTGAAGATTTGTTTGGGAGAGATTCATTTTTCTCAGCTATAGATATATTTTAGATAACTACATGTATTTTTGTAGAAAAAAGAATGGAAGCCATCATGCTGGCTCACAACTTAATTTCAGCTACTTAGGAGGCTCAGGGCTTAGGATCACAGGTCAAAGCCAACCCGGGCCCTACAGTGTGTGAGATCAAACTCTGTGAACATACAAGGACTGTAAGAGGAATCTCACAGCCTGGGAATGTAGCCTAATGGTACAGTGCTCACCCAGAATGCATGAAGACCTAGGTTCTATTCACCGGTACCGCATACTCAGAAAAAAGCTAGAAGTGGCGCTGTGTCTCAAGAGGCAGAGCACTCACCTTGGGCAAGCGAGTCCAATGATAATGTCTAGGCCCTGAGTCCAAGCCGTAGGACTGGCAAAAAGAAAAAAAAGAGCAATCTTACTTAAGTAACAAGGAATGTACCCTATATTTATACAGACTGAAAAATTCAATAAGAAATTAGAAAATATGTATAAAGTGCATAATTACAAGCCTATTGCTTTAAGCTGTGAGCCACAGTGCCACTTCTGGTTTTTCTGGCAGTTAACTGGGTACTTTGGCTGGCTTTAAACTTTGATTCTCAGATCTTAGCCTCCTGAGTAGCTAAGATTATAGGTGTGAGGTACCATCACCAGGCTGCTGCTCTGTTACTATGCAGGTTCTGGATCAAGAACTTCAAGTTCTTACTTCAATTTTTTCTTCTCTTGCCTGATACTCTGACATTTGAACGAAGCCCCAGTTCCTGGTCTTTGTTGGTTAATGAGAGATATTATGATTTTCTAATATTCAGAGCAACGATTATAAAACCCAGCATTTTACTTACTTGAATAAATTAAGAGACAGGACCTAGTGAGATGGAAAACAAATTTTTTTTCAAGTTGCTATCCTGTTCTAATGCATAAGTCTGGCTATTTTGCTTACACACAAATATGTATTTTACCAATTTCTACTCTATTTTTGCTTAGCTTAAAACCACCACTGCCATTTCATAGATTTTGTTGTTGTTGTTTGCGGTGCTTGAACTCTGTGCCTGGGCTGTTCCTCAGATCTTCATTTCAATGCCAGTGCTCTACTACTTTTGAATTGGCCAGTCCTGGCCTTGAACTCAGGGACTGAGTACTGTCCTTATATTTTCTCAAGGCTAGGGCTCTACCACTTCAGCCTCAGCGCCACTTCCAGCATTTTTCTATGTATGTGATATTGAGGAATTGAACCCAGGTCTTCGTGCATGCTAGGCAAGCACTCTACCACTAGGCCAAACTCCCAGCCCAAAATTATTCATCTTTACTATTAGCTATCTTCTTTTTTTATTATTGATTCGTCATGTTGCTTGGACTTTGGGCCTGGACTGTCCCTGACCTCTTCAGCTCAAGGCTAGCGCTCTTCCTCTAGAGCTCCATTTTTGGTTTCTGGTAGTTAATTGGTGATGTAACTCTCACAAACATATGTGTCCAGGCTGGCTTTGGGCTTTGAACCAAGATCCTCCAATCTCAGCCTCCATAGTAGCTAGAATTACACGCTTCAGCCAGCAGTTCCTGACTGTTTGATGTCTCTGTCTCTGTCTCTCTGTCTCTGTCTGTCTCTGTCTGTCTGCCTGTCTCTCTCTGTCTCTCTGTCTCTCTGTCTCTCTCTCTGTCTCTGTCTCTGTCTCTCTGTCTCTGTCTGTCTCTGTCTGTCTGCCTGTCTCTCTGTCTCTCTCTGTCTCTCTGCTCTCTCTCTCTCTGTCTCTCTCTCTCTCTCTCTCTCTCTCTCTCTCTGTCTGTCTCTCTCTTTTGGTTGTAAGACTTTAATTGTGCACCTGGGCAGTGTCCCTGGGCTACAACCTTAAACACCTTGAGCCACAGTGTCACTTCTGGTTTTCTGGTGCTTAAGTGGAAGTAACATTTTCATGGACTTTAGTGTCTGGCCTGGCTTTGAACTGTGATCCTCAGAACCCAACCTTATGAGATCATTTCCACCTTTTTTTTTGGTGTAAGTGGTACAGAGTAATTGAACACAGGGCTTTGTGCATACTAGGCAAGCAAACTACCACTAGTGTGCACTCCAGCCTTAGATAAGGGCTTTCTTTTTCTTTTTCTTTTTTTCACTCATGGGGCTTGAACTCTGGGCCTGGATGTTTACCTTATGCTCTTCAGCTCAAGGGAAGAGCTCTACCACTTGAGGCACATTGTCATTTTGAATTTTCTGGATTATTTGGAAATAAGATTCTCACAGATTTTTATGCCTGGGCCGTCTTTGAACCTCGGTCCTCCAGGGTAGGTAGGATTACCAGGGTGAGCCACCAGTCACGGGCATTAAATTATTTTTTGCATGTCCTTTGGCTTCAACTCATGGCCAGAGCACTATCCTAGGGCTTGCTCAAGGATAGCACTTTACTTCAGCCAGCCAACTCCCGGTCCAAATAGGCCACTCTTGAAGCTAGAATTACAGAGATCTGCCATAATACTGGCATGTTGTTATCTAAGTATATAATTTTTCTTCTATTTTTGATGGCTTTTCCTTAGTGTACATATTTCCTACATATTTTATGGAAAACTTCCTTCCCACTGGGGCCATAAGTTAAGCCTAGTGGAAGCATTCTTGCCGAGCATGAATGAAGACCCAAGTTCAATTCCTCAGCACAACATAGATAAAAAAAGATAAAAGTGGTGCTGTGGCACATGTGATAGAACTTGCGCCTTAAGAATAAACAAAAACAAAAACAAGGATCGTGCTCAGGTCCTGAGTCTAAGCCCAGTACTGGCAAAAAAAATTCTGCCCAAAGTAGACATTTAAACTTATTGTACTTTTCAAAAAATTTGTTGTTCAAGGTGAACCTGTAGAACTGGAGTTTGGACTGAACACTGAGGAGGTGTAGGGTCTTTCTAATGAGTGCTTATTCCCGAGTCCTTTCCGAGGACAGACATTACCTGGCTAACACCACCCATAAAGGGCATTTTGCCAAGCTCTGTAGAAGTAAGGGCCAACCAATATCTAGACCACATGGGCTTCCTACTCACAGGCTCTGAGGCACCCACACCAGGACTTCTACTTTTTCTTGGTCTTACTGGTCGCACATTCCTCCAGCTGGTCAAAAAGTATGTGTTTAGAAGAGCAGGTCCAAAGCCGGCATGTGGAGCCTCATATAGAGCTTGAGTTGTGTCAGGGTGTGGCAGTTCTTGAACTCGTAGAAATCACTGGGGTAGAAGTCCATTCACATCGTATAGATGGAACACATGATGCTGTGGGCACATTCGGTACAAGGAAAGTGAGAGTCTTCTCTCTCCATCCTGAGCCTTCTACAAAAGCCCCTTTCTTGCAGGACTCTAATGCTGTGGCTGTCCTGCAGAAATGTGCACTTATGTGCTGGGAGGGGGGTAAGAGACACTCGAGAACAGGATGACTTTTACACCCCACTTCCAGAAGCTTCTGAGAGAGGCCTCTATGCATCTGTCCAAAGTAAACGCACCTTAAATTAACTAAGTAAATGCTCTAAATAAATCAATAAGTGAATGCTCTAAATAAAGAACTAAATGCTCATTCCTCTAATCTTAGCCACCCAGCAGGCTGAGCTCTGAAGATCACAGTGGAAAGCCAGTCTAGTCAGTAAAATCTAAAGGCACTTGTCTTCAATTAGGCAGCAAAAAGCCAGAACTTGACCTATGACTCAAATGGTACAGTGCTAATTTTTGAACACCAAAGGGATGGCATTTAGACCTGGGTTCAGGTTCAAGTGGCAGCACTGGACCACACACCAAAATGTAAATGCTTTCAGGTTCTAACAGGCAAAGCTATCACAATCCCTCCCTGATGGCTCAAAAGTGATTCAGCCCCCAGCTTTTCCTCTGACTCCAGTATTTCACAGGCCTCCGCCATTAGTACTGACACCTCATTTCTTACTGGGAAATGGGATTTCCTAGGATGTCACCTAGGTGAGGGCTGCAGTTGGGAGCCACTTCCTCATGCCTGAAATCCAACTTCTCAATAAGCACACTGTTGAGACTCCAGTAGCTTGTGAGGGAAATGAAATGGCATGGTGTCCCAGTCATAATAAAGTAGTTTGTGCACTTGTATCATGCTTAGCTCCCCTGTGAACACCCCAGTGAACCAAACAGTCTCAGAGAGGAGCCAAGTATTCCAAGACTTGGCCAGGAGGGGTGAGCAAACCTGGGTTTGGAGGGGGAACACTCACTTTTTCAAGAGAATTTCCAGCAACTACTACATTGTCCTCCACTATTTGAAATTGTGCAGAAAGTTTCCCACATAAAAGAGATCACCTTTCTGGTAGGCAGGGATCAGCTTTGTCAGCAGCATCTCCAACAGGCCTTCCTCCAGGATCCATAGGTTACAAGGCTCATTCAGAGTCTGAGCTGACTTACCATCACACTGTATTGGCAAAACAGTGGATATTTCAAACCTAGGAATGGGACCACACTTCACACTGAGGAATTGGAATAGAGTAGATTGGAAATGACACACTCTAATCTCAGTATAATCACTTGAAAGCACACAAGAAGGCTGTAGTGTGTGGGCAGGATGATGGGTTCAAATAGGTTTCCTCTCAATATACCTCATCTGAGTTTCCCTGGAGTTTCCTGGCTTTCTTCCTAGAGAAATGCCTGATATACTGGAATTTTGGCTTGGCACTGATCCAGCATCTACTTCTTCAAGTGAGACATTCATATCTCTCATGCCTGAGATGCGAGCCTCCTGACCTTTGGCAACAGCACAGCAACATCTTTCTGGTTCCTGAGCCACAGGCCAAGGGAGCTGGCTTGACCTGGTTGTCACATACAGTGGCTTGGTTACCAGGGTTCCATATTCTGTTCCATTGTGAGGGAGGTAGGGTCACCTTTCAAGGCCCAATGACCAAAGCTCCTTGCTCACAGAAGACCTCCCCAAAGACATACTGGAGGCTGAATCTCCCTTCCCACCTCACATATGGATGTAGTAAACAGCACACCTTTTTGTTCAAATCCCAAGTCATTAACTAGGCGTAAGTGCTAGCCTGGTCTCAGGCTCAAGGAGCCTTTCTTAGGTAAGATCCAAACTTAACTGTCACTATTCCCCTTACCCTTCACAACACATTTTGCTTCACAGTGCCTTCTCAGCTTGCATTTTGCCTCTTGCACAATTTTTGTGCTAGTTCTGGGACTTGACCTCAGAGCCTGACCATTGTTCTTAGGCTTTCTTTAGGCTATAGCTGTCCCACCAAGCCACAGCACCACTTCCAGCGTTTTCTATGTATATGGTACTGCAGAATCAAACCGGAGTCTTTTTGTGTGGTAGCCCAGCACTTTTCAAATAGCTGAAACACCCAGGCCATCTTGCACATATTTTTCACTTCAATCTACTAGGACGTTGTTAGGTTTCTGTATCCTAATCTATTTTTCTTCCTGATGAATATCTGTGCTGTCATCTGTAAAAATGCAAGTGGGAAAATCACAGAAGCATTGGTGACATAAAAAAAGTCTTACAGACATAGATAAGTGTTCATTCTTTGTAGGAGAAAGGATATTTTGATATGATGATGATGACTATTTATAAATACTTTATCGGGGTTTAGAGTTTGGCCCAGTGGTAGAGTGCTTGCCTAGCATCCATGAAGATCTAGGTTTGAGTCCTTAATATCACACAGATATAAAAATCCATATGGCAATGTGGCTCAAGTGGCGGAGGGCTAGACTTGGGAAAAGCCAAGAGCAGTGCTCAGGCCCTGAGTTCAAGCCACAGGAATGACAGAAAAAACAAAAGAAAAGAAAAGAAAAGAAATGTGCTTTTTACAAGTTATTCACTCACAGCATTTGCCTCTGAATTCTTCGCTTCTGCATCTTGTGACTTATCCCTTTCCCTCAATGTAGACAAGAAAAACAGATTTTATTACTTGCTATCCTGTTGTCCAATCTTTGGATATTAATTCAAAATACAATATTGCCTGAGATATTGTGTGTGTGCATGTGTGTGTGTATCTGCCAATGTGTGCATGCACACATGTGTACAGGGTTTAGGGCTTACTCATAGGGCCTGTGTGATAACCCTCAGCATCTTTTCCTCAAAGGTATTTGTCTTTCACTTGTAGCTTATTATAGCTAATTGGAGTTGAGAGATTCACTAAATTTCTTGCCCTGTGCATTGGAACCCAGTGCTGGGTTCTCATATTGTTAATTATAGCTATAGAGAAGGCTGCGGTCTGGGGATCCTCGTTAGAATCCAGCCCCTGAAAGAAAGTCACTGATAGAAATCTTTATCTTCAGTTAAGCACGAATAAATAAGGCAAAAGTGGAACTGTGGCTCAGTTCCTCTTGTACCAGCCATGACAAAATTAGTAATTGGCAGCACCTGGTCCCTGAGAGAAATCCTTAGCACTGGTTCAAAAAAAGAAAGAAAATAATGAAAAAAATTAAAACTTGCTGAGGAATCCATAAGGATAAATGTGCCTGTGAATAATCTTGTCATTTCAGATTCCCTCAAGAGCTTATGTCTCTCTATATTTTATCAAGTTTTTTAAAGATATTTACATATTTTCTATCTTTCTTAAACAGAGATAGCCATCCACAAAACACAAACACAAACTCTCACACAGTATACCACCCACCCATAAGTGTCTGGCTATGTATATATGTATAGTCATATGTATTGATCTGTCTCTCTATACTAATATATAAATGCATAAACATATGTATTTAGACAAACAGGAAACATACATAGATAGGTCTCAGGCATTTCCAGATTTTGTGCAAGTATTCTGAGTGCAACTTACCGTTGTATTGTTTGTCAAGATAGAGTCCCTCTAACTTTTGGCCAGCTTCTTGTCCTTTGATACTTTTTTCTGCCAGTCCTGGGTTTTGAACGCTAGGCCTGGATGCTGTCACTGAGCTTGAGCTTCTTGCATTCAGTAGTTTATTGCAGATAAGAGTCTCATGGAGTTTCTGTCCTGGGCTGGCTTTGAATTGTGATCCTCAGATCTCAAACTCCTGAGTAGCTAGGATGACAGTCTTGAGCTACCAGTACCTGGTTCCTTTGCCTCTTTTACCCTTTTTTGGCCCCACCACAGGCATGGTATCTACCTTCCTATGTTCTCTCCACCTTCCCCCAGATATGGGTCTGACAGATGCTTTCCACCCACTTATTCATGTCCTCCTCTGTATTGGCTGACAGCTAAGACATGCACTCACTTGTCTGGATGCCAAACACAAAGCCATGTGATTGTTTCTCAGTCTGGAACATCCTATCAGATTTATAGCACCACAGAGGGTCAGGTTGATGCTCCTCCAGGGCTTCTTAAATTGTTCTCATATTAATCCACAACACGTTTGTCATCACTTGTCCAGCTAATTCATGGACTAAACCAGCATTCCCTACAAACTTAGATCCCAATACCATGAGGACACTCAAGGGTGCATTAGGAGTGTGACCTGCAGGTGGATGTGAGCCTGTCTAACTTGGAGGGCATTTCTCCACCACAGGAAATGGAATACAAATTTAGAATCTGCTTTCATGAGGTGACAATCTCTGACAGATGTTCTTATCAAATATGGGACTGCCTACTTCCAGCTTAAAACATGGGTTGATGACCCAGCATAACAGAGAATGTATTCACCCAGGCCCAACACATAGGCTGGGACCCTGAACTTTCAGGTAGCATTTGGCTTTGAAGGTCATGAGATCTTAGTCTACAAATGATGAGCCCCCTCCCGTGAGGCATAGCAAATGGAGCCAAAGTGCAACCCAGTTAAGCACCAGATCAAGCTTCCCTTCTACAGTAGGGTATGGTTTGAAAACTGTGCATAGCTTCTGTTTCAAGCCAGTCCAGAAAGGAAAGTCCATGAAACTCTCATTTCCAGTTAACTGCCAAGAAAAAGCCAAAGATAGAGATGAAGCTCAAGAGAGGTAGAGAGCCATCTGAAAAGAATGGTTACACCCTGCAACATCCTCATTATCTGATCTTGAAAACATCTCTGCGTGCATCCCAGCATGCAGCCAGCATCTGGGGGTGACAGTGACCCCTGCGCCCATTGGCAATCTGCACTGTCTCTGACATTTGTAATGTGAACCTCATTCTGTTGGGTTTGTGAAGCAGTGTCAACCCTGCAGAAGGAACCAACTGAGCCCTAACTCCCACTGTCCCCTGGGGCCCCTAGCATTCCCCCATCTGCACCCCTCCTGTGGCTTCTGATCCTAGGGAGCCCTCCTGCCCTGTCCAACACTCACATGAAGTGCATATTTCTTCTCCTGGGGCAACTTCTCCACAGAGAGTACATGACATGCCCACTCTCCAGGCACGGGGAGATCCTGCCAAAGCAGCAAATCAATGATAAGGACATAAAGTGATGAATAGAATTTTAGATCCTGATGGTAGACAGTCTGCAAAATCCAAGGGAGAATGGAATTGGAGGGGACCAGGGATCAGGATGTGGGCATGGAGCTTCCCTGCCAAGGGGGTGGGGGAAGTCACAGGCTGGGGGATGCACAGGATGATCCATGGGCCCTGTGCAGCTACTGGGTCACCCCCTTCTGCATCTCAGCCTTTGGCTTTGAGCTCTGTGATCGTCAAGATGTGCACAGTCTGTACTCTGGCTGGCAGAAGAAAGGACCCTGGGAAGACAATTGTAGACCCTTTGTGAGTGTAGGAAGGGGTAGGCTGGACACCCAGTTCAAGAGGAGCTAAAACTGGAGTCGAGGGGTGTGCAAGGAGTGGGTGTGAGGGTTGTGGGCAGTCACAGTCACGACAGAGGTGGCTCTGTCTGTGGGGTGAGTTCCTCCCTGCAGGCACAGCACTGGACATATCAGAGATCCACATGAAAAGGAAAAGCTGGAAATGGCACTATGGTTCAAATGGTAGAGCATCAACCTTGAGCAAAAGAGCTCAGGGACAGTACCCAGGACCTGAGTTCAAGCCTCATGACTGTAAAAGAAAAAGAAGCAGGACTATGAGAGGGAACCTGGTACTCTCTTGGTCTATTCAGACACAAGAAGAGGCCGGGATAGGCTGTGGAAAAACACAGAGAACATCTTCCCCCAGCTCATCCTGTCCTGCATGCAGGGACAGCCATGTAACTAGGGCTATGGTGAGATCATCTTCACCCCTGTGCTGCCATCTCAATTGTAGGCCTCTGTCCTGGCATGGGGTGTCCTGATGGCTGAGCAGGTGCCCTAACCTAGATGGAGAGCAGCCACTGACTGTGGTAGCTAAGGAGAGATCTGTTCCATAGCTATCAGGCCACCCAGCATGGGAGCCATAACCACCCCCACCCAGGTAGAGGCCAATGGTTCTGCAGGTGCTACTAACATTGCCCAACCCCTAGCTCTGGGTACATGTGACATTCCCTCCACAAGGAGCAGGACTAAGTGAAGGATCAGGAAGCTGCCTATGGGCTTCAGATGATGGCCAGGCTGGCACTACAGATGGTCTCAATCTGTCACCACCTTCCCCTGCCTCCATCATTCCTCCATCATGCCTCTCTACCTCCCACCCATTAACCTTGGAAACCAATGAACTGGGCTCTCATCATTCCTCTCATCTCTTCACCCACCTTGCCATGCGTCCATCCCTCTGTCACTTCCACCCCACACACATCCCACCACCAGCCACCCTGTAGCTTATGAGGATCCCAGAGGAAGCTCTTGGTGAAGGGCTTGTGACCACAAAACAGTTACTATCACCCGCTCCAGCCTGATCCACCACAGAATAAGAACAGCCAAGCAGGCACACACTGCAGCAGAGTTGCTCTGCTGCCACTCTGATTTCTTCATGGCCAGGACTTGGCTCTCCTCAGCCTCTCAGCTCAGTAACCAGAACATTGTGCTTTCACAGAGCCATGGCTTCCAGTCTCCATGGACACAATGACATCAAGGTGATGCCAACTTCCCCATCTCTATATACTTCTAACTATGGGATGGGAGCTGAGGTTCTCTTCTGTCACTCCATCCACTAAGAGGCTCATGCAAATTTCTATCCTTTGCTCATCATGTTGACTCTGGTTAACAAGTCTCTGCTGGGCTTCCAGTTCACCACATACAGAACCCATACTCCAACACTTTTCTTAGAAGGACTGATGACTTTTAAATATTCTCTAGTTTTAAATTTCTAGTTCCTTCTCTCTTTCATTTATGTATTTCCCTTCCTCACATCCTTCTCTTTTTTACCTTCCTTCTTTCATTCCTGGCCTTGAACTCAAAACCTGGAGCTTTTTCTTAGCTTTTCTTTGCTCAAGGTAGCACTCTACCTCTTGAGCCACAGCTCTACTTCAATCTTTGTTCTTGCTCTAAACTGGGAGTATGAGTCTCATGCATTTTTCCCTTTGCTGGGTTGGTTTTAAACCACAATACTAAGATCAGGATCCTGAATATGCTTCGGATTACAGGTATTATCTAATCAAAACAAATTCCTGATTTCTTTTTTAGAAATAATTAGTTCTTTCAGGTGAGCCACCAGCCACTCATGCAAGAGCATTGCAGGATCCCAGCATTCATCTTGTCTCCAGTCTTATTCCATCCATCTCACAATGGTCATCTAAAACACCCTGCTGCATGCCTGAAGTCGCAAGGAACGTTCTCAACGCCATGAGAAGCCCCCTTAAGCTCTGCCTCAGATATGCCCAGCCCCCATCCCACTTCCACATGAGCATTTGTTTAGGAGAAATTTCCTGAGTACATCATCATCTTTTCCTCACCATTCAAATTTCATCTTTGGAGTCATGTCTCCCAGACAAAGAGGAACATGATCCATGATTTGATAGCAGCTCCAGCTTCATAGTCCCAGCCACCAACCCCCCATTACCTTGCCAGACACCTGAATTCAAGAACAATGTTTTCACTACCCCTGACCCTTATCAAATGTTTTAACTTATACAGTGCATTAAAATAATATTACTAAATGGAATAAACACATGGCATCAAGCTTCAGAATCTTTGCACCTGAACTTTTAGTGAATCACAGACACATTTCTGTAGCCAACAGAAATCTTAGCTTTGAGATTTCAGCATTCCTGGTATCCAAGTTTGGATGTGCTAACACTGCCCTTAAAGAGGCACTTCAATCACACAATCCCACAACAATCAATGTCATTTGACATTCACTGGTAGGTGGTGCTAGGAAAAAGACTGATGTGCCAACTCCATGCTGGCTTGACCTATGCCATCTTCAAACCTGGAGCAAGTGGGGATCCTCTCTCCATGACATCTTTTGTGTACTACCCCAGGAGGACCTTTACCTTGAGACAAAATTATGAAGACTATCTCTACCAGCAAAGATTCCAGTGAGATGTGCCTACATGGATAAAGCTAAAATCTCACTAAAGTGAGGTTGTTGGCAGTGCTGGAGCCTGAACTCAGGGCCTGGGCACTAAGCATTTGTACTCAAGACTAGCCCTTTACCACTTGAGCCCAAACTCCATTCCCAGCTGTTTTTATTTTTGGTAGTAAGAATCTATCAGACTTTCCTGTTCTAGGTGACTTGGAACTTCCATACTCAGATCTCAGCCTCCTGACCAGCCTGGATTAAAAGTGTGGATCAGCCATGCGCCACACCTGAGGACTTCTGCCAGCACATTTTTTCCCAAAAATTGGAAGAGGAAGATGAGGGAGGGTTGGGCTCATCCTACCCTGCATATGAAGGAGAGCATCAGCGCGTGAAATTCATTCCCTGTTGTAGGCTGCTGGAGAAATGGAGGCAAATAGGCACAGGCTGGCAGCAGATGCCACAGAACAACTTGTGACCAAGACTCCCAGTGCAGACCTCAGAATCGATGACAGAGTTGGATCTACCCAGTAACAGAGGCAGTGGTGACACCTGAAACTGCGCGTTTGAACCTTTGCTGCTAGTAAACAGGGCCACCTATGTCTCAATGAGAAAGGTGAGATTTTGTGGAGAAGGTGAGATTAAACATTATGTATCATGCAAGAAGACAGACTATAACGGGTCTTTTATTATTCCAAGTGAAATTTTGGATTTCCTCTTCTGTTTCTTTAAAGAATGACATTGGGATATTGATGAATATTGCACTGAATTTGTAGATAGTCCTTATCAAGACTGCCATTTTTACAATATTACTTCTTCCAAACCAGGAGCATAGGTTTTTGCATTTCCTCAGTTCTGCGTTAATTTCCTTCTCCAGGGTTTATAGTTCCATCAAAAAGGTGCTTTACATTCTAAGTTAATTCCTAGGCATTTTATTTTCTTTGATAGCAAAATGAGTTGCTATCCTGATTCTTGCCTCATTCCTCTCGTTTCTTGGCATATAAGAAGGCAGTTGACATTGAGGGTTAATTTTATACCCTGCTACCTTACCAAAGTTTTATATCAGCTCAAGCAGCTTCGGAGTAGAGACTATAGGGTTCTTTAAATACAGAATCATGTCATCTGTAAGGAGAGAAAGTTTCAGTTCCTCTTTCCCTTTTCCTCCTCACTCCAGTTAGAATGGCCAAGATCCAGAAATCTAATAACGTATGCTGGAGGGGATGTGGCCAGGTGGGATCACTACTACACTGCTGGTGGGATTGCAAACTCGTTCAACCACTATGGAAAGCACTGTGGCAGTATCCCAAAAAGACTAAACATAGAGCTCCTCTGTGATCCAGCAATGTCACTACTTGCCAATCGTCCAGATAGGACATACTAAATTCACTAGAACAATAACATTTATCACAGCACTATTTACTATAGCAAAGGTATGGAACCAACCCAGATGCCCGTCAGTTGATGAGTAGATCAAATATGGTATTTTTACACAATGGAATTCTGTGCTTCTGTCAGAAAGAATGACATAGACGAATTTGTAAGGAAATAGAAAGACTGTAAAGCTTAGAAATTAGTTTCTGTCTCCTTCTCTAACTCTGTACAATTTAGAAGTTCCTGTTTCTCTCACTTTCTGTCTCTTTTCTCTCTTTCTCTCTCTCTTTCTCTCTCTCTTTCTGTCTCTCTCTGTCTCTCTCTTTCTCTCTCTTCCTCTCTCTCTCTCTCTCTCTCTCTCTCTCTCTCTCTCTCTCTCTCTCTCTCTCTCTCTCATCCTTAGGCTTGAACTCAGGGACTGAGCTACTTTTGCTCAAGGTTAGCACTCTACCATTTGGACCACAGTGCTGCTTCTGGCTTGCTCTTTTCACGTAGTATTGAGCAATCTAACCCAGGCCTTCATCCTTGATAGGTTAGCACTCTACCACTAAGCCACACAGTCAGCTTTTAGAGGTTTCTGACAAAGGTTTTCCTACATGCTATTATTTCTTCTGTGAGTGCTCTTAATGCTTGCTGAAGGTTGACTTTGTTTAGAAGACTTACCCTAATGCTCCCATATACAGAGATTCTATATATAGCTGAATGTTTTTCATTACTCAGAATTTCTCTATTGTGTATGTTCTGAAATGTACTGAAGACTGACTTCTGATTAAAAGTCATTGCACATTTGTTCTATTCATTAATTTTCTTTTCTTCTATGGGAATCAGGTTTGTGATGAACACAGAAGTATGCCTTCCAGGTCAAACACTTTCCACATTTGTAATATTCATAAGGTTTTTCTCTCCTATGTGCATTTTATACTTAGTCATGCGTTCATGATGGATTTTTCATATTCTTATATTCATACGATTTTTATCCTGTGTCTGTGTGGTATCATGCAAACTCAACTATGAGTTCTTCAAAAAAAATTTCCCTTTCATTTATTCATAGGATTCTATCCTGTGGGTGTTTAGTGATAAATCTTGACCTGTGCCTTCTGGGGAAAAGACTGAACATTTGCTACATTCATTAAGGGTTTTATCTTGTGTTGGTTCTGTGACACAAGCTGAGTTTTCTTCCACAGACTAAAAAGTCTTTCCTATTTATTACATTGCTAAGGCTTCTCATATGTGTGAACTCTCTTACGCTTCCTGAAGGGTGAATACTGCACGAAAGACTTTCAACTTTGGTTATATTCCTAAGGTTTCTAATATGTGTGAATTCTGTTATGCCTCCTGTAATGTGACTTCCATCTGAAGGTCTTACCACATTTGATGCACTCGTACAGTTTCTCTCCTGTGTGTGTTCTCTGATGCAATTTGAGGGACTTTTGCTCACCTAAGGACACCTAAGGACACCAGGTTGCTGTAGGTCTCCAGCATTACATCTCTGTACAGGGTCCTCTGAGCATTGTCCAGATGCTGCCACTCCTCCCAGCTGAAATCCACAGCTACATCATCAAATGACACCAGCTTCTGGAATGGCACATTTTCATCAAGTAATTAGCACTGAGTTATAAACACACCATGTCTGGAATTTTATTCTTTTTTTTGTTGGAATTGTATTCCTTTACTTAAATGTTTAGACTTACTATTTACCTGAAAAGCTTAGGGATGGTGTCTAGGCCCAGAGTTCAAGTCCCTAGACCCACAAAAAAATAACAAGGCAAGCCAGGTGTTGGTGGCTCACGTCTGTCATCCTAGCTACTCAGGAGACTGAGATCTGAGGACCATGGTTCAAAGCCAGCCTGGCACAAAATTCCATGAGACTCCTTTCCAATTACCCACCATAAAATGTTTAATGGCTTGTGGCATATCATGGTAGAGCAATTGTGGTATCAACAAAAATAAGTCGGAGGAGTAGATTTAGGTTATAAATGGAATTATTCCATTGAAAAGGAACTACATTATATGATGACATATGCTGGTACTGTGAGAATATTGCAAAATCTTAGGGTATCAAGTAATAATACTGTGAAGTACACCCAGAAAGTTAATGTTCTATGGCTGGCATAATAATCACTTGGGGAAGAAACTTTTTTTTCTTTTTTTGGCTGGGGGATTTGTAAGGTTTGAACTCTGGGCCTGGGCACTGTTCCTGAGCTCTTTAACTCAAGGCTATCACCCTACCTATGAAGCCACAGTGCCATTTCCTATATTCTAGTGGTTTACTGTAGATGAGAGTCTCATAGACTTTCTAATGCGCAGGCTGGCTTTGAACCAAATCTTTAGATATCAGCCTGATATCTGAGTAGCTAGGATTACAGGTAGAAGTCACTGCACCTGGCAAGAAATTTATTTCTTGCTGTTTTATACTACAAATTTACTGTATGTTTTACTTTTTCAAAAAGACTGAGGATGACCTTTGTTCTGTATATAATGGGAAGAGGGGTAGGGAGCTGTGAGCAGAAGAACTGAGGGGCAATACACAGGGTAGGACAATAGCCTTAAACTAAAGAGCTCACGGCCCAAGGTCCAAGCTCCATGACTTTCCCCACTACCCCACAAAAAAAGGGAAAAAATTGGAGATTGGAGAGGATTTTCTAAAAAGAATATATAGAAATAGTAGTTCAAAATGTAGAAAGAAGTTCAATCTTCACAGTCATGAGAAAAATTAAAATTACAATGAAATCTTTACTTTAAATATATTAATATAAATATAGTTTTAAACAAAAAGATCCACAGACACACACACAAACACACACACACACGCATACAAAAAAACAACTTTCAAAGTCTATTACTGGGAAGGTAGTGAGAAGAAGTAGAACTTTGGAATAGTTCTGCAAGGAATATAAAACAATCAAAAATTGCGTGGAGAGTGCTAAAAAAGTACTAAATATAGAATTACATAGAAATATGATCCAACACTTCTATTTCTAGATTTGTACCTAACGGAAGAGAAAGCAGAGACTAGAACAAATATGTGGAGAATCCATTCACAACTATTAATAATAATCAAAAGATAGAAATTTGCAAAACAATGCATTGAAAAGGAAGAACATTTTACTATATTTTACAGATGAATCTTGATTACAGTATACTAAAAATACAGCAGTCATAAAGGAAGAGCTAGGGTATGTTTTCCCTTCCAGAGCTTCCAAGGATCAACAAACCCTTAGAGCCAAAAAGCACGATGGTTCCAGAGAATGGAGTAGAGAGGAACAGGAGCTGAATGTTTAATGATTATACATGGAAGATGAAAATTGCTCTAGATGGGTAGAATGAAGAGAGAACTGTACCCTAAACAATGGTTATGTAGCCACACAGGATGGGACACACCTATACTCCCTGATCTTCGGAAACTCAAGAAGGATTTCTAGCCAACCTGGATGCATGGAAAGATCTATCATAAAAACTAATGTGGAGGGCCTGGGAGTTTGGCATAGTTGTAGAGTGCTTGTATGAAGATGAAGTTTCAATTCCGCAGTACCACATACACAGAAAAAACCAGAAGTAGTGCTGTGGCTCAAGTAGAAGATCACTAGGCTTGAGGAAAGCTGAAGGACAGTGCTCAGACCGAGCTCCAGCCAAAGGGCTTGTTTAAAGAAAAACCAGAAAGCTGAGCATGATGGGGTGGTGGCTCACTTCTATAATCCTAGCTACTCAGGAGGCTGAGATCTGAGGATCAAGGTTTAAAGCCATCCTGGCACAAAAAGACCTGAGACACTTATCTCCAATTTACTTTTAGAAAATGGGAAGTGGGGCTTGGCTCCAGAGTAAGGTGGTAGCCTGGAGCTGAAGAGCTCAGGGATAGTGCCCAGGCTGAGTTCAAGATCTATGAACCACAAAAAAAATAATATGGAAAAATTTGGATTCTGTGAATTTTATCAGGCATATAAATGTCTTTTTTTGCTGTTGAAATAACAAATTGTTTCTAAACATTTTAAAATTTTTTACAAAGAAATGTACACTACAAATGGAAATAATAACAAACACAAAATATGCAAAAGATACAAATTATCACAATATGGGTATCCTGCTTCTGTATCTTTTCACTGACTCCTGTTCAAATGAGTCACATACTTTGAATAATTTCTCCCAGTCGATATATGCCACACATGTTTGCTTGTACTGAACTTCTTGGGAAATCAAAAGCAAATACTAAGCAAATGTGTGTTAGATTTTGCCAACAGTGATATTTCCAATATAAATCCCTACTCATTGCATTATTTAATATCAATGCCAGAATCTAACTTACACTGGCAGAATCTTCAATCTTTTGAGAATCTTCAAAAGGGTGTGTAAATATTTAGGATCGTTATGTCTTCCTGGAGGAAAGATCCCTTTAGTAGTATGTAGTAACCTTCTTTGTCTTTTCTTACTAATTTTAGTTTGAAGTCTATTGTATCTGATATGAGGATGGCAACTCCAGCCTGTTTATGGGGGCAGTTAGCTTGATAGAATTTTTTCCAACTTCTCACTTTCAAAAGATGATTGTTTTTGGGTAAGATGTGCCTCTTGAAGACAGCAGAACGATGGCTCTTGCTTTTTGATCCAACTAGACAGCCTATGCCGTTTAATTGGAGAGTTAAGTCCATTGATATTGAGAGTTAGGATTGAGAGATATTTATTAGTTCCTACCATTTTTAAAAGCTTTTAGTAGGGCCTGTGTCTTGACAGTTCTTGTGGTCCTTAGATGGTATGCTGTTTAGGTGCCATTTCTTTCCCTATAATGTATTTATTTTGGTTTTGTATATATAGAGCATCGTTGAGAATTCTCTGTAGTGTTGGTTTTGTTTCGACATATTGTTGCAGCTTTTCCCTGGAATGGAATGTTTTTATTGTTCCCTCAGTTATGAATGAGAGCTTTCCTGGCTACAGTATTCTTGGTTGGTAGTTATTTGATTTAAGGGCATGACATATATGCTTCCAGTCACTTCGTGCTTGCATGGTCTCTGCTGAGAAATCTGGGGTTATTCTGATTGGTTTTCCTTTATAGGTTACTGATCCCTTTTCCCTGGCTGCCTTTACGATCTTTTCTTTCGTTTCTATTGATCCAGTTCGGATCACAATGTGGCGGTGGGATGTTCTTTTCTGGTCAGGTCTGTTTGGGGTTCTAAAAGCTTCTCGTATCTGGATGGGCCTGCCCTTCTGGATATTTGGGAAGTTCTCTGAGATGATTCCCTGAAGTATATTTCCAATACCATTGACCTCTTTCTCCACGCCCTCCTCAATACCAACTAGCCTTAAATTAGGCTTCCTAATTGCATTTTGGACCTCTTGAAGCACTCTCTCATATTTCCTAGATTTGGATTGACTCATTTTCTGTTCTTTCTCTATAATAACTAAATTATCTTCAGCCCCGGAAATTCTCTCCTCTGCATTGTCTAACCTGCTATCAAAGCTATCTACTTTATTTTTCATCTCCCTTGCTTCTAATTACTCATTTTTGATGCCTTGCATCTCCTGTTTTAGATCATGTATGGATTTCTTTATCTCCTTGATTTCCTTTTGAGTGGTTAGCTCAGTAGCTTTATTTTCTTTGTAAATTTGCTGGAGTTTGGTCACGTTTTTATTTGTGGATTCTAAGAATTCATCCATCTTTCTTTGAAAAACCTTTATTATGGCCTCCTTTATGGCTTCTTGTTTTTCACTTATCACCTTGTTTTTGCTTTCCTCTTCTTCAGGTATGGCTTCCTCCATTATCTCTTCCTTTATATTTTCACATTTTCCATTAATGATGTTTATCAATTGCATTTATGTAGCACTTGGAAGACTCTCCTCTAGGTTTGCCAGTGACTGTTCCATTGTCTATTTACATTTGGTGGGGGATGTTGTTTCTTGATTTGACATTTTTCTTGAGTTTCTTGTTCTGCCCATTTGAAAATGGGAGCAAGATTACTACTAAATACGATTATAGTTTTTCAGATATAACCAACCTAGACCTCTATAGCTGGCAGACACTAGATGTTCACAAGTTTTGATTCGTATTGACTCTTTCTTTTAGTGCACTTACAGACCAGTCTAATACAACCACTGATAAGCGATTTATACCCAAAACAATAAGCTTCACAATCCAATCTCTATTGTCGTTAAGTCCCTCTAAGCCTAGAGAATAATTAACCACCTACATATACAATATTGCTCAACAGCCATCAAGTGTAGATCCGTGCAGTATAAGGGTTGAAAGACGAGCAGAGTTCCAGAGATAGAAAAATGGATGAGAGAGGTCAGGGGAGGTGCAAGAGGATTAACGTAGGAGTGTAAGAATATTTTAGTAATGAAGAAAAGGTATAGCATAAGGATAACTGACCTAAGTTGGTAAGTAGGTAGCATATTTGAGTACAAAGTTTGGAAAGTATTAGAATAAAACTTATATGTTGCTGCACGACTAGCTCTTAGCCCAACCAGTGGCCTCACAGTGGACCATGGGATGGATCTGTTTTTCTTGTCTAGGTTGAGGGAAAGGGGTATTTCACAAGATGCAGAAGCGAAGATTTCAGAAGCAAATGCTGTGAGTGAATTAGCTCGTAAAACATTTTTATTTTCTTTTATCTTTCTGCCAGTCTTGGGGCTTGAATTCAGGGCCTGAGAACTGTCCTCGGGTTTTCTCAAGTCTAGCCCTCTGCCACTTGAGCCACAGTGCCACATCTAGATTTTCTATCTATGTGATACTGAGCAATCAAACCCAGATCTTCATGGATGCTAGGCAAGCACTCTACCACTATGCCAAACTCTCAACCCTGACATAGTAATTATAAAGTCATCATCATCATCATCATCATATCCAAATATCCTTTCTCCTACAAAGAATGAACACTTAACTGTGTCTAATGCTTTTTTTTTAATTTCACTAATTCTTCTGTGTTTTTCCCTCTTGCATTTTTTACACATGACAGCAAAGCTAATCATCAGGAAAAAATTGATTAGGATACAGAAACCTAATAATATCCTAGTAGACTGACGTCAAAAATATGTGCAAGATGCCCTGTGTGTTTGACCTAGTGGTAGAGTCCTTGGCTACCAAGCAGTAAGCCTCAGGTTTGATTCCTCATTACCACATACATAGAAAACGCTGCAAGTGGTGCTGTGGCTCGGTGGGACAGCTAAAGCCTAAAGAAAGCCCAAGAACAATGTTCACACTCTGAGGTCAAGTCCCAAGACTAGCAAAAACAAAAAAAATTCGACAAGGGGCAAAATGCAGGCAGAGAAGGCACTGTGAAGCAAATGTTTTGTAAAGGATGAGGGCAATGTTGACCCTTAAGTTTGGATCTTACCTAAGTAAGGCTCCTTGAGTCTGAGACCAGAGTGGTAGTTGGGCCTAGTGGAAGACATTGGGATTGGACAAATAAGGTGTGCTGTATACTACATCCACATGTACACTGTGAGATTGGAGGAGAGATTCAGCCTCCAGTATGTCTTTGGTGAGGTCTTTTGTGAGCAAGGATCTTTGGTCATTGGGCCCTGAAAGGTGACCCTGCCTCCCTCACAATGGAACAGAATATGGAACCCTGGTAACCAAGCCACTGTAACTAACAACCAGCTCAAGCCAGCTCACTTGGCCTGTGGCTCAGGAGGAAGAAAGATGTTGCTGTGCTGTTGCCAAAGGTCAGGAAACTCGAGTCTCAGGCATGGAAGTTGTGGATGTCTTACTCGAAGGTGTGCATGCTAGATCATTGCCAAGCCACAAATCCAGTATAACAGAACTTTCTCTAAGAAGAAGGCCAGGAAAATCCAGGGCAACCAGATGAGGTAAATTTCTAAGAAGAAATGTATTTGACCCCATCATCCTCTCCACACACTACAACTTTCTATTTTTTTATTTTTTATTGTAATTAGTAAGAGGGTTAGATGATATTTGCCAGATAGAAGGTGCATTAATTCACATACATTGATACCTTTTCACATGTCTTGGTACCCATTTCCCTCCAACTCCACACCCCCACCCGTCTTGGTTTTCCCCCCTTCCCTATCAAATTTCAGATATCCAAGTACAACTAAATTCAATATATAAGATAAAGTGAGATACTATACCAATATGGGATAACCAAGGGACAGCAAACGAGATGAGAGACAACATAGTACATTAAGGACAACAATCATTCATTATATGGCTTTTGTTTCAATATCCTGGAGTTCCTGTCAGGTAGCTTCACATTATATGGCCTTATATATGGCCTTTTGCTCTATTGCCAATCTCTGCTAGTAGAGCCCAAGGTTTCTACTGATTATGACGAATGAGGGAAACTACTGAGCCTAAGTTCCTTTGAGTCTGGCTTACTTCACTTAATATGATTTGTTCTGAGTCTTTCCATTTCCTAACAAATGGGGCGATGTCATTCTTTCTGACAGCAGCATAGAATTCCATTGTGTACAAATACCACAACTTGTTAATCCACTCATCAACTGAGGGACATCTCGGTTGGTCCCATATCTTTGCCATGTTGAATAGTGGTGCAATGAACATTGTTGTTCTAGTGGGTTTAGTATGCCCTTGTTTCTGGATTGTTGGGTAAATGCCAAGTAGTGGAAATGCTGGGTCATAGGGGAGTTCTATGTTTAGCCTTTTGAGGCACTGCCACACTGCTTTCCATAGTGGTTGAACGAGTTTGCACTCCCACCAACAGTGTAGTAGTGATCCCTCCTGGCCACATCCCCTCCAGCATCTGTTGTCATTCGTTTTCCTGATCCTGGCCATTCTAACTGGAGTGAGGTGGAATCTTAGAGTTGTTTTGATTTGCATATCTTTTAAGATCAGAGATGTGGAGCATTTCTTCATGTGTCTATAGGCCAGTTTTGTTTCTTCTTCAGAGAAGACTCTCTTTAAGTCTTTGGCCCATTTTTAATGGGATGGGTGTTACTATGGAGGTTAGTTTTTGAGTGATTCAATTTTTTGAGTTGTTGATATATTTTAGATATGAGGCCTTTGTCCGTTGTTTGGTTGGTGAAGATCTTCTCCCACTCTGTAGGCTTCCTGATTAGTTTACTAGCTATCTCCGTTGCCATACAAAAGCTCTGCAGTTTAATGCAGTCCCACTTATCCAGCCTTTCTCTGATTTGTTGTGATTCTTGGTCCTTATTAAGAAAGTTTCGACCTGTGCCAAGGAGGCCTAGTGTATCTCCTATTCCTTCCTGTAAACTTTTCAGTGTGTCAGCTTTTACCTCCACGTCTTTGATCCATTTGGAGTTAATTCTAGTGCAAGGTGACAAAGAAGAATCCAACTTTAGTTTTCTGCAGGTGTTTAACCAGTTCTGCCAGCACAACTTGTTGAAGAGGCTATCTTTCTTCCATTCTATTTTTTTGGCTCCCTGGTCAAAGATTAGGTGTCCATAGGTCTGTGGTTTAATATCTGGATCCGCAGTTCTACTCCATTGGACTTCAGGCCTGTTCTTGTGCCAGTACCAAGCTGTTTTGAGAATTATAGCTCTGTAACAGAGCCTTAAGTTTGGAACTGAAATTCCTCCAGCGCTGTTCTTTCTGCTAAGAAGTGTTTTTGCTATACGGGGTCTTTTATTATTCCATATGAAATTTTGAATTGCCTCTTCTATGTCTTTAAAGAATGACATTGGGATGTTGATGGGTATTACATTGAATTTGTAGATAGCCCTTGGCAAGTTTGTCATTTTCACAATGTTGATTCTTCCTATCCAGGAGCATGGGAGGTTTTTCCATTTCCTTAGTTCTGCTTTAATTTCCTTTTTTAGGGTTTTAAAGTTTTCATCTAAACGGTCCTTTACATTCTTAGTTAAGCTAATTGCTAGGTACTTTATTTTCTTTGAGGCTATTGTGAAAGGATTTTCTTTCCTGATTATTGCCTCGTTCCTCTCAGTGTTGGCGTAAAGTAAGGCAGTTGATTTGTGAGGGTTGATTTTATGGCCTGCTACCCTTCCAAAGCTTTGAATCAGCTCAAGGAGCTTGGGAGTAGAGTCTATAGGATTCTTTAAATACAGAATCATGTCATCTGCAAAGAGGGATAGTTTTATTTCCTCTTTCCCTACTTGGATCCCCTTTATGCTTGCTTCTTGCCTTATTGCACTGCCTAGGAATTCTAGTACTATGTTAAAAAGGAGTGGAGAGAGTGGGCATCCTTGTCTCGTTCCTGATTTTAGAGGGAATGGCTTTAGATTTTCACCATTAAGTATAATACTAGCAGTGGGTTTCTCATACACAGCCTTTATTACATTGAGAAGTGTTCCATGGATTCCTAGTTTCTCCACATCTTTTTACATAAAGGGGTTTTGGATCTTGTCAAATGCCTTTTCCGCATCTATTGAGACAATCATGTGATTTTATCCCTGCTCCTGTTGATGTGTTGAATTATATTAATTGATTTGTGTATGTTGAACCAGCTTTGCCTCCCTGTGATGAATCCAGTTTGATCATAGTGTATATTTTTTTGATGAGTTGTTGTAGACGGTTGGCCAGTATTTTGTTGAGAAGTTTTGCATCGATGTTCATCAAAGAAATGGGTCTATAGATCTCTTTCTTTGATGAATCTCTGTCTGGTTTGGGGATGAGGGATATGCTGGCTTCACAGAATCAGTTTAGTAAAGAACCTTCATTTTCAATTTCGTTGAAGAGCTTGAGGAGTATTGGTGTGAGCTCTGCTTTGAAGACCTTATAGAATGCAGCTGTGAATCCATCTGGCCCTGGGCTCTTTTTAAGTGGAAGTTGTCTAATTTCCATTTCTATTTCAGAGCTTGAAATAGGCCTGTTGAGTTGGGTTAGCTGTTATTGGTTCAGTGTGTGTATGTTAATATTGTCTAGGAATTCATCCATTTCTTCTAGATTCTCAAATTTGTTGGCGTAAAGGTTTGAGAAGTATTCCCTCATGATATTCTGGATCTTGGTAATTTCTGTCGTGATATTACCATTTTCATCTGCGATTTTGTTTATTTCGATATGCTCTCTTCTTTTTTTTGGTAAGATTTGCTAAGGGCTTGTCAATTTTGTTAATTCTTTCAAGAACCAACTCCTTGTTTTGTTGATTCTTTCTATAGTTTTTTTTTATTCCAAATCATTTAATTCTGCTTTGATTTTAATAATTTGCTTTCTCCTAATGGGTTTAGGGTTGGTTTGTTATTCTTTTTCCAGGAGGTTAAGGTGAGACATTAACTAGTTGGTTTGCCATTTTTCCAACTTGCTGTTGTAGGTACTCAGCGCTATAAATTTTCCTCTGAGTACTGCCTTTGTTGTGTCCCTAAGTAGTTGATATTTGTGTGCTCCTTATTGTTAAATTTCATAAATAGTTGGATATCTGTTCTGATCTCTTCGATTACCCATTGTTTTTGATTCAACAATGTGTTGTTCATTCTCCATGAGTTACAGGGTTTTGGTTGGTGGAGATGTGTGTTCAGTTCCAATTTGATGCCTTTATGGTCTGAGATTGTGCATGGAAAAATTTCAGTGTTTCTGAATCTGTCCAGGTTTGTTTTTTGGCCTAAGATGTGGTCTATTTTGGAAAATGTTCCATGTGCTGCTGAGAAAAATGTATATTGTGTTGTTACTGGGTGGACTATTCTACAGATGTCTGTTAGATCTAGTTGGTCTATATAGCTGTTCAGTTCTAAGTATTCTCTGTTGAGTTTTTGCCATGTTGATGTGTCCATAGGTGAGAGTGGTGTGTTAAACTCACCAACAATCACTGTATTTCGATCTATGTAGGGTTTCAGTGTAAGTAAAGTTTGCTTGATGAAGTTTGGAGCTCCGGGAATGGGTGTGTAAATATTTAGGATCGTTATGTCTTCCTGGAAGAAAGATCCCTTTAGTAGTATGTAGTAACCTTCTTTGTCTTTTCTTACTAATTTTAGTTTGAAGTCTATTGTATCTGATAGGTGGATGGCAACTCCAGCCTGTTTATGGGGGCAGTTAGCTTGATAGAGTTTATTCCAACCTCTCACTTTCAAAAGATGATTGTTTTTGGGTAAGATGTGTCTCTTGAAGACAGCAGTACGATGGCTCTTACTTTTTGATCCAACTAGACAGCCTATGCCGTTTAATTGGAGAGTTAAGTCCATTGATATTGAGAGTTAGGATTGAGAGATATTTATTAGTTCCTACCATTTTTAAAAGCTTTTAGTAGGGCCTGTGTCTCTTGACAGTTCTTGTGGTCCTTAGATGGTATGCTGTTTACGTGCCATTTCTTTCCCTATATTGCATTTATTTTGGTTTTCTATGTATAGAGGATCTTTGAGAATTCTCTGTAGTGTTGGTTTTGTTTCGACATATTGTTGCAGCTTTTCCCTGGAATGGAATGTTTTTATTGTTCCATCAGTTATGAATGAGAGCTTAGCTGGCTACAGTATTCTTGGTTGGTAGTTATTTGAATTAAGGGCATGACATATATGCTTCCAGTCACTTCGTGCTTGCATGGTCTCTGCTGAGTAATCTGGGGTGATTCTGATTGGTTTTCCTTTATATGTTACTGAACGCTTTTCCTGGCTGCCTTTAGGATCCTTTTTTTGGTTTCTACTGATACAGTTCGGATTACTATGTGGCGGTGAGATGTTCTTTTCTGGTCAGGTCTGTTTGGGGTTCTAAAAGCTTCTTGTATCTGGATGGGTCTGCCCTTCTGGATATTTGGGAAATTCTCTGATATGATTCCCTGAAGTATATTTCCAATACCATTCACCTCTTTCTTCAGACCCTCCTCAATACCAATTAACCTTAAATTAGGCTTCCTAATTGTATCTTGTACCTCCTGAAGCGCTCTCTCATTTTTCCTAGATTTGGATTGACTCATTTTCTGTTCTTTCTCTATAATAACTAAATTATCTTCAGTCCCGGAAATTCTCTCCTCTGCATTTTCTAATCTGCTATCAAAGCTATCTAGTTTATTTTTCATCTCCCTTGCTACTAATTGCTCATTTTTGATGCCTTGCATCTCTTCTTTTAGATCATGTATAGATTTCTTTAGCTCCTTGATTTCCATTTGAGTGGTTAGCTCAGTAGCTTTATTTTCTTTGGACATTTGCTGGAGTTCGCTCACCTTTTTATTTGTGGATTCTATGAACTCATCCATCTTTCTTTGAACAGCCTTTATTATGGCTTCCTTTATGGCTCATTCTTTTTCACTTATCACCTTGTTTATGGTTTCCTCTTGTTCAGCTATAGCTTCCTCCCTTATCTCTTTCTTTATATTTTCACATTTTTCATTAATGTTGTTTATCAATTGCATTTGTAGAGCACTTGGAAGACTTTCCTCTAGGCTTGCCAGTGACTGTTCCATTGGCTGTTTACATTGGGTGGGTGATGTGTGAGGTGTTGTTTCATGGTTTGTCATTTTTCTTGAGTTTCTTGTTCTGCCCATTTGAAAATGGGAGCAAGATTAATACTAAACACTATTATAGTTTTTCAGATATAACCAAACTAGACCTCTGTAGCTGGCAGACTCTAGATGTTCACGAGTTTTGATTGGTGTTATCACTCTTTCTTTTCGTGCAGTTACCGACTAGTCTAATTTTTCACTGATAAGCAATTTATATTCAAAACAATAAGCTTCTCAATCCAATCTCTATTGTCTTTAAGTCCCTCTGAGCCTAGAGTATAATTAAACACCTAGATATACAATGTTGCTCAACAGCCATCAAGTGTAGATCCATGCAGTATAAGGGGTGAAAGAGGATTAGAGGTCCAGAGATAGAAAAATAGAATGAGAGAGGTCAGGGGGTAAGTAGGTAGAGTATTTGGAAAGTATTAGAATAAAACTTATGTGTTGCTGTGCGACTAGCTCTTAGCCCAACCAGTGGCCTCATTGTGGACCATTGGATGGATCTGCGAGCTTCTGTCTGAGCGCGGTTGGTGGACGTTTTCCTGTGCTGCTTCCAGGGGCGTCCCCAAGCCAAGGGTCTGGGGAGTGAGAGTTTCAGGAGCTCTCAGGGGGACCAGCAGGAGGCCCCTCTGTTCCCAGGGGCGGGGCCCAGCTGGGGATGTGGGCTCCAAGGGCGGAGCCGCGCCTTTTTGGTTCTCAGAAGGGGAGCTTGGCTGCTGGTTGGCCCTTCAGATCCCTGCTGTGTTTCCACTGCTTTGTCAGAGTCTGCGACTGTGGGGGGGGCCCTCGGTGGTGTCTTGCTGAGGATTCCCAGCTGGAGGATGCCCCACTCGAGAATTGAGGAGGGGCAGATGCTGGCTCCTATTTACCCGCACCCCCTACCCACTTTTGTAAGGCAGGGTCCCAAAGTCCTCCACTCTCCAGATCCAATGGCCTGGGTGAGGAGCCTGGTGGGTGGGTGGGAGCTGGGACAGCTCCGCCTCCCCTGGTGGGGTGCTGAGTCTTAGGGTCTGCCCGCTTGTCAGTCTCCAGTCAGAGGGCTGGGGGTTGAGCCCGTTGGGCGGGTGGGAGTTGGGGCAGCCCCGCCTCCCTTGGTGGGGTGCTGGGTCTTATGGGTAGCCCGCCTGTCAATCTCCAGTCAATGGCCTGAGGGAGGGGGCTGTTGAGGGGAGGGACAGGATTCTAAATTCCTTGCCCCCCTGCTCCTGCCAGTCTTTCCCGGGGCGGGGTGTTGGGGTCTGAGTTAAGTTCTATTGCTTGGCACCCGCTCTGCTTTCCTGATGTGTTTGGGGATGCGCTGTATTACTCATGCCTCTGCTTCTGTCTGCGGATGCTCCACGGTGGTGGGGAGTCTTTCACTCCCCTCGGGTCTTCGCTGCCACCTGTGTTCTGCATCTGGGTCCTGCTGCTTGTTGTCTGGTTCCGCGTCTGTGTTCCGCTCCTTCCGCTGTTCGCTGGCCCGGTTCTGTGCTGGTTTCTGCAGTCATTGGGTTCCCAGCCTGGTGCCCTCCACTGCCACTGCTTTTCGTGGATTAGGGCCCGTGCCTGCCCCCGCTTTCCCCGCGTGGAGCCAGAGCCCGCTCAAGCCACTTTTCGCACCTTGGTCTGGCGCGGCTTTCCAAGGCTTTGGGCTAGAGGTGGGGGAGGGGTCCTCGCGTTCCGAATTCTTTGAGAAAGTTGGATGTGAGCTTTATCTGGAATTCTTTTCCGGTTTGAGACCTTCTCCATTGCTTTTTGAGTTTGTTGTTGTGGATTTCTTTAGAAAGTTGGCTCGTGGGATTACCTGGTTCTCTCTTTTTGTCAGAGAAAGCTAACCAGCATCCCTATTGTCTCGGCTCCATCTTCCTCCCCTCCTCCACATCTAAATTTTCTATCTATGTGATACTGAGCAATCAAACCCTGATCTTCATGGATGCTAGGCAAGCACTCTACCACTATGCCAAACTCTCAACCCTGACATAGCAATTATAAAGTCATCATCATCATATCAAAATATCCTTTCTCCTACAAAGAATGAACACTTATCTATGTGTGTAATGCTTTTTTTTAATTTCACTAATTCTTCTGTGTTTTTCCCTCTTGTATTTTTTACACATGCCAGCAAAGCTAATTATCAGGAAAAAATTGATTAGGATACAGAAACCTAATAATATCCTAGCAGATTGACATCAAAAATATGTGCAAGATGCGCTGTTTGTTTGACCTAGTGGTAGGGGTCCTTGGCTCCCACGCAAAAAGACTAAGGTTTGATTCCTCATTACCACATACATAGAAAACGCTGCAAGTGGTGCTGTGGCTCGGTGGGACAACTAAAGCTTAAAGAAAGCCCAAGAACAATGTTCACACTCTGAAGTCAAGTCCCAAGAGAAGCAAAACCAAAAAAAGCATTCGACAAGGGGCAAAATGCAGGCATAGAAGGCACTGTGAAGCGAATGTTTCGGAAAGGATGAGGGCAATATTGACCCTTAAGTTTGGATCTTACCTAAGAAAGGCTCCTTGAGCCTGAGACCAGACTGGTAGTTGGGCCTAGTGGAAGACATTGGGATTGGACAAATAAGGTGTGCTGTTTACTACATCCAAATGTACATTGTGAGATTGGAGGAGAGATTCAGGCTCCAGTATGTCTTTGGTGAGGTCTTCTGTGAGCAAGGATCTTTGGTCATTGGGGCCTGAAAGGTGACCCTGCCTCCCTCACAATGGAACAGAATATGGAACCCTGGTAACCAAGCCACTGTAACTAACAACCAAGTCAAGCCAGCTCACTTGGCCTGTGGCTCCGGAGGAAGAAAGATGTTGCTGTGCTGTTGCCAAAGGTCAGGAAACTAGAGTCTCAGGCATGGAAGTTGTGGATGTCTTACTCGAAGATGTACATGCTAGATCATTGCCAAGCCACAAATCCAGTATAACAGGCCTTTCTCTTAGAAGAAGGCCAGGAAAATCCAGGGCAACCAGAAGAGTTATATTTCTAAGAAGAAATGTATTTGACCCCATCACCCTCCCCACATACTACAACTTTCTTTTTTTTAAAATTTTTTTATTGTAATTAGTAAAAGGCTTACATGATATTTGCCAGATAGAAGGTGCATTAATTCACATATATTGATACCCTTTCACATGTCTTGGTAGCCATTTCCCTCCAACCCCACACCCCCCACCCATCTTGGTTTTGCCCCCTTCCCTATCAAATTTCAAATATTCAAATACAAATAAATTCAATATATCAGATAACAAAGTGAGATACTATACCAATATCGGATAACCAAGGGACAGCAAAGGAGATGAGAGACAACATAGTACATTAAGGACAACAATCATTCATAATGTGGCTTTTGTTTCAATATCCTGGAGGTCATTTCAATTAGCTTCACATTATATGGCCTTATATATGGCCTTTTGCTCTATTGCCAAGCTCTGCTAGTAGAGCCCATGGTTTCTACTGATTATGACGAATGAGGGAAACCAATGAGCCTAAATTCTTTGAGTCTGGCTTACTTCACTTAATATGATTTGTTCTAAGTCTTTCCATTTCCTAACAAATGGGGCGATGTCATTCTTTCTGAAAGCAGCATAGAATTCCATTGTGTACAAATACCACAACTTGCTGATCCACTCATCAACTGAGGGACATCTGGGTTGGTTCCATATCTTTGCTATGGTGAATAGTGTTGCAATGAACATTGTTGTGCTTGTGGGTTTAGTATGCCCTTGTTTCTGGATTGTTGGGTAAATGCCAAGTAGTGGAATTGCTGGGTCATAGGGGAGTTCTATGTTTAGCCTTTTGAGGCACTGCCACACTGCTTTCCATAGTGGTTGAACGAGTTTGCACTCCCACCAACAGTGTAGTAGTGATCCCTCCTGGCCACATCCCCTCCAGCATCTGTTGTCATTCGTTTTCCTGATCCTCGCCATTCTAACTGGAGTGAGGTGGAATCTTAGGGGTGTTTTGATTTGCATTTCTTTTATGATCAGAGATGTGGAGCATTTCTTCATGTGTCTATAGGCCATTTTTTTTCTTCTTCAGAGAAGACTCTCTTTAAGTCTTTGGCCCATTTTTAATGGGATGGGTGTTACTTTGGAGGTTAGTTTGGAGTGATTTAATTTTTTGAGTTGTTGATATATTTTAGATATGAGGCCTTTGTCCGTTGTTTGGTTGGTGAAGATCTTCTCCCACTCTGTAGGCTTCCTGATTAGTTTACTAGCTATATCCGTTGCCATACAAAAGCTCTGCAGTTTAAGTCCCACTTATCCAACCTTTCTCTGATTTGTTGTGATTCTTGGTCCTTATTAAGAAAGTTTCGACCTGTGCCAAGGAGGCCTAGTGTATCTCCTATTCCTTCCTGTAAACTTTTCAGTGTGTCAGCTTTTACCTCCAGGTCTTTGATCCATTTGGAGTTAATTCTAGTGCAAGGTGACAAAGAAGGATCCAACTTTATTTTTCTGCAGGTGCTTAACCAGTTCTGCCAGCACAACTTGTTGAACAGGCTATCTTTCTTCCATTCTATTTTTTTGGCTCCCTTGTCAAAGATTAGGTGGCCATATGTCTGTGGTTTAATATCTGGGTCCGCAGTTCTATTCCATTGGACTTCAGGCCTGTTCTTGTGATAGTACCAAGCTGTTTTGAGAATTATAGCTCTGTAATAGAGTCTAAAGTTTGGAATTGAAATTCCTCCAGCGCTGTTCTTTCTGCTAAGAAGTGTTTTTGCTATACGGGGTCTTTTAATATTCCATGTGAAATTTTGAATTGCCTCTTCTATTTCTTTAAAGAATGACATTGGGATGTTAATGGGTATTGCATTGAATTTGTAGATAGCCCTTGGCAAGATTGTCATTTTCACAATGTTGATTCTTCCAATCCAGGAGCATGGGAGGTTTTTCCATTTCCTTAGTTCTGCTTTAATTTCCTTTTTTAGGGGTTTAAAGTTTTCATATAAACGGTCCTTTACATTCTTAGTTAAGCTAATTCCTAGGTACTTCATTTTCTTTGAGGCTATGGTGAAAGGAGTTGCTTTCCTGATTTTTGCCTCGTTCCTCTCACTGTTGGCGTAAAGAAAGGCAGTGGATTTGTGAGGGTTCATTTTATGGCCTGCTACTCTTCCAAAGCTTTGAATCAGCTCAAGGAGCTTGGGAGTAGAGTCTATAGGATTCTTTAAATACAGAATCATGTCATCTGCAAAGAGTGATAGTTTTATTTCCTCTTTCCCTACTTGGATCCCCTTTATGCTTGCTTCTTGCCTTATTGCACTGCCTAGGAATTCTAGTACTATGTTAAAAAGGAGTGGAGAGAGTGGGCATCCTTGTCTCGTTCCTGAATTTAGAGGGAATGGCTTTAGATTTTCACCATTAAGTATAATACTAGCAGTGGGTTTCTCATACACAGCCTTTATTACATTGAGAAATGTTCCATGGATTCCTAGTTTCTCCACATCTTTTAAAATGAAGGGGTTTTGGATCTTCTCAAATGCCTTTTCCGCATCTATTGAGACAATCATGTGATTTTATCCCTGCTCATGTTGATGTGTTGAATTATATTAATTGATTTGTGTATGTTGAACCAGCTTTGCCTCCCTGTGATGAATCCAGTTTGATCATAGTGTATAATTTTTTTGATGAGTTGTTCATCAAAGAAATGGGTCTATAGTTCTCTTTCTTTGATGAATCTCTGTCTGGTTTGGGGATGAGGGATATGCTGACTTCACAGAATTAGTTTGGTAAAGAACCTTCATTGTCAATTTCGTTGAAGAGCTTGAGGAGTATTGGTGTGAGCTCTGCTTTGAAGACCTTATAGAATTCAGCTGTGAATCCATCGGGCCCTGGGCTCTTTTTGAGTGGAAGTTGTCTAATTTCCATTTCTATTTCAGAGCTTGAAATAGGTCTGTTGAGTTGGGTTAGCTCTTCCTGGTTCAGTGTGGGTATGCTAATATTTTCTAGGAATTCATCCATTTCTTCTAGATTCTCAAATTTGTTGGCGTAAAGGTTTGAGAAATATTCCCTCATGATATTCTGAATCTTGGTAATTTCTGTCGTGATATTACCATTTTCATCTGCGATTTTGTTTATTTCGATATGCTCTCTTCTTTTTTTGGTAAGATTTGCTAAGGGCTTGTCAATTTTGTTAATTCTTTCAAAGAACCAACTCCTTGTTTTGTTGATTCTTTCTACAGTTCTTTTTTATTCCAAATCATTTAATTCTGCTTTGATTTTAATAATTTGCTTTCTCCTAATGGGTTTAGGCTTGGTTTGTTGCTCTTTTTCCAGGAGGTTAAGGTTAGACATTAACTAGTTGGTTTGCCATTTTTCCAACTTGCTGTTGTAGGTACTCAGCGCTATAAATTTTCCTCTGAGTACTGCCTTTGTTGTGTCCCTAAGGAGTTGATATTTGTGTGCTCCTTATTGTTAAATTTCATAAACAGTTGGATATCTGTTCTGATATCTTCGATTACCCATTGTTTTTGATTCAACAATGTGTTGTTCAGTCTCCATGAGTTACAGGGTTTTCGTTGGTGGAGATGTGTGTTCAGTTCCAATTTGATGCCTTTATGGTCTGAGAGTGTGCATTGAATAATTTCAGAATTTCTGAATCTGTCCAGGTTTGTTTTATGGCCTAAGATGTGGTCTATTTTAGAATATGTTCCATGTGCTACTGAGAAAAACGTATATTGTGTTGTTACTGGGTGGACTATTCTGCAGATGTCTGTTAGATCTAGTTGGTCTATATAGTTGTTCAGTTCTAAAGTTTTTCTGTTGACTTTTTGCCTTGTTGATGTGTCCATAGGTGAGAGTGGTGTGTTAAACTCACCAACAATCACTGTATTTCGATCTATGTATGGTTTCAGTGTAAGTAAAGTTTGCTTGATGAAGTTTGGAGCTCCGGGATTGGGTGTGTAAATATTTAGGATCGTTATGTCTTCCTGAGGAAAGATCCTTTAGTAGTATATAGTAACCTTCTTTGTCTTTTCTTACTAATTTTAGTTTGAAGTCTATTGTATCTGATAGGTGGATGGCCACTCCAGCCTGTTTATGGGGGCAGTTAGCTTGATAGAGTTTATTCCAACCTCCCACTTTCAAAAGATGATTGTTTTTGGGTAAGATGTGTCTCTTGAAGACAGCAGAACGATGGCTCTTGCTTTTTGATCCAACTAGACAGCCTATGCCGTTTAATTGGAGAGTTAAGTCCATTGATATTGAGAGTTAGGATTGAGAGATATTTATTAGTTCCTACCATTTTTAAAAGCTTTTAGTAGGGCCTGTGTCTTGACAGTTCTTGTGGTCCTTAGATGGTATGCTGTTTAGGTGCCATTTCTTTCCCTATAATGCATTTATTTTGGTTTTGTATGTATAGAGCATCTTTGAGAATTCTCTGTAGTGTTGGTTTTGTTTCGACATATTGTTGCAGCTTTTCCCTGGAATGGAATGTTTTTATAGTTCCCTCAGTTATGAATGAGAGCTTAGCTGGCTACAGTATTCTTGGTTGGTAGTTATTTGATTTAAGGGCATGACATATATGCTTACAGTCACTTCGGGCTTGCATGGTCTCTGCTGAGAAATCTGGGGTTATTCTGATTGGTTTGCCTTTATAGGTTACTGATCCCTTTTCCCTGGTTGCCTTTAGGAACTTTCCTTTCGTTTCTATTGATCCAGTTCGGATCACAATGTGGCGGTGGGATGTTCTTTTCTGGTCAGGTCTGTTTGGGGTTCTAAAAGCTTCTCATATGTGGATGGGCCTGCCCTTCTGGATATTTAGGAAATTCTCTGAGATGATTCCCTGAAGTATATTTCCAATACCATTGACCTCTTTCTCCACGCCCTCCTCAATACCAACTAGCCTTAAATTAGGCTTCCTAATTTTATCTTGGACCTCCTGAAGCGCTCTCTCATATTTCCTAGATTTGGATTGACTCATTTTCTGTTCTTTATAATACCTAAATTATCTTCAGCCCCGGAAATTCTCTCCTCTGCATTGTCTAACCTGCTATCAAAGCTATCTACTTTATTTTTCATCTCCCTTGCTTCTAATTGCTCACTTTTTATGCCTTGCCTATCTTGTTTTAGATCATGTATGGATTTCTTTATCTCCTTGATTTCCTTTTGAGTGGTTAGCTCAGTAGCTTTATTTTCTTTGGACATTTGCTGGAGTTTGGTCACGTTTTTTTTGTGGATTCTATGAATTCATCCATCTTTCTTTGAAAAACCTTTATTATGGCCTCCTTTATGGCTTCTTCTTTTTCACTTATCACCTTGTTTTTGCTTTCCTCTTGTTCAGCTATGGCTTCCTCCATTATCTCTTTCTTTATATTTTCACATATTCCATTAATGATGTTTATCAATTGCATTTGTGTAGCACTTGGAAGACTCTCCTCCAGGTTTGCCAGTGACTGTTCCATTCTCTATTTACATTGGGTGGGGGATGTTGTTCCTTGATTTGACATTTTTCTTGAGTTTCTTGTTCTGCCCATTTGAAAATGGGAGCAAGATTACTACTAAATACGATTATAGCTTTTCAGATATAACCAACCTAGACCTATGTAGCTGGCAGACACTAGATGTTCACAAGTTTTGATTGGTATTATCACTCTTTCTTTTTGTGCACTTACAGACCAGTCTAATACAACCACTGATAAGCGATTTATACCCAAAACAATAAGCCTCTCAATCCAATCTCTATTGTCCTTATGTCCCTCTGAGCCTAGAGAATTATTAACCACCTACATATACAATATTGCTCAACAGCCATCAAGTGTAGATCCGTGCAGTACAAGGGTTGAAAGACGAGCAGAGGTCCAGAGATAGAAAAAAATAATGAGAGAGGTCAGGGGAGGTACAAAAGGATTAACGGAGGAGTGTAAGAATATTGTAGTAATGAAGAAAAGGTATAGCATAAGGATAACTGACATAAGTTGGTAAGTAGGTAGCATATTTGAGTACAAAGTTTGGAAAGTATTAGAATAAAACTTATGTGTTGCTGCACGACTAGCTCTTAGCCCAACCAGTGGCCTCACAGTGGACCATGGGATGGATCTGTTTTTCTTGTCTACGTTGAGGGAAAGGGGTATTTCACAAGATGCAGATGCGAAGATTTCAGAAGCAAATGATGTGAGTGAATTAGCTCGTAAAAAGCATTTTTATTTTCTTTTATCTTTCTGCCAGTCTTGGGGCTTGAATTCAGGGCCTGAGCACTGTCCTCGGGTTTTCTCAAGTCTAGCCCTCTGCCACTTGAGCCACAGTGCCACATCTAGATTTTCTATCTATGTGATACTGAGCAATCAAACCCAGATCTTCATGAATGCTAGGCAAGCACTCTACCACTATGCCAAACTCTCAAGCCTGACATAGTAATTATAAAGTCATCATCATCATATCAATATATCCTTTCTCCTACAAAGAATGAACACTTATCTATGTGTGTAATGCTTTGTTTTAAAATTCACTGATTCTTCTGTGTTTTTCCCTCTTGCATTTTTTACACATGACAGCAAAGCTAATCATCAGGAAAAAATTGATTAGGATACAGAAACCTAATAATATCCTAGTAGATTGACGTCAAAAATATGTGCAAGATGCCCTGTGTGTTTGACCTAGTGGTAGAGTCCTTGGCTACCACGCAAAAAGACTCAGGTTTGATTCCTCATTACCACATACATAGAAAACGCTGCAAGTGTTGCTGTGGCTTGGTGGGACAGCTAAAGCCCAAAGAAAGTCCAAGAACAATGTTCACACTCTGAGGTCAAGTCCCAAGACTAGCAAAAACAAAAAAAGTTCGCGAAGGGGCAAAATGCAGGCAGAGAAGGCAGTGTGAAGCAAATGTTTTGTAAAGGATGAGGGCAATATTGACCTTAAGTTTGGATCTTACCTAAGAAAGGCTCCTTGAGCCTGAGACCAGACTGGTAGTTGGGCCTAGTGGAAGACATTGGGATTGGACAAATAAGGTGTGCTGTTTACTACATCCACATGTATATTGTGAGATTGGAGGAGAGATTCAGCCTCCAGTATGTCTTTGGTGAGGTCTTCTGTGAGCAAGGATCTTTGGTCATTGGGCCCTGAAAGGTGACCCTGCCTCCCTCACAATTTAAGAGAATATGGAACCCTGGTAACCAAGCCACTGTAACTAACAACCAACTCAAGCCAGCTCACTTGGCCTGTGGCTCAGGAGGAAGAAAGATGTTGCTGTGCTGTTGCCAAAGGTCAGGAAACTCGAGTCTCAGGCATGGAAGTTGTGGCTGTCTTACTCGAAGATGTACATGCTAGATCATTGCCAAGCCACAAATCCAGTATAACAGGCCTTTGTCTAAGAAGAAGGACAGGAAAATCCAGGGTAACCAGATGAGGTATATTTCTAAGAAGAAATGTATTTGACCCCATCATCCTCCCCACACACTACAACTTTATTTTTTTAAATTCTTTTTATTGTAATTAGTAAAAGGGATACATGATATTTGCCAGATAGAAGGTGCATTAATTCACATACATTGATACCCTTTCACATGTCTTGGTACACATTTCCCTCCAAAACCACACCCCCACCCGTCTGATTTTTGCACTGCCTAGGAATTCTAGTAGGATGTTAAAAAGGAGTGGAGAGTTTGGGCATCCTGAATGCTACCCCTTACCCCTTTTATGCAAAGCTTAGGCCTGTGGCATTTTAATCACAATTCAACGCTCTGTTTTTTGCTGGTTAATTAGAGGTAAAAATCTTATGGAATTTATTGCATGGCTGATTTTGAACTGGAATCCTCAGGTCTCAGCTTATCTTGAGTAGCTATGATTACAGTATTTTTACAACCTGTATGCTCATACACATCGCTTCTGATCCAAACACTCATTGTTCAATTTAACTAACAAGATGTGAGGAAAGATGATTGACTGTAATTTACTAGATGGGCTTACAGTGAGTGTATATTTCCACTTTCACTCTGAAGCCAGGGAAATGTTTCTGGTACATGTTTCAAGTATCTCCCAAAGAGGAAATAATGTGTGAGTACGTTTGCTAGTATTTCAGATAGGAGATGTACTTTGGTGTTTGGAACCTGTGGAGCAGAGTGTATCAGCTGGGGTGTGATAACAGAGATTATGTTTCAGACAGGAATATTTTCATAACAGACAGACTTAATCCAGATCCTTGGATTTCAGGCCTTGAGTAGATAGAATTACAAGTGTGAGCTGCCACCATCACCTGGTTCATTTTGGAAACCTTAATTGCTTCTCATTTGTTCCTTTCCTTTTTTGGAAGATTGATCTAAGCTGGCTGATTGTGCATCACAATGAAGTGATTGGCCTCAGGAATTGCAAATATTTGTTTCATCAGCACGGAATGAATGAAAGTTGATCTAAACCCAATAGTATTTTCCTTCTGATAAATAGGGAACTTACTTATATCATTTTCCTTGCCTTTGCTTTCCCAAAGCAAGCAACATGTTTCTTAAAAACTATACTTCATGAGAATATTATAATTAGAATCTATCTTCTGCACACTTCAGAATAGTCCTTGCATTTATAAACTTATATTACAATATTAGGTAGAAGAATGGTGACTGTTAGTTTCATAACTATTTCATATTTTTTACTCTTTAAGGCTCATTAACTCAAGAAGGGATTAAAGACATTTAGATAATAGTAGATCATAGCTGCTGCTGATTTGATGTGTGTGCAGATGATACACAGATTTATTAGGATTACTCAAAAGTTTTGTTCAAATTTTCATTAGTAGACTGCTATGCTAACTGGAAGGTGATAGTAATGACGCTGAAATTCTATGAATCAGCTATGAAGCAGAATTTCAGGGGAGAGTATTTGCTAGGGACTTAATTTCTAAGACGCATATCAAGAATATTGAACTATAGCACCAAATGATGGAGGACTCAACGTCACATTTTGTTTGTTTTATGCAAGTCCTGGGACTTGAACCCAGGGCCTGGCAACTGTCCTTAATTTTTTTTTTTGCTTCAGGCTAGTGTTCTAACACTTGATTCACAGCTCCACCTCCAGATTTTTGGTAATGAACTGTAAATCAGAATATCATGCAATTTGTTTGGGCTGGATTCAAACCTGATTCTGTATAGATAGGATTCCAACTGTGAGCGCACAGAGCCTGGCTAGTATCATTCATCATTCAAGTCATGGGACTGCAATTCTGCACCTGGGTCTTGTCACTGAGCTTTTCAGCTCAAGACTACTGCCCTATTCCTTGAGCCATAGGGCCACTTCTGGGTTTCTGGTGGTTAATTGGAGATAAGAGTCACATGGACTTCAGTGCCCAGGCTGACTTTGAACTGCTATCCTTGGATCCCAGCCTCTTGAGTAGCTACATTTACAAGTGTGAGCCACCATACCCGGCTAAATTATTTTTTAAGTTAATTTTTTTTGTTAAGTCAATATATAGTTGGCATACGGTTACATAAGTAATGAACACATTTCTTATGAAAATTGTTATCCCCTCCCTCATTTTTCTCTGTTTTCCTACCCTCAGCCCCCTCTCCACCCAGATTGTTCAGTTCGTTTCCATTTAGTGTCTTCCAAGTATCACTGTTCAATTGGTTCACCCTTTTTCCTTTGTTTTTTTTTTTTTTACCATTTTATTATACCCTCTCCATTCCCCAAATCACATAAACCTATGTACAAGACACAGGGTACCCGAATTCAACACACTGACTACAGAGAATAAAACTAAAGGGAAAAAGAAGAAAAGAGGTAAAAAGCAAAGAAAATGAAAGAACATCATACAGTACCTTAGAAGCAACAACACTGAAAAAACAAAACATAAAACCTTGGGCTGAAAAATGAAGCTTGCCTAGCATGTATGAAACCCTGGATTCCATTCCTCAGCACCACATAAACAAAAACTGGAAGTGCCACTGTGACTCAGCTGGTAGATTTCTAACGTTCAGCACAGAGTGTCTCCAAGTGACAAAAATCTGTCACATTTAAGTCAGGCTTCAAAACTTTGCTAGGAACCAGTTACGTGATTTGGAAGAAAGTGCAATTTTCAAAAAATCACTAGCCAGGCGCTGGAGGGTCATAATTGTCATTCTACTAGCCAGGGAGAAGGTGATTCAAAGCCTTTGCAAGCAAAAAAACGAAAACAAAAAAAACTGTAAGATTTTTCTCTCCACTTAGCCACCCAAAAACTAAGTGGAGTTGTGGCTAAAACTGGTACAGCATTAGCCTTGAGGAAAAAGAACTAAGAGACCTTGCCCAGGTCCAAAGTTCAAGCTCCCCACCAAGAAAGAAAAAAAAGGAATCCAGATACCTTAGTTTAAAAAGTATATCTGGATATCTTAGTAGATTTTTCTGATCTTTCCTCATTCATCTGATGGAACCACATAATCTTGATCCTGATCTGACTAAGAGCCTGCATTGTGCTTAATAAATTCATTCCACATATTCCAGTAGAATTTGGACAGCTAACAGCCACTTACCAATGCTTTATTCTACGTTTAGGCCAGTATGTCTTCATACCATCTACACAGTCAGCTATATCATCTTTCCAGAAGTATCATTGAGTGTAGAACACTCAGAACTAAAATAATTGCATAAAGATGTAATAAAACCCCTTGATTCATTAAGAAAATTTCTGTACCACTTAGAGCAAGTACATTAGTGGTATTTACCTCTAGCCTCTTTTTTTAGAAAAAAATTATTAACATTGAATTTTACATCATATTTCAAATGTCATGTTTAACCAACAAGTATTCAAGAAGGGAATCGCTATACAATCACTGGCACATACATTTTAGAATATAGTAAAAATTAAGCTGAGTCTTTGTATGTCATAGATACAGATTAATCTATAATAAAACACATGTCTATAGAGTGTATAGTCTATCCTAGATTTTTATGTCTATGTACTTATGTTTATATCTCCAAAATTATGTCCAGAACTTTGGGTATCAACTATTCAATCATCGCTCTACTACTGTTTGAAACTAATATCCATATATTAAGGATACCATGTACCTTTTGTTCCTTGGTCTTGACTTATCTCACTCAACAGGATTCACTCTAATTTCATCCACTACCCCAAAAATGCCATTATTATTTTTTTCTGTGCAGATCTTCTTTTTATGTATTTATTTTTATTGTAATTTATAGAAGGGTTACATTATATTCACCAGATAGAAGGTGCATTACTTCTCAAACTTTGATACCCCATGTAACGATATGGTCCCCATTTCCCTTCCCCTACCCCCACTCATGTTCATTACCCCCTTCCCTATCGAATTTCAAATAACCAATTAGGCACATATGAAATATATTAGAAAACAAGGTGAAATATTGAACAATATGATATAACCAAGGGATAGCAAAAGAGATAAGAGATCACATAGTTCATTAAGGACAACAATCACTCATTATATGAGTTTTGTTTCTTTATCTTGGAGGTCCTTACATTTAGTGTCATACTATTTGTCACGATGTCTCTAGATTTTGTTCTATTGTAAATCTCTGGTAGCAGAGCCCAAAGTTTCTACTGAATTTGACAAATGAGGGAGACTCTTGGGCCTATGTTCCTTTGAGTTTGGCTTACTTCACTTAATATGATTTTTTTCCTTTTCATCCACTTCCCCGAGAATGCCATTATTTTATCTTGTCGGTTGGCTATGTATCATTCCATTGTGTGTGTGTGTGTGTGTGTGTGTGTGTGTGTGTGTGTGTGTGTGCGTGTATCACATTTTTTGTAGTAGGGCATCTGGTTGTTTCCATCATCCAGCCTCATTTTCTACAGATATTTTTATAGTCTCTTTTTTATTTTCAGGGTAATGTATAGAGGGGTTACGATTACATTTACAGGTAGTGGACTGCATTACTTCTCACACATTTATTCCACTCCACATGTTTTTGTCCCCAGTTCCCTCTCCCCTCCCCTTCCCAATCATCTTGTTTCCCCCCTTCCCTTACCTATTTGACATAAACAAATAAACATATATACAATATGCCAGGGAAAACATCAGATACAGTAACAATCTGACATTAACCAAAGGGCAAAATAAGAGATGAGAAATAACATAGTAGATTAAGGACAAAAATCACACAAGATTAAGAGCAACGATGACACAAGATATAGCTCTTGTTCCCATATCCTAGAGATCCTTTCATTTAGTCTCATCCTATATGACCTTATATACCTATGTTTTTGAGTTATTGTAATCCTCTGCTAGGAGAGTCCTAGATGTGAACTAATTATTACAAATGAGGGAAACCATTGAGCTTATGTTTCTTTGGGTCTGGCTTGCTTCACTTAATATGAATTTTTCCAAGTCTTTCCATTTCCTTACAAATGGGGCGATGTCTTTCCTTCTGATGGCAGCATAGCATTCCATTGTGTATAAGTACCACATCTTCTTGATTCAGTCATCTACTGAGTGGCATCTGGGTTGGTTTCATAGCTTTGCTATGGTAAATAGTGCTGCAATGAGCATCATTGTGCTGTGGCTTTAGTATGTCCTTTTTTTCTGGACATTTGGGTAGATGCCAAGTAGTGGATTTGCTGGATCATAGGGGAGCTCTATGTTCAGTCTTTTGAGGAACCACCACACTGCTTTCCCTAGTGGTTGAACGAGTTTACACTCACACCAACAGTGTAGGTGTGATCCCCCCGGGTCACTTCCCCACCAGTATCTCTTATTAGTTTTTTTGATAATGACCATTCTGACTGGAGTCAGGTGGAATCTCAAAGTTGTTTTGATTTTCATTTCCCTTATTGCTAGAGATATGGAGCATTTCTTCATGTGTCTAAAGCCCATTTTAATTTTTTCTTCAGAGAATACTCTTTTAAGTCTTTAGCCCACCTTTTAATAGGATGGTTGTTTCTTTGAAGATTTGTTTGGGAGAGATTCATTTTTTTCAGCTATAGATATATTTTAGATAACTACATATATTTTTGTAGAAAAAAGAATGGAAGCCATCATGCTGGCTCACAACTTAATTTCAGCTACTTAGGAGGCTCAGGGCTTAGGATCACAGGTCAAAGCCAACCAGGGCCCTACAGTGTGTGAAATCAAACTCTGTGAACATACAATGACTGTAAGAGGAATCTCCCTGCCTGGGAATGTAGCCTAATGGTAGAGTGCTCACCTAGAATGCATGAAGACCTAGGTTCTATTCATCGGTACCGCATACTCAGAAAAAAGCTAGAAGTGGCGCTGTGTCTCAAGAGGCAGAGCACTCACCTTGGGCAAGCGAGTCCAATGAAAATGTCTAGGCCCTGAGTCCAAGCCGTAGGACTGGCAAAAAGAAAAAAAAAGAGCAATCTTACTTAAGTAACAAGGAATGTACCCTATATTTATACAGACTGAAAAATTCATTAAGAAATTAGAAAATATGTATAAAGTGCATAATTTCTTTTGTGTGTTGGCACTGGGTCTTCAACTGAGTGCTTCAGCTCTATCCCTGACCTTTTCTGCTCAAGGCTAGCACTCTAACAATGCAGCCCCAAATCAACTATCTTCAATTGAGATATAAGCGATGAATATTTCAGGGTGCTTCATGAAAAACATTTTTATAAATTGAAACTTTCAACACAGTCTTATTTTAGTATGAATGTTGAGATGGGAAGAGACAGAAAAAGTGAAATGTTTCCTGATCCCCATAGAGAAGAGACTCAGCAGAACCACTGTGGTCTGCAGGCTTCTTTGTGAGTTTTGTTTGCTTGTTTGATTTTTGTCAATTGTGGGGCTTGAACTCTGGGCCTGGGCACTGTCCCTGAGCTCTTCAGGTCAAGGCTAGTGCTTTAATCTGTGAGCCCCAGTGCCACTTCTGGTTTTTCTGGCAGTTAACTGGGTACTTTGGCTGGCTTTAAACTTTGATTCTCAGATCTTAGCCTCCTGAGTAGCTAAGATTATAGGTGTGAGGTACAATCACCAGGCTGCTGCTCTGTTACTATGCAGGTTCTGGATCAAGAACTTCAAGTTCTTACTTCAATTTTTTCTTCTCTTGCCTGATACTCTGCCATTTGAACGAAGCCCCAGTTCCTGGTCTTTGTTGGTTAATGAGAGATATTATGATTTTCTAATATTCAGAGCAACGGTTATAAAACCCAGCATTTTACTTACTTGAATAAATTAAGAGACAGGACCTAGTGAGATGGAAAACAAAATTTTTTTTCAAGTTGCTATCCTGTTCTAATGCATAAGTCTGGCTATTTTGCTTACACACAAATATGTATTTTACCAGTTTCTACTCTATTTTTGCTTAGCTTAAAACCACTAAAGCCATTTCATAGATTTTGTTGTTGTTGTTTGCGGTGCTTGAACTCTGTGCCTGGGCTGTTCCTCAGATCTTCAGTTCAATGCCAGTGCTCTACTACTTTTGATTTGGCCAGTCTTGGGCTTGAAATCAGGGACTGAGCACTGTCCTTATATTTTCTCAAGGCTAGGGCTCTACCACTTCAGCCTCAGCACCACTTCCAGCATTTTTCTATGTATGTGGTATTGAGGAATTGAACCCAGGTCTTCGTGCATGCTAGGCAAGCACTCTGCCAATAGGCCAAACTCCCAGCCCAAAATTATTCATCATTACTATTAGCTATCTTCTTTTTTTATTATTGATTCATCATGGTGCTTGGACTTTGGGCCTGGACACTGTCCCTGAGCTCTTCAGCTCAAGGCTAGCGCTCTTCCTCTAGAGCTCCATTTTTGGTTTCTGGTAGTTAATTGGTGATGTAAGTCTCACAAACATATGTGTCCAGGCTGGCTTTGGGCTTTGAACCAAGATCCTCCAATCTCAGCCTCCATAGTAGCTAGAATTACACGCTTCAGCCAGCAGTGCTTGACTGTTTGATGTCTCTGTCTCTGTCTCTCTGTCTCTGTCTGTCTCTGTCTATCTGCCTGTCTGTCTGTCTCTCTCTCTCTGTCTCTGTGTCTCTGTCTCTCTGTCTCTCTCTCTGTCTCTCTCTCTGTCTCTCCCTCCCTCTCTCTCTCTCTCTCTCTCTCTCTCTCTCTTTCTCTCTCTCTCTCTCTCTCTCTCTCTTTTGGTTGTAAGACTTTAATTGTGCACCTGCGCAGTGTCCCTGGGCTCTTCAGCTCAAGGCTACAACCTTAAACACCTTGAGCCACAGTGTCACTTCTGGTTTTCTGGTGCTTAAGTGAAAGTAACAGTTTCATGGACTTTAGTGTCTGGTTTGAACTGTGATCCTCAGAACCCAACCTTCTGAGATCATTTCCAGCTTTTTTTTGGTGTAAATGGTACAGAGTAATTGAACACAGGGCTTTGTGCATACTAGGCAAGCAAACTACCACTAGTGTGCACTCCAGCATTAGATAAGGGCTTTCTTTTTCTTTTTCTTTTTTTCACTCATGGGGCTTGAACTCTGGGCCTGGATGTTTACCTTAAGCTCTTCAGCTCAAGGCAAGAGCTCTACCTCTTGAGGCACATTGTCATTTTGAATTTTCTGGATTATTTGGAAATAAGATTCTCAAAGATTTTTATGCCTGGGCCATCTTTGAACCTCGATCCTCCAGGGTAGCTAGGATTACCAGGGTGAGCCACCAGTCACGGGCATTAAATTATTATTTTTTGCATGTCCTATGGCTTCAACTCATGGCCAGAGCACTGTCCTAGTGCTTGCTCAAGGATAGCACTTTACTTCAGCCAGCCAACTCCCGGTCCAAATAGACCACTCTTGAAGCTAGAATTACCGAAATCTGCCATAATACTGTTATGTCGTTATCTAAGTATATAATTTTTCTTCTATTTTTGATGGCTTTTCCTTAGTGTACATATTTCCTACATATTTTATGGAAAACTTCCTTCCCACTGGGGCCATAAGTTAAGCCTAGTGGAAGAGTTCTTGCCGAGCATGAATGAAGACCCAAGTTCAATTCCTCAGCAGGACATAGATAAAAAAAGATAAAAGTGGTGCTGTGGCACATGTGATAGAATTGCGCCTTAAGAATAAACAAAAACAAAAACAAGGATCGTGATCAGGTCCTGAGACTAAGCCCAGTACTGGCAAAAAAAAATTCTGCCCAAAGTAGACATTTAAACTTATTGTACTTTTCAAAAAATTTGTTGTCAAGGTGATATACAAAGAGATTGCTGTTACATATGTAATGAGTACCTTTCTTGTAAACACTGTTACCCCCTCCCCCCTTTTCTCTTTCCCTTCCCCCAAGTCATAAATTTCATTTACAACAAATATATATATATTTTCATTCCTGAAAAAAAATAGTTTAAAATGTGTTCAAATAAATGATGTAGGTTGATATATTTATCAAAATGGATTACTTGAACTCTAAAATAAACATTCTAGGTAATTTTTCTCATAAAATTGTAGTAATGCTATAAAACTAATTAAAAAGGAATTTTAGTTATTAATTTCTTATGTTTTACCTTTAACATTATTACACTAAGCATATTGTTTATGGTATTAATACAGACAGCATGAAATATGATTATGTAAAAAAAATTAAATGATTAAAATAGTAAGGTTGGGGGCCAGTAGTTTGTCTTGGTGGCACACAGCCTGGACTGGCAAAAAAGAAGTAGGGTTAGATAAAACAGATTTATTTCCAAATGTGTGGAAAATGGTATGATTTCTTGTTTGGCTAGTCCTGGGGCTTGAACTGAGGGACCGGGAACTGTCCTTGGCCACATTTGTTCAAGGGTGGCACTCTGACACCTAAGCCACAGTGCCCGATCTGCTTTTTCTGTGTATGCAGTGCCGAGGAATTGAATCAAGGTCTTCTTGTATACTAGGCGAGCACTCTACAACGAGGCCACATTCAAAGCCAAAGTAGATTTTTGATGCTATTGTGGAGTTTTAATTTTCTTAAATATTTGTACAAAGCACAATGGATATATAAACAGACTTGAACTCACAGAACAGAGTCCCACATAATATTACAGTTACTCTGGCACTTCTCCCGATTGACAAAACACATTTCCAGGCATCTGCTCTGTCCTTAAGCTTTGGTAGCTGACTTGTCTTTCCATGGAGGCCTGGCCTGGATTCCTGGTGATTCCATGCATTTCATAGTTCCCTGTATATCCAGTAAGGTTGTCTTCTATGGGACCAGACCTGTCTGGTTTTTTGGCCCACCCAGGACCTATGTGTCTGAGGTCTCACATTATAAGTGGAAAATAAAACACAGTATAGTAAGCACTGAAGAACTGCACACCACAATATTAACAATGAGAGTTTAATAGTTAGCAAAGTAAATACAATGAATACTTGACAAGAATCATGAGAGCAAGATAAAGAGATGTCTTTTTAGGAAGGGGACAGGGAAGCTCTAAATCCAGACTGGCCTCCAAGTTGCCTTCAGACAGTAATTCTCCCTCAGAGTCCTCAGAAGGGTCTCCTTCCTCATGAGAAACAGAATGTCCTTCCTGAGTTAAGAGGGGGATGGATTCTGGTTTGTCGAATGGAGATTGAGTCTCTTTTAGCGAGATGGATGGGTCTGGATATTCTGTGAGGATGGATTCATTTTCCTCCAATGAATCCAGTATTGAGAGTACACTTGCTGCTTCCCATGGGGACATTTTCCATGAGCCGAGCGTGTGCCCCTTCAGCTTGCACAATAAGTGGAGTGTTACTCTGACTCAGATGGACTGACTCTGGGACGAGTGTGAAAGGAAACGGAAGGAAATCTGGCTGCTCTTTTTCTTCCTCCATAGTATCTGCAGGTTCAACTGTGTCACACATGGGGTTCAGAGCAAAAGGTTTATCCACAGGAATCTAAACCTGTTTGGTAATTTCTACAGAAGGCCCATGGTTTCTGGAGTGCAGTGATGATTCTCAGTCTCCATCAGTCACCAGCTCCATTGGTGGGTTTTTCATCCGGAGTTCAGGATAAGCTCTTCCACGATGACCCAAACCTAAGAATGGAAATAGGTACAGAGTGGACAGAGTGGACTCTGCAAGATGAAGTGTCACTCAACTTCCATGAGGATCTAATGGAGGAACCTGTAGAACTGGAGTTTGGACTGAACACTGAGGAGGTGTAGGGTCTTTCTAATGAGTGCTTATTCCCGAGTCCTTTCAGAGGACAGACATTACCTGGCTGACACCACCCATAAAGGGCATTTTGCCAAGCTCTGTAGAAGTAAGGGCCAACCAATATCTAGACCACATGGGCTTCCTACTCACAGGCTCTGAGGCACCCACACCAGGACTTCTACTTTTTCTTGGTCTTACTGGTCGCACATTCCTCCAGCTGGTCAAAAAGTATGTGTTTAGAAGAGCAGGTCCAAAGCCGGCATGTGGAGACTCATATAGAGCTTGAGTTGTGTCAGGGTGTGGCAGTTCTTGAACTCGAAGAAATCACTGGGGTAGAAGTCCATTCACATCGTATAGATGGAACACATGATGCTGTGGGCACATTCGGTACAAGGAAAGTGAGAGCCTTCTCTCTCCATCCTGAGCCTTCTACAAAAGCCCCTTTCTTGCAGGACTCTAATGCTGTGGCTGTCCTGCAGAGATGTGCACTTATGTGCTGGGAGGGGGGTAAGAGACACTCGAGAACAGGATGACTTTTACACCCCACTTCCAGAAGCTTCTGAGAGAGGCCTCTATGCATCTGTCCAAAGTAAACGCACCTTAAATTAACTAAGTAAATGCTCTAAATAAATCAATAAGTGAATGCTCTAAATAAAGAACTAAATGCTCATTCCTCTAATCTTAGCCACCCAGCAGGCTGAGCTCTGAAGATCACAGTGGAAAGCCAGTCTAGTCAGTAAAAGTCTAAAGGCACTTGTCTTCAATTAGGCAGCAAAGAGCTAGAACTTGACCTATGACTCAAATGGTACAGTGCTAATTTTTGAACACCAAAGGGATGGCATTTAGACCTGGGTTCAGGTTCAAGTGGCAGCACTGGACCACACACCAAAATGTAAATGCTTTCAGGTTCTAACAGGCAAAGCTATCACAATCCCTCCCTGATGGCTCAAAAGTGATTCAGCCCCCAGCTTTTCCTCTGACTCCAGTATTTCACAGGCCTCCGCCATTAGTACTGACACCTCATTTCTTACTGGGAAATGGGATTTCCTAGGATGTCACCTAGGTGAGGGCTGCAGTTGGGAGCCACTTACACATGCCTGAAATCCAACTTCTCAGTAAGCACACTGTTGAGACTCCAGTAGCTTGTGAGGGAAATGAAATGGCATGGTGTTCCAGTCATAATAAAGTAGTTTGTGCACTTGTATCATACTTAGCTCCCCTGTGTACACCCCAGTGAACCAAACAGGCTCAGAGAGGAGCTAAGTATTCCAAGACATGGCCAGGAGGGGTGAGCAAACCTGGGTTTGGAGGGGGAACACTCACTTTTTCAAGAGAATTTCCAGCAACTACTACATTGTCCTCCACTATTTGAAATTGTGCAGGAAGTTTCCCACATAAAAGAGATCACCTTTCTGGTAGGCAGGGATCAGCTTTGTCAGCAGCATCTCCAACAGGCCTTCCTCCAGGATCCATAGGTTACAAGGCTCATTCAGAGTCTGAGCTGACTTACCATCACACTGTATTGGCAAAACAGTGGATATTTCAAACGTAGGAATGGGACCATACTTCACACTGAGGAATTGGTATAGAGAAGATTGGAAATGACACACTCTAATCTCAGTATAGTCACTTGAAAGCACACAAGAAGGTTGTAGTTTGTGGGCAGGATGATGGGTTCAAATAGGTTTCCTCTCAATATACCTCACCTGAGTTGCCCTGGAGTTTCCTGGCTTTCTTCCTAGAGAAATGCCTGATATACGGGAATTTTGGCTTGGCACTGATCCAGCATCTACTTCTTCAAGTGAGACATCCATATCTCTCATACCTGAGATCCGATACTCCTGGCCTTTGGCAACAGCACAGCAACATCTTTCTCGATCCTGAGCCACAGGCCAAGGGAGCTGGCTTGAGCTGGTTGTCACATACAGTGGCTTGGTTACCAGGGTTCCATATTCTGTTCCATTGTGAGGGAGGTAGGGTCACCTTTCAAGGCCCAATGACCAAAGCTCCTTGCTCACAGAAGACCTCCCCAAAGACATACTGGAGGCTGAATCTCCCTTCCCAACTCACATATGGATGTAGTAAACAGCACACCTTTTTGTTCAAATCCCAAGTCATTAACTAGGCGTAATTGCTAGCCTGGTCTCAGGCTCAAGTGGCCTTTCTTAGGTAAGATCCAAATTTAACTGTCACTATTCCCCTTACACTTCACAAGACATTTTGCTTCACAGTGCCTTCTCAGCTTGCATTTTGCCTCTTGCACATTTTTTTTGCTAGTCCTGGGACTTGACCTCAGAGCCTGACCATTGTTCTTAGGCTTTCCTTAGGCTATAGCTGTCCCACCAAGCCACAGCACCACTTCCAGCGTTTTCTATGTATATGGTACTGCAGAATCAAACCGGAGTCTTTTTGTGTGGTAGCCAAGCACTCTACAAATAGATGAAACACCCAGGCCATCTTGCACATATTTTTTACTTCAATCTACTAGGACGTTGTTAGGTTTCTGTATCCTAATCTATTTTTCTTCCTGATGAATATCTGTGCTGTCATCTGTAAAAATGCAAGTGGGAAAATCACAGAAGCATTGGTGACATGAAAAAAGTCTTAGAGACATAGATAAGTGTTCATTCTTTGTAGGAGCAAGGATATTTTGATATGATGATGATGACTATTTATAAATACTTTATTGAGGTTTAGAGTTTGGCCCAATGGTAGAGTGCTTGCCTAGCATCCATGAAGATCTAGGTTTGAGTCCTTAATATGACACAGATATAAAAATCCATATGGCAATGTGGCTCAAGTGGCAGAGGGCTAGACTTGGGAAAAGCCAAGAGCAGTGCTCAGGCCCTGAGTTCAAGCCCCAGGAATGGCAGAACAAACAAAAGAAAAGAAAAGAAAAGAAATGTGCTTTTTACAAGTTATTCACTCACAGCATTTGCCTCTGAATTCTTCGCTTCTGCATCTTGTGACTTATCCCTTTCCCACAATGTAGACAAGAAAAACAGATTTTATTACTTGCTATCCTGTTGTCCAATCTTTGGATATTAATTCAAAATACAATATTGCCTGAGATATTGTGTGTGTACATGTGTGTGTGTATCTGCCAATGTGTGCATACACATGTGTACAGGGTTTAGGGCTTACTCATAGGGCCTGTGTGATAACCCTCAGCATCTTTTCCTCAAAGGTATTGGTCTTTCACTTCTAGTTTATTATAGCTAATTGGAGTTGAGAGATTCACTCAATTTCTTGCCCTGTGCATTGGAACCCAGTGCTGGGTTCTCATATTGTTAATTGTAGCTATAGAGAAGGCTGAGGTCTGGGGATCCTCGTTAGAATCCAGCCCCTGAAAGAAAGTCACTGATAGAAATCTTTATCTTCAGTTAAGCACGAATAAATAAGGCAAAAGTGGAACTGTGGCTCAGTTCCTCTTGTACCAGCCATGAGAAAATTAGTAATTGGCAGCACCTGGTCCCTGAGAGAAATCCTTAGCACTGGTTCAAAAAAAGAAAGAAAATAATGAAAAAAGTTAAAACTTGCTGAGGAATCTGTAAGGATAAACGTGCCTGTGAATAATCTTGTCATTTCAGATTCCCTCAAGAGCTTATGTCTCTCTATATTTTATCAAGTTTTGTTTAAAGATATTTACATATTTTCTATCTTTCTTAAACAGAGATAGCCATCCACAAAACACAAACACAAACTCTCACACAGTATACCACCCACCCATAAGTGTCTGGCTATGTATATATGTATAGTCATATGTATTGATCTGTCTCTCTATACTAATATATAAATGCATAAACATATGTATTTAGACAAACAGGAAACATACATAGATAGGTCTCAGGCATTTCCAGACTTTGTGCAAGTCTTCTGAGTGCAACTTACCATTGTACTGTTTGTCAAGATAGAGTCCCTCTAACTTTTGGCCAGCTTCTTGTCCTTTGATACTTTTTTCTGCCAGTCCTGGGTTTTGAACGCTAGGCCTGGATGCTGTCACTGAGCTTGAGCTTCTTGCATTCCATAGTTTATTGCAGATAAGAGTATCATGGAGTTTCTGTCCTGGGCTGGCTTTGAATTGTGATCCTCAGATCTCAAACTCCTGAGTAGCTAGGATGACAGTCTTGAGCTACCAGTACCTGGTTCCTTTGCCTCTTTTACCCTTTTTTTGGCCCCACCACAGCCATGGTATCTACCTTCCTATGTTCTCTCCACCTGCCCCCACACAGGGGTCTGACAGATGCTTTCCACCCACTTATTCATGTCCTCCTCTGTATTGGCTGACAGCTATGACATGCATTCACATGTCTGGATGCCAAACACAAAGCCATGTGATTGTTTCACAGTCTGGAGCATCCTATCAGATTTATAGCACCGCAGAGGGTCAGGTTGATGCTCCTCCAGGGCTTCTTAAATTGTTCTCATATTGATCCACAACACGTTTGTCATCACTTGTCCAGCTAATTCATGGACTAAACCAGCATTCCATACAAACTTAGATCCCAATACCATGAGGACACTCAAGGGTGCATTAGGAGTGTGACCTGCAGGTGGATGTGAGCCTGTCTAACTTGGAGGGGATTTCTCCACCACAGGAAATGGAAGAGAAATTTAGAATCTGTTTTCATGAGGTGACAATCTCTGGCAGATGTTCTTATCAAATGTGGCACTGCCTACTTCCAGCTTAAAATATGGGTTGATGACCCAGCATAACAGAGAATATATTCACCCCGGCCCAACACATAGGCTGGGACCCTGAACTTTCAGGTAGCATTTGGCTTTGAAGGTCATGAGATCTTAGTCTACAAATGATGAGCCCCCTCCCGTGAGGCATAGCAAACGGAGCCAAAGTGCAACCCAGTTAAGCACCAGATCAAGCTTCACACACCTCCAATCTGACTTCACACACCTCCATTCTGTGACTTCACACACCTCGATCCTATGACTTCACACACCTCCATTCTATGAATTCACACACCTCCATTCTGTGATTTCACACACCTCCATTCTATGACTTCACACACCTCCATTCTGTGAATTCACACACCTCCATTCTGAGTTCACACACCTCCATTCTATGACTTCACAAACCCGCATTCTGAGTTCACAGACCTCCATTCTATGACTTCACACACTTCCATCCTATGACTTCACACACCTCCATTCTATGACTTCACACACCTCCATTCTGTGACTTCACACACCTCCATTCTGTGATTTCACACACCTCCATTCTATGACTTCACACACCTCCATTCTGTGAATTCACACACCTCCATTCTGAGTTCACACACCTCAATTCTATGACTTCACAAACCCCCATTCTGAGTTCACAGACCTCCATTCTGTGATTTCACACACCTCCAATCTGACTTCACACACCTCCATTCTATGACTTCACACACCTCCATTCGTTGACATCAAAAAACACCATTCTATGACTTCACACAACTCCATTGTGACTTCACACACCTCCATTCTATGAGTTCACACACCTCCATTTTACGACTTCCCACACCTGCATTCTATGACTTCCCACACCTCCATTCTGTGACTTCACACACCTCCATTCTATGACTTCACAAACCTCCATTCTGAGTTCACAGTCCTCCATTCTATGACTTCACACACCTCCATTCTATGACTTCACACACCTCCATTCTATGACTTCACACACCTCCATTCTGTGCCTTCACATACCTCCATTCTATGACTTCACACACCTCCATTCTATGACTTCACACACCTCATTTCTGAGTTGACACACCTCCATTCTGTGATTTCACACACCTCCAATCTGACTTCACACACCTCCATTCTATGACTTCACACACCTACATTCGTTGACATCAAAAACCACCATTCTATGACTTCACACAACTCCAATGTGACTTCACACACCTCCATTCTATGAGTTCACACACCTCCATTTTATGACTTCACACACCTCCATTGTATGACTTCACACACATCCATTCTATGAATTCACACACCTCCATTCTGTGACGTCACACACCTCCATTCTATGACTTCACAAACCTCCACTCTGAGTTCACAGTCCTCCATTCTATGACTTCACACACCTCCATTCTATGACTTCACACACCTCCATTCTATGACTTCACACACCTCCATTCTGTGACTTCACACACCTCCATTCTGAGTTCACACACCTCAATTCTATGACTTCACAAACCCCCATTCTGAGTTCACAGACCTCCATTCTATGATTTCACAAACTTCCATTCTATGACTTCACACACCTCCATTTTATGACTTCACACACCTCATTTCTGAGTTGACACAACTCCATTCTGTGATTTCACACACCTCCAATCTGACTTCACACACCTCCATTCTATGACTTCACACACCTCCATTCGTTGACATCAAAAACCACCACTCTATGACTTCACACAACTCCATTGTGACTTCACACATCTCCATTCTATGAGTTCACACACCTCCATTTTACGACTTCACACACCTGCATTCTATGACTTCACACACCTCCATTCTGTGACTTCACACACCTCCATTCTATGACTTCACAAACCTGCATTCTGAGTTCACAGTCCTCCATTCTATGACTTCACACACCTCCCTTCTATGACTTCACACACCTCCATTCTATGACTTCACACACCTCCATTCTGTGACTTAACACACCTCCATTCTATCACTTCACACACCTCCATTCTGTGACTTCACACACCTCCATTCTATGACTTCACACACCTCCATTCTATGACTTCACACACCTGCAATTTTACTTCACACACCTTCATTCCATGAGTTCACACACCTCCATTCTGACTTCACAGACCTCAATTCTATGATTTCACACACCTCCATTTTGACTTCACACACCTCCATTCTGACTTCAAACACCTCAATTCTGTGTCTTCACAGACCTCCATTCTGTGACTTCACACACCTCCATTTTGACTTCACACACTTCAATTCTGTGACTTCACACACCTCCTGTTGTGAGCCAGAGTGGAATCAATCTGTACCTTGGCTTGCCTCAGAGGATGGCTTTATTGTCTTATTGCTTTCTGGCCCTAATCTATGTAAATGACCTGAGAATTACCATATGAATGTAACACCTGGAGGTTCTCTGGGTCAGGAGGAGGGAAGAAGGGGGAGTGGAAAATAAACCGGCAGTCTCGGCAGTCTTTACCTGGACTGCGGTCATCCCGGACCCGCTGTGTCTGTCTCTCTTCTATTTCTTGCTAGTCCTTGCCCCCGATTTCAGGAACCCCAATATGCGAACCCTGGTTTGCTGCCGGTTGGCCTCGGCAACCTCCATTCTGTGACTTCACACACCTATATTGTTTGACTTCACACACCTCCATTCTTCGACTTCACACACCTCCATTCCATGATTTCACACACCTCAATTCTATGAGTTCACACACCTCCAATTTGACTTCACACACCTCCATTCTATGACTTCACACACCTTCATTCTTACTTCAGAAACATCCATTCTCTGACTTCACACACCTCCATTCTATTACTTCACAAACCTCCATTCTGTGACTTCACACACCTCCATTCAGAGTTCACACACCTCCATTCTGTGACTTCACACACCTCCATTCTGCCTTCACACACCTCCATTCTATGACTTCACACACTTCCATTCTATGACTTCACACACCTCCATTCTGTGGCTTCACACACCTCCATTCTGAGTTCACACACCTCCATTCTGTGACTTCACACAACTCCATTCTGTGACTTCACACACCTCCATTCTGTGACTTCACACACCTCGATCCTATGACTTCACACACCCCCATTCTATGAATTCACACACCTCCATTCTGTGATTTCACACACCTCCATTCTATGACTTCACACACCTCCATTCTGTGAATTCACACACCTCCATTCTGAGTTCACACACCTCCATTCTATGACTCCACAAACCCCCATTCTGAGTTCACAGACCTCTATTCTATGACTTCACACAGTTCCATTCTATGACTTCACACACCTCCATTCTATGACTTCACACACCTCCATTCTGTGACTTCACACACCTCCATTCTGAGTTCACACACCTCAATTCTATGACTTCACAAACCCCCATTCTGAGTTCACAGACCTCCATTCTATGATTTCACACACTTCCATTCTATGACTTCACACACCTCCATTCTATGACTTCACACACCTCATTTCTGAGTTGACACACCTCCATTCTGTGATTTCACACACCTCCAATCTGACTTCACACACCTCCATTCTATGACTTCACACACCTCCATTCGTTGACATCAAAAACCACCATTCTATGACTTCACACAACTCCATTGTGACTTCACACACCTCCATTCTATGAGTTCACACACCTCCATTTTACGACTTCACACACCTCCATTCTATGACTTCACACACCTCCATTCTGTGACTTCACACACCTCCATTCTATGACTTCACAAACCTCCATTTTGAGTTCACAGTCCTCCATTCTATGACTTCACACATCTCCATTCTATGACTTCACACACCTCCATTCTGTGACTTCACATACCTCCATTCTATGACTTCACACACCTCCATTCTATGACTTCACACACCTCATTTCTGAGTTGACACAACTCCATTCTGTGATTTCACACACCTCCAATCTGACTTCACACACCTCCATTCTATGACTTCACACACCTCCAATCGTTGACATCAAAAACCACCATTCTATGACTTCACACAACTCCATTGTGACTTCACACACCTCCATTCTATGAGTTCACACACCTCCATTTTATGACTTCTCACACCTCCATTCTATGACTTCACACACCTCCATTCTGTGACTTCACACACCTCCATTCTATGACTTCACAAACCTCCATTCTGAGTTCACAGTCCTCCATTCTATGACTTCACACACCTCCATTCTATGACTTCACACACCTCCATTCTGTGACTTCACACACCTCCATTCTATGACTTCACATACCTCCATTCTATGACTTCACACACCTGCAATTTTACTTCACTCACCTTCATTCCATGAGTTCACACACCTCCATTCTGACTTCACACACCTCAATTCTATGATTTCACACACCTCCATTTTGACTTCACACACCTCCATTCTGACTTCACACACCTCAATTCTGTGTCTTCCCAGACCTCCATTCTGTGACTTCACACACCTCCATTTTGACTTCACACACTTCAATTCTGTGACTTCACACACCTCCTGTTGTGAGCCAGAGTGGAATCAATCTGTACCTTGCCTTGCATCAGACGATGGCTTTATTGTCTTATTGCTTTCTGGCCCTAATCTATGTAAATGACCTGAGAATTACCATATGAATGTAACACCTGGATGTTCCCTGGGTCAGGAGGAGGGAAGAAGGGGGAGTGGAAAATAAACCGGCAGTCTCGGCAGTCTTTACCTGGACTGCGGTCATCCCGGACCCGCTGTCTGTCTCTCTTCTATTTCTTGCTAGTCCTTGCCCCCGATTTCAGGAACCCCAATCTGCGAACCCTGGTTTGCTGCCGGTTGGCCCCGGCAACCTCCATTCTGTGACTTCACACACCTCTATTGTTTCACTTAACACACCTCCATTCTTCGACTTCACACACCTCCATTCCATGACTTCACAGACCTCAATTCTACGAGTTCACACACCTCCAATTTGACTTCACACACCTCCATTCTATGACTTCACAAACCTCCATTCTGTGACTTCACACACCTCCATTCTGTGACTTCACACACCTCGATCCTATGACTTCACACACCTCCATTCTATGAATTCACACACCTCCATTCTGTGATTTCACACACCTCCATTCTATGACTTCACACACCTCCATTCTGTGACTTCACACACCTCCATTCTGAGTTCACACACCTCCATTCTATGACTTCACAAACCCCCATTCTGAGTTCACAGACATCCATTCTATGATTTCACACACCTCCATTCTATGACTTCACACACCTCCATTCTGTGACTTCACACATCTCCATTCTGAGTTAACACACCTCCATTCTATGACTTCACAAACCCCCATTCTGAGTTCACAGACCTCCATTCTATGATTTCACACACTTCCATTCTATGACTTCACACACCTCCATTCTATGACTTCACACACCTCATTTCTGAGTTGACACACCTCCATTCTGTGATTTCACACACCTCCAATCTGACTTCACACACCTCCATTCTATGACTTCACACACCTCCATTCGTTGACATCAAAAACCACCATTCTATGACTTCACACAACTCCATTGTGACTTCACACACCTCCATTCTATGAGTTCACACACCTCCGTTTTATGACTTCACACACCTCCATTCTATGATTTCACACACCTCCATTCTGTAACTTCACACACCTCCATTCTATGACTTCACAAACCTCCATTCTGAGTTCACAGTCCTCCATTCTATGACTTCACACACCTCCATTCTATGACTTCACACACCTCCATTCTATGACTTCACACACCTCCATTCTGTGACTTCACACACTCCATTCTATGACTTCACACACCTCCATTCTATGACTTCACACACCTCATTTCTGAGTTGACACACCTCCATTCTGTGATTTCACACACCTCCAATCTGACTTCACACACCTCCATTCTATGACTTCACACACCTCCATTCGTTGACATCAAAAACTACCATTCTATGACCTCACACAACTCCATTGTGACTTCACACACCTCCATTCTATGAGTTCTCACACCTCCATTTTATGACTTCACACACCTCCATTCTATGACTTCACAAACCTCCATTCTGTGACTTCACACACCTCCATTCTATGACTTCACAAACCTCCATTCTGAGTTCACAGTCCTCCATTCTATGACTTCACACACCTACATTCTATGACTTCACACACCTCCATTCTCTGGCTTCACACACCTCCATTCTGTGACTTCACACACCTCCATTCTATGACTTCACACACCTCCATTCTGTGACTTCACACACCTCCATTCTGAGTTCACACAACTCCATTCTATGACTTCACAAACCCCCATTCTGAGTTCACAGACCTCCATTCTATGACTTCACACACCTACATTCGTTGACATCAAAAACCACCATTCTATGACTTCACACAACTCCATTGTGACTTCACTCACCTCCATTCTATGAGTTCACACACCTCCGTTTTATGACTTCTCACACCTCCATTCTGTGACTTCACACACCTCCATTCTGTGACTTCACACACCTCCATTCTATGACTTCACAAACCTCCATTCTGAGTTCACAGTCCTCCATTCTATGACTTCACACACCTCCATTCTATGACTTCACACACCTCCATTCTGTGACTTCACACACCTCCATTCTATGACTTCACACACCTCCATTCTATGACTTCACACACCTCCATTCTGTGACTTCACACACCTCCATTCTATGACTTAACATACCACCATTCTTTGACTTCACACACCTGCATTTTTACTTCACACACCTTCATTCCATGAGTTCACACACCTCCATTCTGACTTCACACACCTCAATTCTATGATTTCACACACCTCCATTCTGACTTCACACACCTCCATTCTGACTTCACACACCTCAATTCTGTGTCTTCATAGACCTCCATTCTGTGACTTCACACACCTCCATTTTGACTTCACACACTTCAATTCTGTGACTTCACACACCGCCTGTTGTGAGCCAGAGTGGAATCAATCTGTACCTTGGCTTGCATCAGACGATGGCTTTATTGTCTTATTGCTTTCTGGCCCTAATCTATGTAAATGACCTGAGAATTACCATATGAATGTAACACCTGTAGTTTCCCTGGGTCAGGAGGAGGGAAGAAGGGGGAGTGGAAAATCAACCGGCTGTCTAGGCAGTGTTTACCTGGACTGCGGTCATCCCGGACCCGCTGTGTCTGTCTCTCTTCTATTTCTTGCTAGTCCTTGCCCCCGATTTCAGGAACCCCAATCTGCGAACCCTGGTTTGCCGCCGGTTGGCCCCGGCAACCTCCATTCTGTGACTTCACACACCTCCATTGTTTGACTTCACACACCTCCATCCTTGGACTTCACACACCTCCATTCCATGACTTCACACACCTCAATTCTATGAGTTCACACACCTCCATTCTATGAGTTCACACACCTCCATTTTGACTTCACACACCTCCATTCTATGACTTCACACACCTTCATTCTTACTTTAGAAACATCCATTCTATGACTTCACACACCTGCATTGTATGACTTCACAAACCTCCATTCTGTGACTTCACACACCTCCATTCTGGGTTCACACACCTCAATTCTGTGACTTCACACATGTCCATTCTGACTTCACACACCTCCATTCTATGACTTCACACACTTCCATTCTATGACTTCAAACACCTCCATTCTGTGACTTCAAACACCTCCATTTTGAGTTCACAAACCTCCATTCTGTGACTTCACACACCTCCATTCTATGAATTCAAACACCTCCATTCTATGACTTCACACCTCCATTCTATGCCTTCACACACCTCCATTCTGTGACTTCATGCACCTCTATTCCATGACTTCACACACCTCCATTCTGTGACTTCACCCACCTCCATTCTGAGTTCACATACCTCCATTCTGTGACTTCACACACCTTCATTCTGTAACTTCACACACCTCCATTCTATGACTTCACACACCTCCATTTTATGACTTCACACACCTACATTCTGTGACTTCATGCACCTCTATTCTATGACTTCACATACCTCCATTGTGACTTCACAAACCTTGATTCTATGATTTCACACACCTCCATTCTGACTTCACACACCTCCATTCTATCGCTTCACACACCTCCATTCTGACTTCACCCAGCTCCATTGTGTGACTTCACAAAACTCCATTCTATGATTTCACACACCTTCATCCTATGACTTCACACACCTCCATCTATGACTTCACACCCCTCCATTCTGAGTTCACACACCTCCATTCTGTGACTTCACATACCTCCATTCTGACTTCACTCACCTCCATTGGATGACTTCACATATCTCCATTCTGTGACTTCACACACCTCCATTCTATGACTTCACACACTTCAATTGTGACGTCACACACCTCCATTCTGAGTTCACATACCTCCATTCTGTGACTTCACACACCTTCATTCTTTGACTTCACACACCTCCATTGTATGACTGCACACACCTCCATTCTATGACTTCACACACCTCCATTATGTGACTTCACACACCTTCATTGTTACTTTAGAAACATCCATTCTATGACTTCACACACCCCCATTGTATGATTTCACAAACCTCCATGCTGTGACTTCACACACCTCCATTTTGAGTTCACGCACCTCCATTCTCTGACTTCAAACACCTCCATTTTATGACTTCACACACCTACATTCTATGACTTCACACACCTCAATTCCATGACTTCACACTCCTCCATTCTGTGACTTCACACACCTCCATTCTGACGTCACAAACCTGCATTCTGACTTCACACACCTCCATTCTGACTTTACACAGCTCCATTCTATGACTTCATACACCTCCATTCTGTGACTTCACACACCACCTTTTTGACTTCACACACCTCCATTCTGTGACTTCACACTCCTCCATTCTGTGACTTCACACACCACCTTTTTGACTTCACACACCTCCATTCTGTGACTTCACACAACTCCATTCTGTGACTTCACACGCCTCTATTGTTTGACTTCACACACCTCCATTCTTTGACTTCACACACCTCCATTCCATGACTTCACACACCACCTTTCCATGAGTTCGCACACCTCCATTCTATGAGTTCACACACCTCCATTCTGTGACTTCACACACCTCAATTCTGACTTAACACACCTCCATTCTATGACTTCACACACTTCCATTCTGTGACTTCACACACCTCCATTCTGTGGCTTCACACACCTACATTCTGAGTTCACACACCTCCATTCTGTGACTTCACACACCTCCATTCTGTGACTTCACACACCTCCATTCTGTGACTTCACACACCTCGATCCTATGACTTCACACACCTCCATTCTTTGAATTAACACACCTCCATTCTGTAATTTCACAAACCTCCATTCTATGACTTCACATCCCTCTATTCTATGACTTCCCACACCTCCTTTCTATGACTTCACCAACCTCCATTCTATGACCGCACACCTGCATTCGAGACTTCACACACCTTCATTCTGTGACTTCACACACCTCGATCCTATGACTTCACACACCTCCATTCTATGAGTTCACACACCTCCATTTTATGACTTCACACACCTCCATTCTATGACTTCACACACCTCCATTCTGTGACTTTACACACCTCCATTCTATGACTTCACAAACCTCCATTCTGAGTTCACAGTCCTCCATTCTATGACTTCACACACCTCCATTCTATGACTTCACACACCTCCATTCTATGGCTTCACACACCTCCATTCTGTGACTTCACACACCTCCATTCTATGACTTCACACACCTCCATTCTGTGACTTCACACACCTCCATTCTATGACTTCACATACCTCCAATCTATGACTTCCCACACCTGCAGTTTTACTTCACACACCTCCATTCTATGACTTCACACACCTCCATTCTGTGACTTCACACACCTCAATTCTGTGACTTCACACACCTCCATTCTGACTTCACACACCTCCATTCTATGACTTCACACACCTCCGTTCTGACTTCACACAGCTCCATTCTGTGACTTCACAAAACTCCATTCTGTGATTTCACACAACTCCATACTATGACTTCACACACCTCCATCTATGACTTCACACACCTCCATTCTGAGTTCACACACTTCCATTCTGTGACTTCACACACCTCCATTCTGACTTCACACACCTTCATTTTATGACTTCACAAACCTCCATTCTGTGACTTCTGACACCTCAATTCTATGACTTCACACACTTCCATTGTGACGTCACACAACTCCATTCTATGAGTTTACACATCTCCATTCTATGATTTCACACACCTCCATTCTGACTTCACACACCTCCATTCTATGACATCACAGACCTCGAATCTGTGACTTCACTCACCTCCACTCTATGACTTCACACACCTCCATTCTGACTTCACACACCTTCATTCTATCGCTTCACACACCTCCATTCTGACTTCACCCAGCTCCATTGTGTGACTTCACAAAACTCCATTCTATGATTTCACACACCTTCATCCTATGACTTCACACACCTCCATCTATGACTACACACACCTCCATTCTGAGTTCACACACCTCCATTCTGTGACTTCACGTACCTCCATACTGACTTCACTCACTTCCATTGGATGACTTCACACACCTCCATTCTGTGATTTCACACACCTCCATTCTATGACTTCACACACTTCAATTGTGACGTCACACACCTCCATTCTGAGTTCACATACCTCCATTCTGTGACTTCACACACCTTCATTCTGTGACTTCACACACCTCCATTCTATGACTGCACACACTTCCATTCTATGACTTCACACACCTCCATTATGTGACTTCACACACCTTCATTGTTACTTTAGAAACATCCATTCTATGACTTCACACACCCCCATTGTATGACTTCACAAACCTCCATTCTGTGACTTCACACACCTCCATTTTGAGTTCACACACCTCCATTCTCTGAATTCAAACACCTCCATTCTATGACTTCACACACCTACATTCTATGACTTCACACACCTCAATTCTATGACTTCACACTCCTCCATTCTGTGACTTCACACACCTCCATTCTGACGTCACAAACCTGCATTCTGACTTCACACACCTCCATTCTGACTTTACACAGCTCCATTCTATGACTTCATACACCTCCATTCTGTGACTACACACACCACCTTTTTGACTTCACACACCTCCATTCTGTGACTTCACACTCCTCCATTCTGTAACTTCACACACCACTTTTTTGACTTCATACACCTCCATTCTGTGACTTCACACAACTCCATTCTGTGACTTCACACGCCTCTATTGTTTGACTTCACACACCTCCATTCTTTGACTTCACACACCTCCATTCCATGACTTCAACACCACCTTTCCATGAGTTCGCACACCTCCATTCTATGAGTTCACACACCTCCATTCTGTGACTTCACACACCTCCATTCTGACTTCACACACCTCCATTCTATGACTTCACACACTTCCATTCTGTGACTTCACACACCTCCATTCTGTGGCTTCACACACCTACATTCTGAGTTCACACACTTCCATTCTGTGACTTCACACACCTCCATGCTGTGGCTTCACACACCTACATTCTGAGTTCGCACACCTCCATTCTATGAATTAACACACCTCCATTCTGTGATTTCACAAACCTCCATTCTATGACTTCACATCCCTCCATTCTATGACTTCCCACACCTCTTTCTATGACTTCACCCACCTCCATTCTATGACCGCACACCTGCATTCGAGACTTCACACACCTCCATTCTGTGACTTCACACACCTCGATCCTATGACTTCACACACCTCCATTCTATGAGTTCACACACCTCCATTTTATGACTTCACACACCTCCATTCTATGACTTCACACACCTCCATTCTGTGACTTCACACACCTCCATTCTATGACTTCATAAACCTCCGTTCTGAGTACACAGTCCTCCATTCTATGACTTCACACACCTCCATTCTATGACTTCACACACCTCCATTCTATGACTTCACACACCTCCATTCTGTGACTTCACACACCTCCATTCTATGACTTCACACACCTCCATTCTGTGACTTCACACACCTCCATTCTATGACTTCACATACCTCCAATCTATGACTTCACACACCTGCAATTTTACTTCACACACCTCCATTCTATGACTTCACACACCTCCATTCTGTGACTTCACACACCTCAATTCTGCGACTTCACACACCTCCATTCTGACTTCACGCACCTCCATTCTATGACTTCACACACCTCCGTTCTGACTTCACACAGCTCCATTCTGTGACTTCACAAAACTCCATTCTGTGATTTCACACAACTCCATACTATGACTTCACACACCTCCATCTATGACTTCACACACCTCCATTCTGAGTTCACACACTTCCATTCTGTGACTTCACACACCTCCATTCTGACTTCACACACCTTCATTTTATGACTTCACAAACCTCCATTCTGTGACTTCTGACACCTCAATTCTATGACTTCACACACTTCCATTGTGACGTCACACAACTCCATTCTATGAGTTCACACATCTCCATTCTATGATTTCACACACCTCCATTCTGACTTCACACACCTCCATTCTATGACATCACAGACCTAGAATCTGTGACTTCACTCACCTCCACTCTATGACTTCACACTCCTCCATTCTATGACTTCCCACACCTCCTTTCTATGACTTCACCCACCTCAGTCTATGACTTCGCACACCTCCATTCTGACTTCACACACCTCCATTCTGTGACTTCACACACCTCCATTCTATGACTTCACAAACCTCCATTCTGAGTTCACAGTCCTCCATTCTATGACTTCACACACCTACATTCTATGACTTCACACACCTCCATTCTATGACTTCACACACCTCCATTCTGTGCCTTCACATACCTCCATTCTATGACTTCACACACCTCCATTCTATGACTTCACACACCTCATTTCTGAGTTGACACACCTCCATTCTGTGATTTCACACACCTCCAATCTGACTTCACACACCTCCATTCTATGACTTCACACACCTACATTCGTTGACATCAAAAACCACCATTCTATGACTTCACACAACTCCAATGTGACTTCACACACCTCCATTCTATGAGTTCACACACCTCCATTTTATGACTTCACACACCTCCATTGTATGACTTCACACACATCCATTCTATGAATTCACACACCTCCATTCTGTGACGTCACACACCTCCATTCTATGACTTCACAAACCTCCACTCTGAGTTCACAGTCCTCCATTCTATGACTTCACACACCTCCATTCTATGACTTCACACACCTCCATTCTATGACTTCACACACCTCCATTCTGTGACTTCACACACCTCCATTCTGAGTTCACACACCTCAATTCTATGACTTCACAAACCCCCATTCTGAGTTCACAGACCTCCATTCTATGATTTCACAAACTTCCATTCTATGACTTCACACACCTCCATTCTATGACTTCACACACCTCATTTCTGAGTTGACACAACTCCATTCTGTGATTTCACACACCTCCAATCTGACTTCACACACCTCCATTCTATGACTTCACACACCTCCATTCGTTGACATCAAAAACCACCACTCTATGACTTCACACAACTCCATTGTGACTTCACACATCTCCATTCTATGAGTTCACACACCTCCATTTTACGACTTCACACACCTGCATTCTATGACTTCACACACCTCCATTCTGTGACTTCACACACCTCCATTCTATGACTTCACAAACCTGCATTCTGAGTTCACAGTCCTCCATTCTATGACTTCACACACCTCCCTTCTATGACTTCACATACCTCCATTCTATGACTTCACACACCTCCATTCTGTGACTTAACACACCTCCATTCTATGACTTCACACACCTCCATTCTGTGACTTCACACACCTCCATTCTATGACTTCACACACCTCCATTCTATGACTTCACACACCTGCAATTTTACTTCACACACCTTCATTCCATGAGTTCACACACCTCCATTCTGACTTCACAGACCTCAATTCTATGATTTCACACACCTCCATTTTGACTTCACACACCTCCATTCTGACTTCAAACACCTCAATTCTGTGTCTTCACAGACCTCCATTCTGTGACTTCACACACCTCCATTTTGACTTCACACACTTCAATTCTGTGACTTCACACACCTCCTGTTGTGAGCCAGAGTGGAATCAATCTGTACCTTGGCTTGCCTCAGAGGATGGCTTTATTGTCTTATTGCTTTCTGGCCCTAATCTATGTAAATGACCTGAGAATTACCATATGAATGTAACACCTGGAGGTTCTCTGGGTCAGGAGGAGGGAAGAAGGGGGAGTGGAAAATAAACCGGCAGTCTCGGCAGTCTTTACCTGGACTGCGGTCATCCCGGACCCGCTGTGTCTGTCTCTCTTCTATTTCTTGCTAGTCCTTGCCCCCGATTTCAGGAACCCCAATATGCGAACCCTGGTTTGCTGCCGGTTGGCCTCGGCAACCTCCATTCTGTGACTTCACACACCTATATTGTTTGACTTCACACACCTCCATTCTTCGACTTCACACACCTCCATTCCATGATTTCACACACCTCAATTCTATGAGTTCACACACCTCCAATTTGACTTCACACACCTCCATTCTATGACTTCACACACCTTCATTCTTACTTCAGAAACATCCATTCTCTGACTTCACACACCTCCATTCTATGACTTCACAAACCTCCATTCTGTGACTTCACACACCTCCATTCAGAGTTCACACACCTCCATTCTGTGAGTTCACACACCTCCATTCTGCCTTCACACACCTCCATTCTATGACTTCACACACTTCCATTCTATGACTTCACACACCTCCATTCTGTGGCTTCACACACCTCCATTCTGAGTTCACACACCTCCATTCTGTGACTTCACACAACTCCATTCTGTGACTTCACACACCTCCATTCTGTGACTTCACACACCTCGATCCTATGACTTCACACACCTCCATTCTATGAATTCACACACCTCCATTCTGTGATTTCACACACCTCCATTCTATGACTTCACACACCTCCATTCTGTGAATTCACACACCTCCATTCTGAGTTCACACACCTCCATTCTATGACTCCACAAACCCCCATTCTGAGTTCACAGACCTCTATTCTATGACTTCACACAGTTCCATTCTATGACTTCACACACCTCCATTCTATGACTTCACACACCTCCATTCTGTGACTTCACACACCTCCATTCTGAGTTCACACACCTCAATTCTATGACTTCACAAACCCCCATTCTGAGTTCACAGACCTCCATTCTATGATTTCACACACTTCCATTCTATGACTTCACACACCTCCATTCTATGACTTCACACACCTCATTTCTGAGTTGACACACCTCCATTCTGTGATTTCACACACCTCCAATCTGACTTCACACACCTCCATTCTATGACTTCACACACCTCCATTCGTTGACATCAAAAACCACCATTCTATGACTTCACACAACTCCATTGTGACTTCACACACCTCCATTCTATGAGTTCACACACCTCCATTTTACGACTTCACACACCTCCATTCTATGACTTCACACACCTCCATTCTGTGACTTCACACACCTCCATTCTATGACTTCACAAACCTCCATTTTGAGTTCACAGTCCTCCATTCTATGACTTCACACATCTCCATTCTATGACTTCACACACCTCCATTCTGTGACTTCACATATCTCCATTCTATGACTTCACACACCTCCATTCTATGACTTCACACACCTCATTTCTGAGTTGACACACCTCCATTCTGTGATTTCACACACCTCCAATCTGACTTCACACACCTCCATTCTATGACTTCACACACCTCCAATCGTTGACATCAAAAACCACCATTCTATGACTTCACACAACTCCATTGTGACTTCACACACCTCCATTCTATGAGTTCACACACCTCCATTTTATGACTTCTCACACCTCCATTCTATGACTTCACACACCTCCATTCTGTGACTTCACACACCTCCATTCTATGACTTCACAAACCTCCATTCTGAGTTCACAGTCCTCCATTCTATGACTTCACACACCTCCATTCTATGACTTCACACACCTCCATTCTGTGACTTCACACACCTCCATTCTATGACTTCACATACCTCCATTCTATGACTTCACACACCTGCAATTTTACTTCACTCACCTTCATTCCATGAGTTCACACACCTCCATTCTGACTTCACACACCTCAATTCTATGATTTCACACACCTCCATTTTGACTTCACACACCTCCATTCTGACTTCACACACCTCAATTCTGTGTCTTCCCAGACCTCCATTCTGTGACTTCACACACCTCCATTTTGACTTCACACACTTCAATTCTGTGACTTCACACACCTCCTGTTGTGAGCCAGAGTGGAATCAATCTGTACCTTGCCTTGCATCAGACGATGGCTTTATTGTCTTATTGCTTTCTGGCCCTAATCTATGTAAATGACCTGAGAATTACCATATGAATGTAACACCTGGATGTTCCCTGGGTCAGGAGGAGGGAAGAAGGGGGAGTGGAAAATAAACCGGCAGTCTCGGCAGTCTTTACCTGGACTGCGGTCATCCCGGACCCGCTGTCTGTCTCTCTTCTATTTCTTGCTAGTCCTTGCCCCCGATTTCAGGAACCCCAATCTGCGAACCCTGGTTTGCTGCCGGTTGGCCCCGGCAACCTCCATTCTGTGACTTCACACACCTCTATTGTTTCACTTAACACACCTCCATTCTTCGACTTCACACACCTCCATTCCATGACTTCACAGACCTCAATTCTACGAGTTCACACACCTCCAATTTGACTTCACACACCTCCATTCTATGACTTCACAAACCTCCATTCTGTGACTTCACACACCTCCATTCTGTGACTTCACACACCTCGATCCTATGACTTCACACACCTCCATTCTATGAATTCACACACCTCCATTCTGTGATTTCACACACCTCCATTCTATGACTTCACACACCTCCATTCTGTGACTTCACACACCTCCATTCTGAGTTCACACACCTCCATTCTATGACTTCACAAACCCCCATTCTGAGTTCACAGACATCCATTCTATGATTTCACACACCTCCATTCTATGACTTCACACACCTCCATTCTGTGACTTCACACATCTCCATTCTGAGTTAACACACCTCCATTCTATGACTTCACAAACCCCCATTCTGAGTTCACAGACCTCCATTCTATGATTTCACACACTTCCATTCTATGACTTCACACACCTCCATTCTATGACTTCACACACCTCATTTCTGAGTTGACACACCTCCATTCTGTGATTTCACACACCTCCAATCTGACTTCACACACCTCCATTCTATGACTTCACACACCTCCATTCGTTGACATCAAAAACCACCATTCTATGACTTCACACAACTCCATTGTGACTTCACACACCTCCATTCTATGAGTTCACACACCTCCGTTTTATGACTTCACACACCTCCATTCTATGATTTCACACACCTCCATTCTGTAACTTCACACACCTCCATTCTATGACTTCACAAACCTCCATTCTGAGTTCACAGTCCTCCATTCTATGACTTCACACACCTCCATTCTATGACTTCACACACCTCCATTCTATGACTTCACACACCTCCATTCTGTGACTTCACACACTCCATTCTATGACTTCACACACCTCCATTCTATGACTTCACACACCTCATTTCTGAGTTGACACACCTCCATTCTGTGATTTCACACACCTCCAATCTGACTTCACACACCTCCATTCTATGACTTCACACACCTCCATTCGTTGACATCAAAAACTACCATTCTATGACCTCACACAACTCCATTGTGACTTCACACACCTCCATTCTATGAGTTCTCACACCTCCATTTTATGACTTCACACACCTCCATTCTATGACTTCACAAACCTCCATTCTGTGACTTCACACACCTCCATTCTATGACTTCACAAACCTCCATTCTGAGTTCACAGTCCTCCATTCTATGACTTCACACACCTTCATTCTATGACTTCACACACCTCCATTCTCTGGCTTCACACACCTCCATTCTGTGACTTCACACACCTCCATTCTATGACTTCACACACCTCCATTCTGTGACTTCACACACCTCCATTCTGAGTTCACACAACTCCATTCTATGACTTCACAAACCCCCATTCTGAGTTCACAGACCTCCATTCTATGACTTCACACACCTACATTCGTTGACATCAAAAACCACCATTCTATGACTTCACACAACTCCATTGTGACTTCACTCACCTCCATTCTATGAGTTCACACACCTCCGTTTTATGACTTCTCACACCTCCATTCTGTGACTTCACACACCTCCATTCTGTGACTTCACACATCTCCATTCTATGACTTCACAAACCTCCATTCTGAGTTCACAGTCCTCCATTCTATGACTTCACACACCTCCATTCTATGACTTCACACACCTCCATTCTGTGACTTCACACACCTCCATTCTATGACTTCACACACCTCCATTCTATGACTTCACACACCTCCATTCTGTGACTTCACACACCTCCATTCTATGACTTAACATACCACCATTCTTTGACTTCACACACCTGCATTTTTACTTCACACACCTTCATTCCATGAGTTCACACACCTCCATTCTGACTTCACACACCTCAATTCTATGATTTCACACACCTCCATTCTGACTTCACACACCTCCATTCTGACTTCACACACCTCAATTCTGTGTCTTCATAGACCTCCATTCTGTGACTTCACACACCTCCATTTTGACTTCACACACTTCAATTCTGTGACTTCACACACCGCCTGTTGTGAGCCAGAGTGGAATCAATCTGTACCTTGGCTTGCATCAGACGATGGCTTTATTGTCTTATTGCTTTCTGGCCCTAATCTATGTAAATGACCTGAGAATTACCATATGAATGTAACACCTGTAGTTTCCCTGGGTCAGGAGGAGGGAAGAAGGGGGAGTGGAAAATCAACAGGCTGTCTAGGCAGTGTTTACCTGGACTGCGGTCATCCCGGACCCGCTGTGTCTGTCTCTCTTCTATTTCTTGCTAGTCCTTGCCCCCGATTTCAGGAACCCCAATCTGCGAACCCTGGTTTGCCGCCGGTTGGCCCCGGCAACCTCCATTCTGTGACTTCACACACCTCCATTGTTTGACTTCACACACCTCCATCCTTGGACTTCACACACCTCCATTCCATGACTTCACACACCTCAATTCTATGAGTTCACACACCTCCATTCTATGAGTTCACACACCTCCATTTTGACTTCACACACCTCCATTCTATGACTTCACACACCTTCATTCTTACTTTAGAAACATCCATTCTATGACTTCACACACCTGCATTGTATGACTTCACAAACCTCCATTCTGTGACTTCACACACCTCCATTCTGGGTTCACACACCTCAATTCTGTGACTTCACACATGTCCATTCTGACTTCACACACCTCCATTCTATGACTTCACACACTTCCATTCTATGACTTCAAACACCTCCATTCTGTGACTTCAAACACCTCCATTTTGAGTTCACAAACCTCCATTCTGTGACTTCACACACCTCCATTCTATGAATTCAAACACCTCCATTCTATGACTTCACACCTCCATTCTATGCCTTCACACACCTCCATTCTGTGACTTCATGCACCTCTATTCCATGACTTCACACACCTCCATTCTGTGACTTCACCCACCTCCATTCTGAGTTCACATACCTCCATTCTGTGACTTCACACACCTTCATTCTGTAACTTCACACACCTCCATTCTATGACTTCACACACCTCCATTTTATGACTTCACACACCTACATTCTGTGACTTCATGCACCTCTATTCTATGACTTCACATACCTCCATTGTGACTTCACAAACCTTGATTCTATGATTTCACACACCTCCATTCTGACTTCACACACCTCCATTCTATCGCTTCACACACCTCCATTCTGACTTCACCCAGCTCCATTGTGTGACTTCACAAAACTCCATTCTATGATTTCACACACCTTCATCCTATGACTTCACACACCTCCATCTATGACTTCACACCCCTCCATTCTGAGTTCACACACCTCCATTCTGTGACTTCACATACCTCCATTCTGACTTCACTCACCTCCATTGGATGACTTCACATATCTCCATTCTGTGACTTCACACACCTCCATTCTATGACTTCACACACTTCAATTGTGACGTCACACACCTCCATTCTGAGTTCACATACCTCCATTCTGTGACTTCACACACCTTCATTCTGTGACTTCACACACCTCCATTGTATGACTGCACACACCTCCATTCTATGACTTCACACACCTCCATTATGTGACTTCACACACCTTCATTGTTACTTTAGAAACATCCATTCTATGACTTCACACACCCCCATTGTATGATTTCACAAACCTCCATGCTGTGACTTCACACACCTCCATTTTGAGTTCACGCACCTCCATTCTCTGACTTCAAACACCTCCATTTTATGACTTCACACACCTACATTCTATGACTTCACACACCTCAATTCCATGACTTCACACTCCTCCATTCTGTGACTTCTCACACCTCCATTCTGACGTCACAAACCTGCATTCTGACTTCACACACCTCCATTCTGACTTTACACAGCTCCATTCTATGACTTCATACACCTCCATTCTGTGACTTCACACACCACCTTTTTGACTTCACACACCTCCATTCTGTGACTTCACACTCCTCCATTCTGTGACTTCACACACCACCTTTTTGACTTCACACACCTCCATTCTGTGACTTCACACAACTCCATTCTGTGACTTCACACGCCTCTATTGTTTGACTTCACACACCTCCATTCTTTGACTTCACACACCTCCATTCCATGACTTCACACACCACCTTTCCATGAGTTCGCACACCTCCATTCTATGAGTTCACACACCTCCATTCTGTGACTTCACACACCTCAATTCTGACTTAACACACCTCCATTCTATGACTTCACACACTTCCATTCTGTGACTTCACACACCTCCATTCTGTGGCTTCACACACCTACATTCTGAGTTCACACACCTCCATTCTGTGACTTCACACACCTCCATTCTGTGACTTCACACACCTCCATTCTGTGACTTCACACACCTCGATCCTATGACTTCACACACCTCCATTCTTTGAATTAACACACCTCCATTCTGTAATTTCACAAACCTCCATTCTATGACTTCACATCCCTCTATTCTATGACTTCCCACACCTCCTTTCTATGACTTCACCAACCTCCATTCTATGACCGCACACCTGCATTCGAGACTTCACACACCTTCATTCTGTGACTTCACACACCTCGATCCTATGACTTCACACACCTCCATTCTATGAGTTCACACACCTCCATTTTATGACTTCACACACCTCCATTCTATGACTTCACACACCTCCATTCTGTGACTTTACACACCTCCATTCTATGACTTCACAAACCTCCATTCTGAGTTCACAGTCCTCCATTCTATGACTTCACACACCTCCATTCTATGACTTCACACACCTCCATTCTATGGCTTCACACACCTCCATTCTGTGACTTCACACACCTCCATTCTATGACTTCACACACCTCCATTCTGTGACTTCACACACCTCCATTCTATGACTTCACATACCTCCAATCTATGACTTCCCACACCTGCAATTTTACTTCACACACCTCCATTCTATGACTTCACACACCTCCATTCTGTGACTTCACACACCTCAATTCTGTGACTTCACACACCTCCATTCTGACTTCACACACCTCCATTCTATGACTTCACACACCTCCGTTCTGACTTCACACAGCTCCATTCTGTGACTTCACAAAACTCCATTCTGTGATTTCACACAACTCCATACTATGACTTCACACACCTCCATCTATGACTTCACACACCTCCATTCTGAGTTCACACACTTCCATTCTGTGACTTCACACACCTCCATTCTGACTTCACACACCTTCATTTTATGACTTCACAAACCTCCATTCTGTGACTTCTGACACCTCAATTCTATGACTTCACACACTTCCATTGTGACGTCACACAACTCCATTCTATGAGTTTACACATCTCCATTCTATGATTTCACACACCTCCATTCTGACTTCACACACCTCCATTCTATGACATCACAGACCTCGAATCTGTGACTTCACTCACCTCCACTCTATGACTTCACACACCTCCATTCTGACTTCACACACCTTCATTCTATCGCTTCACACACCTCCATTCTGACTTCACCCAGCTCCATTGTGTGACTTCACAAAACTCCATTCTATGATTTCACACACCTTCATCCTATGACTTCACACACCTCCATCTATGACTACACACACCTCCATTCTGAGTTCACACACCTCCATTCTGTGACTTCACGTACCTCCATACTGACTTCACTCACTTCCATTGGATGACTTCACACACCTCCATTCTGTGATTTCACACACCTCCATTCTATGACTTCACACACTTCAATTGTGACGTCACACACCTCCATTCTGAGTTCACATACCTCCATTCTGTGACTTCACACACCTTCATTCTGTGACTTCACACACCTCCATTCTATGACTGCACACACTTCCATTCTATGACTTCACACACCTCCATTATGTGACTTCACACACCTTCATTGTTACTTTAGAAACATCCATTCTATGACTTCACACACCCCCATTGTATGACTTCACAAACCTCCATTCTGTGACTTCACACACCTCCATTTTGAGTTCACACACCTCCATTCTCTGAATTCAAACACCTCCATTCTATGACTTCACACACCTACATTCTATGACTTCACACACCTCAATTCTATGACTTCACACTCCTCCATTCTGTGACTTCACACACCTCCATTCTGACGTCACAAACCTGCATTCTGACTTCACACACCTCCATTCTGACTTTACACAGCTCCATTCTATGACTTCATACACCTCCATTCTGTGACTACACACACCACCTTTTTGACTTCACACACCTCCATTCTGTGACTTCACACTCCTCCATTCTGTAACTTCACACACCACTTTTTTGACTTCACACACCTCCATTCTGTGACTTCACACAACTCCATTCTGTGACTTCACACGCCTCTATTGTTTGACTTCACACACCTCCATTCTTTGACTTCACACACCTCCATTCCATGACTTCAACACCACCTTTCCATGAGTTCGCACACCTCCATTCTATGAGTTCACACACCTCCATTCTGTGACTTCACACACCTCCATTCTGACTTCACACACCTCCATTCTATGACTTCACACACTTCCATTCTGTGACTTCACACACCTCCATTCTGTGGCTTCACACACCTACATTCTGAGTTCACACACTTCCATTCTGTGACTTCACACACCTCCATGCTGTGGCTTCACACACCTACATTCTGAGTTCGCACACCTCCATTCTATGAATTAACACACCTCCATTCTGTGATTTCACAAACCTCCATTCTATGACTTCACATCCCTCCATTCTATGACTTCCCACACCTCTTTCTATGACTTCACCCACCTCCATTCTATGACCGCACACCTGCATTCGAGACTTCACACACCTCCATTCTGTGACTTCACACACCTCGATCCTATGACTTCACACACCTCCATTCTATGAGTTCACACACCTCCATTTTATGACTTCACACACCTCCATTCTATGACTTCACACACCTCCATTCTGTGACTTCACACACCTCCATTCTATGACTTCATAAACCTCCGTTCTGAGTACACAGTCCTCCATTCTATGACTTCACACACCTCCATTCTATGACTTCACACACCTCCATTCTATGACTTCACACACCTCCATTCTGTGACTTCACACACCTCCATTCTATGACTTCACACACCTCCATTCTGTGACTTCACACACCTCCATTCTATGACTTCACATACCTCCAATCTATGACTTCACACACCTGCAATTTTACTTCACACACCTCCATTCTATGACTTCACACACCTCCATTCTGTGACTTCACACACCTCAATTCTGCGACTTCACACACCTCCATTCTGACTTCACACACCTCCATTCTATGACTTCACACACCTCCGTTCTGACTTCACACAGCTCCATTCTGTGACTTCACAAAACTCCATTCTGTGATTTCACACAACTCCATACTATGACTTCACACACCTCCATCTATGACTTCACACACCTCCATTCTGAGTTCACACACTTCCATTCTGTGACTTCACACACCTCCATTCTGACTTCACACACCTTCATTTTATGACTTCACAAACCTCCATTCTGTGACTTCTGACACCTCAATTCTATGACTTCACACACTTCCATTGTGACGTCACACAACTCCATTCTATGAGTTCACACATCTCCATTCTATGATTTCACACACCTCCATTCTGACTTCACACACCTCCATTCTATGACATCACAGACCTAGAATCTGTGACTTCACTCACCTCCACTCTATGACTTCACACTCCTCCATTCTATGACTTCCCACACCTCCTTTCTATGACTTCACCCACCTCAGTCTATGACTTCACACACCTCCATTCTGACTTCACACACCTCCATTCTGTGACTTCACACACCTCCATTCTATGACTTCACACACCTCCAGTCTATGACTTCACACACCTCCATTCTATGACTTCACACACCTCCATTCTGTGACTTCACACACCTCCATTCGTTGACATCAAAAACCACCATTCTATGACTTCACACAACTCCATTTTGACTTCACACACCTCCATTCTATGAGTTCACAAACCTCCATTTTATGACTTCACACACCTCCATTCTATGACTTCACACACCTCAATTCTATGATTTCACACACCTCCATTCTATGACTTGACACACCTCCATTCTTTGACTTCAAACACCTCCATTCTTTGACTTCAAACACCTCCATTTTTAGTACACAAACCTCCATTCTGTGACTTCACACACCTCCATTCTATGAATTCACACACCTCCATTATATGACTTCACACACCTCCATTCTATGACTTCACACACCTGAATTCTATGACTTCACACACCTCCATTCTGTGAATTCACCCACCTCCATTCTGAGTTCACATACCTACATTCTGTGATTCACACACCTTCACTCTGTGACTTCACAAACCTCCATTCAATGACTTCACACACCTCCATTCTATGACTTCACACACCTCCATTCTGTGACTTCACGCACCTCCATTCTGTGACTTCACACACCTCCATTGTGACTTCACACACCTTGATTCTATGATTTCACATACCTCCATTCTGACTTCACACCCCTCCATTCTGACTTCACTCACCTCCATTGTATGACTTCACACACCTCCATTGTGTGACTTCACACACCTCCATTCTATGACTTCACACACCTCCATTCTGACTTCACACACCTCCATTCTATGACTTCACACACCTCCATTCTGACTTCACACAGCTCCATTGTGTGACTTCACAAAACTCCATTCTATGATTTCACACACCTCCATACTATGACTTCACACACCTCCATCTATGACTTCACACACCTCCATTCTGAGTTCACACACCTCCATTCTGTGACTTCACACACCTCCATTCTGACTTCACTCACTTCCATTGTATGACTTCACACACCTCCATTGTGTGACTTCACACACCTCCATTCTATGACTTCACACACTTCAATTGTGACGTCACACACCTCCATTCTATGAATTCACAAATCTCCATTCTATGAATTCACAAACCTCCATTCTGAGTTCACAGTCCTCCATTCTATGACTTCACACACCTCCATTCTATGACTTCACACACCTCCATTCTATGACTTCACACACCTCCATTCTGTGACTTCACACACCTCCATTCTATGACTTCACACATCTCCATTCTGTGACTTCACACACCTCCATTCTATGACTTCACATCCCTCCATTCTATGACTTCACACACCTGCCATTTTACTTCACACACCTTCATTCCATGAGTTCACACACCTGCATTGTGGTTCACACACCTCAATTCTATGATTTCACACACCTCCATTCTGACTTCACACACCTCCATTCTGACTTCACACACCTCAATTCTTTGTCTTCACAGACCTCCATTCTGTGACTTCACACACCTCCATTCTGACTTCACACAGCTCCATTGTGTGACTTCACAAAACTCCATTCTATGATTTCACACACCTCCATACTATGACTTCACACACCTCCATCTATGACTTCACACACCTCCATTCTGAGTTCACACACCTCCATTCTGTGACTTCACACACCTCCATTCTGACTTCACTCACTTCCATTGTATGACTTCACACACCTCCATTGTGTGACTTCACACACCTCCATTCTATGACTTCACACACTTCAATTGTGACGTCACACACCTCCATTCTATGAATTCACAAATCTCCATTCTATGAATTCACAAACCTCCATTCTGAGTTCACAGTCCTCCATTCTATGACTTCACACACCTCCATTCTATGACTTCACACACCTCCATTCTATGACTTCACACACCTCCATTCTGTGACTTCACACACCTCCATTCTATGACTTCACACATCTCCATTCTGTGACTTCACACACCTCCATTCTATGACTTCACATCCCTCCATTCTATGACTTCACACACCTGCAATTTTACTTCACACACCTTCATTCCATGACTTCACACACCTGCATTGTGGTTCACACACCTCAATTCTATGATTTCACACACCTCCATTCTGACTTCACACACCTCCATTCTGACTTCACACACCTCAATTCTTTGTCTTCACAGACCTCCATTCTGTGACTTCACACACCTCCATTTTGACTTCACACACTTCAATTCTGTGACTTCACATACCTCCTGTTGTGAGCCAGAGTGGAATCAAACTGTATCTTCGCTTTCATCAGGTGATGGCTTTATTGTCTTATTGCTTTCTGGCCCTATTCTATGTAAATGACCTGAGAATTACCATATGAATGTAACACCTGGAGGTTCCCTGGGTCAGGAGGAGGGAAGAAGGGGGAGTGGAAAATAAACAGGCAGTCTCCGCAGTCTTTACCTGGACTGCGGACATCCCGGAGCAGCTGTGTCTGTCTCTCTTCTATTTCTTGCTAGTCCTTGCCCCCGATTTCAGGAACCCCAATCTGTGAACCCTGGTTTGCCGCCGGTTGGCCCCGGCAACCTCCATTCTGTGACTTCACACACCTATATTATTTGACTTCACACACCTCCATTCTTGGACTTCACACACCTCCATTCCATGACTTCACACACCTCAATTCTATGAGTTCACACACCTCCATTCTATGAGTTCACACACCTCCATTATGACTTCACACACCTCCATTCTATGACTTCAAACACCTTCATTCTTACTTTAGAAACATCCATTCTATGACTTCACACACCTCCATTGTATGACTTCACAAACCTCCATTCTGTGACTTCACACACCTCCATTCTGGGTTCACACACATCAATTCTGTGACTTCACACATGTCCATTCTGACTTCACACACCTCCATAGTATGACTTCACACACTTCCATACTATTACTTCACACACCTCCATTCTTTGACTTCAAACACCTCCATTTTGAGTACACAAACCTCCATTCTGTGACTTCACACACCTCCATTCTATGAATTCACACACCTCCATTCTATGACTTCACACACCTCCATTCTATGAATTCACACACCTCCATTCTGTGACTTCACACACCTCCATTCTATGACTTCACACACCTCCATTCTGTGACTTCACCCACCTCCATTCTGAGTTCACATACCTCCATTCTGTGACTCACACACCTTCACTCGGTGACTTCCCAAACCTCCATTCAATGACTTCACACACCTCCATTCTATGACTTCACACACCTCCATTCTGTGACTTCACGCACCTCCATTCTATGACTTCACACAACTCCATTCTGTGACTTCACACACCTTGATTCTATGATTTCACATACCTCCATTCTGACTTCACACACCTCCATTCTATGACTTCACACACCTCCATTCTGACTTCATACAGCTCCATTGTGTGACTTCACAAAACTCCATTCTATGATTTCACACACCTCCATACTATGACTTCACACACCTCCATCTATGACTTCACACACCTCCATTCTGAGTTCACACACCTCCATTCTGTGACTTCACACACCTCCATTCTGACTTCACTCACCTCCATTGTATGACTTCACACACCTCCATTCTATGACTTCACACACTTCAATTGTGACGTCACACACCTCCATTCTATGAATGCACAAATCTCCATTCTATGACTTCACACACCTCCATTCTGACTTTACACAGCTCCATTCTATGACTTCACAGACCTCAAATCTGTGTCTTCAGTCACCTCCACTGTGTGACTTCACACTCCTCCATTCTATGACTTCCCACACCTCCTTTCTATGACTTCACCCACCTCCCTTCTATGAACATACACCTCCATTCGAGACTTCACACACCTCCATTGTGTGACTTCACACTCCTCCATTCTGTGACTTCACACACCTCCATTCTTTGACTTCACACACCTCTATTCTATGACTTCACACACCTTCATTCTTACTTCACAAACATCCACTCTATGACTTCACACACCTCCATTCTATGATTTCACACACCTCCATTCTGTGATTCACACACCTGCATTCTGTGTTCACACACCTCAATTCTGTGACTTCACACACCTCCATTCTGTGACTTCACACACCTCCATTCTGAGTTGACACACCTCCATTCTGTGATTTCACACATCTCCATTCTGACTTCACACAGCTCCATTCTATGACTTCACACAACCCCATTCTATGACTTCACACACCTCCATTCTGAGTTGACACACCTCCATTCTGTGACTTCACACATCTCCATTCTGACTTCTCACAGCTCCATTCTATGACTTCACACAACTCCATTCTATGACTTCACACACCTCCATTCTGTGACTTCACACACCTCCATTCTGAGTTGAAACACCTCCATTCTGTGACTTCACACATCTCCATTCTGACTTCACACAGCTCCATTCTATGACTTCACACAACTCCATTCTGTGACGTCACACACCTCCATTCTATGACTTCACACACCTTCATTCTTATTTCACAAAACTCCATTCTATGACTTCACACACCTCCATTCTATGACTTCACACATCTCCATTTTTTGACTTCACACACCTCCATTCTAAGATTTCACACACCTCCATTGTGACTTCACACACCTCCATTCTATGAGTTCACACACCTCCATTCTGACTACACACAGATCCATTCTGTGACTTCACAAATCTCCATTCTATGATTCCACACACCTCCATACTATGTCTTCACACACCTCCATCTATGACTTCACACACCTCCATTCTGATTTCACACCCCTCCATTTTGTGACTTCACACACCTCCATTCTGACTTCACACACCTTCATTGTATGACTTCACACACCTCAATTCTATGACTTCACACACCTCCATTCTATAACTTCACACAATTCCATTCTGTGATGTCACACACCTCCATTCTATGACTTTAAACACCTTCATTCTTACTTCGCAAACATCCATTCTGTGACTTCCCACACCTCCCTTCTGTGACTTCACACCTGCATTCTGACTTCACACACCTCTATTCTGTGAATTCACACACCTCAATTCTGTGACTTCACACACCTACATTCTGACTTCACACACCTCCATTCTATGACTTCACACACCTCCGTTCAGACTTCACACAGCTCCATTCTGTGACTTCACAAAACTCCATTCTGTGATTTCACACAACTCCATACTATGACTTCACACACCTCCATCTATGACTTCACACACCTCCATTCTGAGTTCACACACTTCCATTCTGTGACTTCACACACCTCCATTCTGACTTCACACACCTTCATTTTATGACTTCACAAACCTCCATTCTGTGACTTCTGACACCTCAATTCTATGAATTCACACACTTCCATTGTGACGTCACACAACTCCATTCTATGAGTTCACACATCTCCATTCTATGATCACACACCTCCATTCTGACTTCACACACCTCCATTCTATGACATCACAGACCTCGAATCTGTGACTTCACTCACCTCCACTCTATGACTTCACACTCCTCCATTCTATGACTTCCCACACCTCCTTTCTATGACTTCACCCACCTCAGTCTATGACTTCACACACCTCCATTCTGACTTCACACACCTCCATTCTGTGACTTCACACACCTCCTTTCTATGACTTCACACACCTCCAGTCTATGACTTCACACACCTCCATTCTATGACTTCACACACCTCCATTCTGTGACTTCACACACCTCCATTCGTTGACATCAAAAACCACCATTCTATGACTGCACATAACTCCATTTTGAGTTCACACACCTCCATTCTATGAGTTCACAAACCTCCATTTTATGACTTCACACACCTCCATTCTATGACTTCACACACCTCAATTCTATGTTTTCACACACCTCCATTCTATGACTTCACACACCTCCATTCTATGACTTCACACACCTCCATTCGTTGACATCAAAAACCACCATTCTATGACTTCACACAACTCCATTTTGACTTCACACACCTCCATTCTATGAGTTCACACACCTCCATTTTATGACTTCACACACCTCTATTCTATGACTTCACACACCTCAATTCTATGACTTCACACACCTCCATTCTATGACTTCACACACCTCCATTCTGTGACTTCAGACACCTCCACTCTATGACTTCAAACACCTTCATTCTTACTTCACAAACATCCATTCTATGACTTCACACACCTCCATTGTATGACTTCACAAACCTCCATTCTGTGACTTCACACACCTCCGTTCTGGGTTCACACACCTCAATTCTGTGACTTCACACATGTCCATTCTGACTTCACACACCTCCATAGTATGACTTCACACACTTCCATTCTATGACTTCACACACCTCCATTCTTTGACTTCAAACACCTCCATTTTGAGTACACAAACCTCCATTCTGTGACTTCACACACCTCCATTCTATGAATTCACACACCTCCATTATATGACTTCACACACCTCCATTCTATGAATTCACACACCTCCATTCTATGACTTCACACACCTCCATTCTGTGACTTCACCCATCTCCATTCTGAGTTCACATACCTCCATTCTGTGATTCACACACCTTCACTCTGTGACTTCACAAACCTCCATTCAATGACTTCACACACCTCCATTCTATGACTTCACCCACCTCCATTCTGTGACTTCACGCACCTCCATTCTATGACTTCACACACCTCCATTGTGACTACACACACCTTGATTCTATGATTTCACATACCTCCATTCTGACTTCACACACCTCCATTCTATGACTTCACACACCTCCATTCTGACTTCACACAGCTCCATTGTGTGACTTCACAAAACTCCATTCTATGATTTCACACACCTCCATACTATGACTTCACACACCTCCATCTATGACTTCACACACCTCCATTCTGAGTTCACACACCTCCATTCTGTGACTTCACACACCTCCATTCTGACTTCACTCACCTCCATTGTATGACTTCACACACCTCCATTGTGTGACTTCACACACCTCCATTCTATGACTTCACACACTTCAATTGTGACGTCACACACCTCCATTCTATGAATTCACAAATCTCCATTCTATGACTTCACACACCTCCATTCTGACTTTACACAGCTCCATTCTATAACTTCACAGACATCGAATCTGTGTCTTCAGTCACCTCCACTGTATGACTTCACACTCCTCCATTCTATGAGTTCCCACACCTCCTTTCTATGACTTCACCAACCTCCCTTCTATGACCGTACACCTCCATTCGAGACTTCACACACCTCCATTCTGTGACTTCACACACCTCCATTCTGTGACTTCACACACCTCCATTCTATGATTTCACACACCTCCATTCTGAGATTCACACATCTGCATTCTGTGTTCACCCACCTCATTTCTGTGACTTCACACACCTCCATTCTGTGTTGACACACCTCCATTCTGTGACTTCACACACCTCCATTCTGACTTCACACAGCTCCATTCTATGACTTCACACAACTCCATTCTGTGATGTCACACACCTCCATTCTATGACTTCACACACCTTCATTCTTATTTCACAAAAATCCATTCTATGACTTCACACACCTCCATTCTATGAATTCACACACCTCCATTTTTTGACTTCACACACCAACATTCTAAGATTTCACACACCTCCATTGTGACTTCACCCACCTCCATTCTATGAGTTCACACACCTCCATTCTGACTTCACACAGATCCATTCTGTGACTTCACAAAACTCCATTCTATGATTCCACACACCTCCATACTATGTCTTCACACAACTCCATCTATGACTTCACACACCTCCATTCTGATTTCACACCCCTCCATTCTGTGACTTCACACACCTCCATTCTGACTTCACACACCTTCATTGTATGACTTCACACACCTCAATTCTATGATTTCACACACCTCCATTCTATAACTTCACACACCTCCATTCTGTGATGTCACACACCTCCATTCTATGACTTTAAACACCTTCATTCTTACTTCGCAAACATCCATTCTGTGACTTCCCACACCTCCCTTCTGTGACTTCACACCTGCATTCTGACTTCACACACCTCTATTCTGTGAATTCACACACCTCAATTCTGTGACTTCACACACCACCATTCTATGTTTTCACACACCTCCATTCTATGACTTCACACACCTCCATTCTGTAACTTTATGAGGTATATGGCCCCGAAAAGACCGCAATAGAGGCTACTACTGTATGGAATTTAGTAAGTAAATACATAGATCCTCTACATGAAGATGCTGAATTTAATCTTGAATTAAGGGAACTTTATGAGTTAAAGGACCCTTCTGAAGAACCTGAGGCTGAGCCATATGCCGCAGCCCAAGAGAGTCTAAGTGAGATCTTGCAAACGGAACAACAACCAGTAGATATTGAGTATCAGAATTCAGGTTTGAATACCAAGGAGGAAAGTTATGATGAGTCAATGGAGGGCCGAATGGCTACGATGGAGAAGAAGTTAGAAGAAATCCTACATTTTCTATCGAAAATGGGGACAGAGCAGAGAGCCCCCTCAGAAGTAGGAAAGAAATATGACCCTCAGGCCACTATGGTGTCTGATTCTAAACCTTACCCCTCACACCCACCGCCTCCGGCTGCAGCCTTACGGCCTCAATCCCTTTCTCAACCTTTAGGCAAGCCTAAAGGCCCTAGCAACAAGTCCCTTTTAACAGGCACTACAACCAGGCACAGTGCATCGCAATTAAACCTGACTCAGGCTGCTAGAGAGAGGGAAGGTATTTCAGGGCCTCGATGCTTCCCTAGTTTAGTTGATCATGATGAACAAGTATACCATCAACCTGTTCCTGTTAAACTATTACAGGATTTAAAAAATGCCTGCTCCCAATATGGGCCAACTGCCCCTTTTACTCAAGCAATATTGGAGGCCGCGTGTGCTGGTATTGCATGCCCAAATGACTGGAAGCGGCTTGCCAGAGCATGCCTTAGTGCGGGAGAGTACTTATTATGGGAGACAGAGTTCACTGCACAGTGTCGGGCTAAAATTGAAACAAATAGGTCTAAGAACCTGCCTTACACTGTTGATCAGTTGTTAGGAGAGGGAACCTATAAAAACACCAAAGATCAATTGGGTTATGCAAAGGAGGCCTATTTACAAATAAATGCTGCGGCGAGAGAGGCTTGGAAAAAGTTAAGCAATTCCAATCGTACAAAAAATCTAGTAGAAGTTAAACAAGGACCAAATGAGCCTTATTTAGAATTTTTGTCTCGATTAATGGAGACTGCAGACCGCCTAGTACAAGATGAGAATGCAAGGGAGATTATAGTTAGACACATAGCCTATGAAAATGCCAACGCCGCCTGTCAGGCAGCTATCAGACCCCATAGGAATAAGGGAGGAATCACGGACTTTATTTCACTGTGTGCTGATATTGGACCCTCCCATGTACAAGGCCTTACTTTAGCCGCCGCTCCTCAAGGAAAGACTGTTACTGAGTCTCTAAAATATAGAGGTCAGCGGCATTCTCGGGCTGCTAGACCCCCAGGGCGTTGCTTCTCTTGTGGACAAATAGGACATTGGATGACGCAATGCCCATGCCAGGCCAGGCAAAAGAGAGAAAAATCACCTGGCACATGTCCACGCTGTGGTAAAGGGAAGCACTGGGCTAAAGATTGCAGGTCAAGAACAGATCGCAATGGCCGCCCGCTTTCGGGAAACTGGAGGAGGGGCCAGCCCCTGGCCCCGCAAAACCATGGGGCAGTCCCTCCCTCTTCTCGGCCACAAGTGCATCTTCTAACAACCCCCCAAGATCAGTCTCCGGCCTCCTCCGTGCCACCCCAGGAAGTGCAGGATTGGACCTCTGTTCCTCCACCTGCTCAGTATTGACCCCAGAGATGGGGACACAAGCTCTCCCCACGGGGGTCTTCGGCCCCCTTCCCCCGGGAGTGGCTGGATTGCTGTTAGGGCGAAGTAGCTCAGCCCTTAAAGGGATACAGATTACACCTGGCAAAATTGACCAGGATTTTACTGGAGAAATCAAAGTTATGGCCTCTGCCCCGAAACACGTGGTATCGATCCCAGCCGGTCAAAAATTAGCACAATTAATACTTGTGCCTTTACCTCCCGGGGAGACTGCTAATTCCCCATGTGGACAGAGAGGATTTAGATCTTCTGATATCTATTGGGTACAAAGCATAAAACAAGAGAGGCCTGAGATGACTATATTTATACAAGAAAAGCCCTTTAAAGGAATATTAGACACTGGAGCAGATGTGTCTGTGATATCTAAAAAACATTGGCCAGCCCAATGGCCCCTGACAACCTCTATGACTTCCCTACAGGGGGTTGGGCAAGCAACTGACCCACAGCAGAGCAGTGCGATCCTTGTTTGGAGAGATGAGGAAGGGCACTCTGGTCATTTTCAGCCATTTGTCTTGGATCATCTGCCAATTAATTTATGGGGTCGTGATATCATGGAAAAAATGGGAGTGTATATGTTTAGTCCTAGTGCTGCGGTCACTAAGCAGTTACTTGATCAAGGCCTCCTCCCCTTTAGGGGACTAGGCCGAGCAGCACAGGGGGAGCTAGAGCCACTCCAACCCCAGTCTCACCCTACGAGACAAGGATTAGGGTATCCCTTGACAGGAGCTGTCGTTTGCCCTCCCCCTCATGCTGATCCCATAAATTGGCTCTCTGAACAACCGGTATGGGTTGAACAGTGGCCTCTTTCTCTAGAAAAGATCATTGCAGTACAGCAGCTGGTACAGGAACAGCTGGATTTGGGGCATGTGGCCCTTTCTAACTCTCCATGGAATTCTCCAATTTTTGTTATAAAGAAAAAGTCAGGTAAATGGAGGCTGTTACAGGATTTGAGAAAAATAAATGCCACAATGGAACTGATGGGGGCCCTACAGCCTGGCTTGCCTTCACCCATGGCAATCCCAAAGGATACTTATAAGATTATTATAGATTTGAAGGATTGTTTCTATACTATACCCCTGGCGCCTCAAGACTGTAAGCGCTTTGCCTTCAGTGTCCCCTCTGTTAATTTTAAAGAACCCATGAAGCGATATCACTGGCTTGTGCTCCCACAGGGCATGGCAAATAGCCCAACTTTATGTCAAAGTTTTGTGGCTAGAGCCATTTCTTCCACTCGTGAAAAATTTTCTTCTGTTTATATTGTTCATTATATGGATGACATCTTGTTGGCTTGTTCTGACCCTATCGTCGTACGACAAGCCTTTGGACAACTAAAGCAGGATCTGAGCCTCTTTGGCCTTGTAATAGCAGCTGAAAAGGTTCAGGAACACCCGCCTTTTACATATCTAGGCCATATATTAGGCCCACACTATTTTAAAAGCCAAAAAATACAATTAAAAACTTCCCACTTAAGAACTCTTCATGATTTTCAGCAATTCTTAGGAGATATAAATTGGCTTCGGCCTTATCTAAAGCTCTCCACAGGAGAGTTAAAACCCCTCTTTGATCTCTTAAAAGGAGATACCAACCCTACATCCTTGCGCGAATTAAATCCTGACGCCAGGAGGGCCATCCAAATTGTAGAAAAGGCAATTTCCCAGCAACAAATGACCTATTGTGACTATTCTAAACCCTGGGGAGTTTACATTTTAGCTACTTCTCACTCCCCAACTGCTGTATTGTGGCAGGATGGCCCACTTTTATGGCTTTATCTACCATCAACACCCGGCAAAGTGCTGACCCCCTACTACGAATTGGTAGCTAATCTGATACACATGTGCCGAGTGGATTCCCGTAAATATTTAGGTCAGGAACCTCATTTTATCTGTGTCCCATATAATTTACAACAACAAGATTGGCTATTCGCCCATTGCAATCCTTGGGCCATTGCTTGGGCCAATTATACGGGAAAAATTTTGCATCACTACCCGTCTAACAAACTTCTCCAATTTGCTCCGTGTCATATGTTTCTATTTCCTTCCATAGTACAGGCCTCGCCTTTATCTTCTGCCGCTTTGGTATTTACAGATGGATCCTCAAATGGAACGGCTGCTTTGACCATTAATGGGAAAACTCAATCTTGGGTTACAGGTTTTTCCTCCGCCCAAGAGGTGGAGTTAGAGGCTGTTTTACAGGCACTCGTCCTGTTACAAGACGAGCCCTTTAACTTATACTCAGACAGTCAATATGTAATTCGTGCTCTTCAAGTCATAGAAACTGTTCCCTTTATTGGAACTACTAACTCCAATATTCAGACCTAATTTCGCCAAATACAAACTTTGCTTTGTTCTCGCAACCACCCCTGTTTTTTTGGCTTTGTTCGAGCTCACACTAATCTTCCTGGCCCTTTAAGTGAAGGCAATGCGGTCACTGACTCTGCCACCAGAGTTTACTTAACTCAGGTTGAACTTGCTAAGCAGTCACATGCCATCCACCATCAAAACAGTCGAGCCTTGCGCCGACAGTTCAAATTATCTAGGGAAGCAGCGAGGCAAATAGTTAAGACTTGCTCCAACTGTGTCCCTTTTTCACCAGCCCCCCATTTAGGTATAAATCCACGAGGACTGCTTTCTAATCACATTTGGCAGATGGATGTCACGCATGTTCCATCATTTGGCCGATTAAAATATGTTCATGTTACTGTAGATACTTATTCTAATTTTATCTTGGCCACCCCCCTTGCTGGGGAAGCCACTAAACATTGTATTTCTCACTGCATTCGATGCTTTGCTGTGATGGGGATTCCCTCGCAAATAAAAACAGATAATGGCCCTGGCTATGCAAGCCGAGCATTTCAATCCTTCTGCCGTTCCTATAATATCACTCATATTACAGGCATTCCTTACAATCCTCAAGGTCAAGGCATCGTGGAGAGAGCTAATGGATTATTAAAACATCAAATTGCTAAAATACAGAAAGGGGAGTCGTATCCCGCTACCCCTGTGAATATACTTAATCATGCTTTATTTGTTTTAAATTTTTTGAATTTGGATTCAAATAATTTATCTGCTGCTCAGCGATTCTGGGAAAAAAGAGAGCAGCGTGCTTTTGCCTTAGTAAAGTGGAAGGATCCCCTAACTGGTGCTTGGCATGGACCCGATCCTGTTCTAACCTGGGGTCGAGGGCATGTATGTGTTTTTTCACAAGGAGAAAATGACGCCCGCTGGCTGCCTGAACGCTGCGTTCGGATCGTGGAGAGTGACAGTGGCCATCCAAGCAGCGACTCACTGGGCCTACACCCCCAACCCTCCAGTGGTGCATCCTGCGACGTGGAAAGGACCTGAGTTATTTGTGCATGTCTATTGGGACTGCTACTGATCCACTTGTTCCACACATTCATATGAGCTGTGTTTCTCCTCCTTTTACTATTATGTAGGGACCTTTTAACATATTCATTGACTCTACACAATTTAATATGTGACATTATTTTGTCTTTACCATCCCTCTTCTTAATAACCTTTTTTGTAAAAGATGCCCAGGTGAAAAAGCAAAGGCCTCCAGAGGTAAGTAGAAGTCGGCCGACCCCCTGTATGTCTGTGTTTTGTTTTATTTTTTTTTATTCTATTTTATTTTATTTTATTTTTTTTAAAAAAAAGGGGTGCACTGTGGGCCTAAAATAGAGGCCTGGGTGGTCAAGGGACGCCTTGACCCCCCTTCCCCTTCTGAGTTTCTTGTCAATATCAAGGCATACCTGAGAGTCCCACCAGCAAGACATGTCTAAATCTAAAAATAGCTGTTAAGTGTATCTGATTGAGTCCAATTTTCTTGTTATATGTCAATGTCTGATTATTTAAAAGTCTCCGCTTCTCTGTCTTGGTCATGTTACATATTTTTCTTTGTCCAGTTTTTGTCTTTAAAATTGGTACCATTTCTAAGTGTGGGTCCTTATGGTTTTTCTGTGCGTACTCAAGCACACATCCTTGTTATTTATTTGAACATTTCTGGGCCTAGCATGGCCGCTCCCCCATGTCTGCAGTTGTAACAAGCCCTGGAAAAATAAATTCCAGCTAAGTTGCCTTGCAAAAAGTTTTGTTTCGAACCTGGTTCTCACCTGTAAGAGTAAAATTGGCAAAACTCTCTTGACACAAACTTCCGGAAATTGAACGGCCGATATTAATTTTGCGCGCTTTATGATCTTTGAGTATGAATGTGTGTGAATGAGTGAGTGAACATGCTCAAGGTTAAATTGTCAGCATGCTGAAAAAAAAAAGAAAAAAAAAAGGATAAATTTATACTTAAACACAAAGACAATTGGGTAAATCTAAACTTAAAACTTCAAGAAAAATATTAGGTTTGGATGTTTTACAATGTCTCAAAGAATTATTGTGTTGTCTTAAAGAAAAACTGGTAAATATTTTTCTAGATCCTGAAATCTGCATTTTATTGCAGGGCATACAGCTGTTTACATTGTAAACATTGTATCCTGTTCAGCTCAGAGGTGTTAGGGAATTTGGGATTTATTACTTTAAGTTAAAGTTTGGAAACATGTATTAGAGATTTAAATGTAAAATTGTTCATTAACGTCAGAAACTTTGCCTGTCCTTTCTTGCAAACTGACACTAGAAATCTGATGGTAAAATGTGGATAATGTGATTAGTATTTTAAAGGAATGTTTAAAAAAAAAAAAAAAGAAGAAAACTAAGTCCAGACTTGGACTTTTGGTGCACTGATGTCTATAGTTCTTGCATTAGGGAAAAACTGTTATTTGAGTTTAAACTGTCGTTGGAGTTTTAGACAGTAATCTAAACTGCATAAGAGCCCCTTTTTTCTAAAAGGCAAGAGGAGTGCCTTGGGCCCTAGGGGGCCTGAGTGCAGGAGCTCTTTGTGCCCTTAAAGGTTTTTCAATTGCAAATAAAGGCTAAGGTGTTAATTGTTTAAGCCAGTATCAGTAAAAGTTATTAAGAACATTGGAAATGGGTTTCTAAACAATATTTGAAAGTGAAGTTGTCTTATATGTTTAAAGAAAGAGAGAAAAGGAAAATCAGGACTACCAAAGTAATTGCTTAATTGCTATTTCAGCTTGCTCTTGTAACTTCCAGCTAGCCCATTGGAGAAGAACAGCAATCCTTATTCAGATGTAACTTTGGCCTTTTCCAGGTTCTAGGTAAGCTCATGCTTAGAGACTATTTCTGTGTCTACCACCTTGTTGCTCTAATTGGAGATACATGATCGTTTGTAGGACTCACTAATCTGAAAACTGCAGTTTTGAGCCAACCCCGGGCAAAGCAAAGTCCCTGTGAGATTGTGGTGTCTAATCTGGCAGCAGAGTGCTATTAAGACAGAGTTGCTTTGGAGCTTGAAGCCGCAGAGTGCTAGCTCTGAGCTGAACAGCTGGGGGACAGCACTCAAGCACCAAGCTCAGGACTCACAGTGGCAGGGTGCTAGCCTTGAGCTGGAGAGCTGAGGGACAGTGCCCAGGCCCTGAGTTCAAGTCCAGCAACTAAGCAAGTGAATTGCCAATGGGACATTTATCCCTGTGTGGGGAAACTCTACTGGGACACGACGCAGAAAGCCTCTGCTTGGATGGCAGAGATGGTGTCAGATCTTAGTCACTTGTGCTTGGCCGATCAAATTAATCAGAGCCGGGAGGTCATAGAATAGTTTGTAAGCATGCCTTACTAATGCCCGTGCCTTTCATAACTGGGCAGGAACTTGTCAATCTTCTGTGATAGTGGATAGTTTAAAGCCCTAATTGAGCAAAATTTTTATTTATTTATTTATTTATTTATTTTTGACACCAGCCACAAATTCAGGAAAAGTTTGTGGATCTGAGACTTGTGTCTCTATTAATCTGTTTAGATCTGACAACTGAAGCATTGTTAAGGTTGCAGAAATTTAGTTCCCCAGACAATCAAGAAAAGGCTTTTGCAAATGGGTGCTATGTAACTACACTATTGTAGCCAAAGATGGTTTGTGCAGTTGTTAAATGTCAAATATGATCTCTAGTTTGGAGTAAATTATTATTCCTGATATCTAATCCTTGCAATCCCTAATAAACAGGCTAGGCTTTTTAAGGTCCCTGGTCAAGCACAGAGACAACGCCCCTGAGTCAGCTTGAAGAAGTCACAGAAGCCGAATATCCGCCCATCTATCCCCTTTAGATGAAGGGACCAGTCATTTTTGGAAAGTGAGACAGGATAATGAGATATTAGAGATAGTGAAAAGAATAGAAATTGCACTTGTGTTTCTTTTAAAATAAAGACGGGGGATATGTCGGGAGCAAGAGTGGAAACAAACTGTACTTTGATTTGCATCAGATAATTGCTTGATTGTCTTATTGTTTTTTGGCCTTCTCCTGTTCAATTGATCTGAGATTTACCATATGAATGTAACCCTCAACAGCTCCCTGATTAACGATCTGGATGTAAAACCTGGGAGGGACCTGGTCTCGGGAGGGGATAAAAACTTTGTGTTAAGAATAAACAAGGCGGCAGTTTTTGCTTGGGCTGCAGACCTCCTGGACCCGATGTGTTTGTCTCTCTTCTAATTTTTCCAGTCCCTGCCCCTTATTTCAGGAACCCCAATTTGCTGCCGGGAGGCCCCGGCACAACTCCATCTATGACTTCACACACCTCCATTCTGACTTCACAAACCTCTATTCTATGACTCGCACACCTCAATTCTGACATCACACACCTCCATTCTATGACTTCACAGACCTCGAATCTGTGACTTCACTCACCTGCACTCGATGACTTCACACTCCTCCATTCTATGACTTCCCACACCTACTTTCTATGACTTCACCCACCTCCAATCTATGACTACACACCTCCATTCTGACTTCACACACCTCCATTCTGTGACTTCACACACCTTAATTTTTCCTTCAGAAACATCCATTCTATGACCTCACACACCTCCATTCTATGACTTCACACACCTTAATTTTTCCTTCAGAAACATCCATTCTATGACCTCACACACCTCTATTCTATGACTTCACAAACTTCCATTCTGTGACTTCACACATCTCCATTCTGACTTCACACACCTCCATTCTATGACTTCACACACTTCCATTCTATGACTTCACAAACTTCCATTCTGTGACTTCACACATCTCCATTCTGACTTCACACACCTCCATTCTATGACTTCACACACTTCCATTCTATGACTTCACACACCTCCATTCTGTGACTTCACAAACCTCCATTCTGAGTTCACACACCTCCATTCTGTGAATTCACAGACCTCCATTTTGTGACTTCACACACTTCCATTCTATGTCTTCACACACCTCCATTCTATGACTTCACACACCCTCATTCTATGATTTCACACACCTCCATTCTATGACTTCACACATCCATTTTGACTTCACACACCTCTAATATATGACTTCAAACACCTCAATTCTGTGACTTCACACACCTCCATTCTATGACTTCACACACTTACATTCTATGATTTCACATACCTCCATGCTGTGACTTCACACACCTCCATTCTGTGACTTCACACACCTCCATTCTGAGTTCACAGACCTCCATTCTGTGACTTCACAAACCTCCATTCTATGATTTCACACACCTACATTCTATGACTTCACACACCTTCATTTTTACTTCAGAAACATCCATTCTATGAGTTCACACACCTACATTCTTTGACTTCACACACCTCCAATCTGACATCACACACCTCCATTCTATGATTTCACAGACCTCGAATCTGTGACTTCACTCACCTGCACTCTATGACTTCACACTCCTCCATTCTATGACTTCCCACACCTCCTTTCTATGACTTCACCCTCCTCCAATCTATGACTACACACCTTTATTCTGACTTCACACACCTCCATTCTGTCACTTCACTCACCTCCATTCTATGACTTCACACACCTCCATTCTATGACTTCACACACCTCCATTCTGTGACTTCATACACCTCCATTCTGACTTCACACAGCTCCATTCTATGACTTCACACATCTCCATTCTTTGACGTCACACACCTACATTCTATGAATTCACACACCTTCATTCTTACTTTACAAACATCCATTCTATATCTTCACACACCTCAATTCTATGACTTCACACACTTCCATTCTATGACTTCACACACCTCCATTCTCTGACTTCACACACCTCCATTCTGAGTTCACACACCTGTATTCTGTGACTTCACACACCTCCATTCTGTGACTTCACAGACCTCCATTCTGTGACTTCACAAACCTCCATTCTATGATTTCACACACCTCCATTCTATGACTTCACACACCTCCATTTTATGACGTCACACACCCCCATTTTGACTTCTCACACCTCCATTCTGTGACTTCACACACCTCCATTCTATGATTTCACACATCCATTATGACTTCACACACGTAAAATATATGACTTCATACCCGTCCATTCTGTGACTTCACGCACCTCCATTCTATGCCTTCACACAACTCCATTCTGTGCCTTCACCCACCTCTATTCTGTGACTTCACACACCTCCATTCTCCGACTTCACACCCCTCCAATTTGACTTCACATACCTCCATTCTATGACTTCACAAACCTCCATTCTGTGACTTCACATACTTCCATTCTATGACTTCATACACCTGCATTCTGTGACTTCACACACCTCCATTCTATGACTTCACACACTTCCATTGTGACGTCACACACCTCCATTCTCTGACTTCACACACCTCCATTCTGAGTTCACACAACTGTATTCTGTGACTTCACACACCTCCATTCTGTGACTTCACAAACCTCCATTCTGTGACTTCACAAACCTCCATTCTATGATTTCACACATCTTCTTTCTGTAACTTCCCACACTTCCAATGTTTGATTTCACAAACCTCCATTCCATGACTTCACACACCTCCATTCTATGAGTTCACACACCTCCATTCTTTGACTTCACACACCTCCATTTTGACTTCACACACCTACATTCTGTGACTTCACACACCTCCATTTGTGACTTCACACACCACCATTTTGATTTCACACACCTCAATTCTGTGACTTTACACACCTCCATTCTTTGACTTCACACACCTCCGTTTTGACTTCACACACTTCCATTCTGTGACTTCACACACCTCCATTCTGTGACTTCACACATCACCATTGTTTGACTTCACACACCTCCATTCTTTGACTTCACACACGTCCATTCCACGACTTCACACACCTCCATTCTATTAGTTCACACACATCCATTCTATGAGTTCACACACCACAGTTTTGTCTTCACACACCTTCATTCTAAGACTTCGCAAACCTCCATTCTGTGACTTCACACACCTCCATTCAGAATTCACACACCACCATTCGGTGACTTCACACACCTCCATTCTGACTTCACACACCTCAATTCTATGATATCACACACTTCCATTCTATGACTTCACACACCTCCATTCTGTGACTTCACACACCTCCATTCTGTGACTTCACACACCTCCATTCTATGACTTCAGAAACCTCCATTCTGACTTCACACACCTCCATTCTATGACTTCACACACCTGCATTCTATGACTTCACACACCTCCATTCTTTGACTTCACACACCTAAATTCTGAGTTGACACACCTCCATTCTGTGACTTCACACACCTGCATTCTGACTTCACACAGCTCCATTCTATGAGTTCACACATCTTCTTTCTGTAACTTCCCACACTTCCAATGTTTGACTTCACAAACCTCCATTCCATGACTTCACACACCTCCATTCTATGAGTTCACACACCTCCATTCTTTGTCTTCACACACCTCCATTTTGACTTCTCACACCTACATTCTGTGACTTCACACACCTCCATTTGTGACTTCACACACCACCATTATGATTTCACACACATCCATTCTGTGACTTCACACACCACCATTGTTTGACTTCACACACCTCCATTCTTTGACTTCACACACCTCAATTCCACGACTTCACACACCTCCATTCTATTAGTTCACACACATCCATTCTATGAGTTCACACACCACAATTTTGTCTTCACACACCTCCATTCTATGACTTCGCAAACCTCCATTCTGTGACTACACACACCTCCATTCGGAGTTCACACACCACCATTCGGTGACTTCACACACCTCCATTCTGACTTCACACACCTCAATTCTATGATTTCACAGACTTCCATTCTATGACTTCACATACCTCTATTCTGTGACTTCACACACCTCCATTCTGTGACTTCACACACCTCCATTCTATGACTTCACACACCTCCATTCTATGACTTCACACACCTCCATTCTACGATTTCACACATCCATTTTGACTTCACACACCTAAAATATATGACTTCATACCCGTCCATTCTGTGACTTCACACACCTCCATTCTATGACTTCACACACCTCCATTCTGTGCTTTCACCCACCTCCATTCTGTGACTTCACACACCTCCTTTCTATGACTTCACCCACCTCCAATCTATGACTACACACCTCCATTCTGACTTCACACACCTCCATTCTGTGACTTCACACACCTCCATTCTATGACTTCACACACCTCCATTCTATGACTTCACACACCTTCATTCTTACTTCAGAAACATCCATTCTATGACTTCACACACCTCCATTCTAGGACTTCACAAACCTCCTTTCTGTGACTTCACACACCTCCATTCTGAGTTCACACAACTCCATTCAGTGACTTCACACACCTCCATTCTGACTTCACACACATCCATTCTGCGACTTCACACACTTCCATTCTATGACTTCACACACCTCCATTCTATGATTTCACACACCTCCTTTCTGAGTTCACACACCTGTATTCTGTGACTTCACACACCTCCATTCTGTGACTTCACAGACCTCCATTCTGTGACTTCACACACTTCCCTTCTATGACTTCACACACCTTCATTCTATGATTTCACACACCTCCATTCTGTGCCTTCACAAACCTCCATTCTATGACTTCGCACACCTCTATTCTGACTTCACACACCTCCATTCTATGACTTCGCACACCTCTATTCTGACTTCACACACCTCCATTCTGTGACTTCACACGCCTCCATTCAATGACTTCACACACCTACATTCTTTGACTTCACACACCTCCCATCTGACATCACACACCTCCATTCTATGATTTCACAGACCTCGAATCTGTGATTTCACTCACCTGCACTCTATCACTTCACACTCCTCCATTCTATGACTTCCCACACCTCCTTTCTATGATTCACCCACCTCCAATCTATGACTACACACCTCCATTCTGACTTCACACACCTCCATTCTGTGACTTCACACACCTCCATTCTATGACTTCACACACCTCCATTCAGTGACTTCACACACCTCCATTCTGACTTCACACACATCCATTCTACGACTTCACACACTTCCATTCTCTGATTTCGCACACCTCCATTCTGAGTTCACACACCTGTAATCTGTGACTTCACACACCTCCATTCTGTGACTTCACAGACCTCCATTCTGTGACTTCACACACTTCCCTTCAATGACTTCACACACCTTCATTCTATGATTTCACACACCTCCATTCTGTGCCTTCACAAACCTCCATTCTATGACCTCACACACCCTCATTCTATGATTTTACACACGTCTATTCTATGACTTCACACATCCATTTTTACTTCACACACCTCCAATATATGACTTCAAACACCTCAGTTCTGTGACTTCACACACCTCCATTCTATGACTTCTCATACCTCCATTCTATGACTTCAAACCGTCCATTCGGTGACTTCACACACGTCCATTCTATGACTTCACACACTTCCATTCTATGATTTCACACACCTCCATTCTGTGACTTTACACACCTCCATTCTGAGTTCACACACCTACATTCTGGGAATTCACACACCTCCAATCTGTGACTTGCCACACCTCCATTCTGTGACTTCACACACCTCCATTCTATTACTTCACACACCTCCATTCTATGACTTCACCAACCTCCATTCTGTGACTTCACACACCTCCATTCTATGACTTCACACACCTCCATTGTGACTACACACACTACCATGCTATGAGTTCACACACCTCCATTCTGACTTCACACACCTCCATTCTTTGACTTCACACACCTCCATTCTATGACTTCCCACACAACCTTTCTATGACTTCACCCAACTCCATTCTATGTCTCACACCTCCATTCTGACTTCACACACCTCCATTCTGTGACTTCACACACTTCCATTCTGTGACTACACGCACCTCCATCCTATGACTTCACACACCTTCATTCTTACTTCACAAACATACATTCTATGACTTCAAACACCTCCATTCTATGACTTCACACACCTCCATTCTTTGACTTCACACACCTCCTTTCTTTCACCTCACACACCTAAATTCTGAGTTGACACACCTCCATTCTGTGATTTCACACACCTCCATTCTGACTTCACACAGCTCCATTCTATGACTTCACACACCTCCATTCTTTGACATCACACAACTCCATTCTATGACTTCACACACCTTCATTCTTACTTTACAAACATCCATTCTATAGCTTCACACACCTCCATTCCATGACTTTACACACCTCCATTCTGTGACTTCACATACCTCCATTCTATGACTTCACAAACCTCCATTCTGTGACTTCACACACCTCCATTCTATGAGTTCACACACCTCCATTCTGACTTCACACACCTCCATTCTATGACTTCCCACACCTCCATTCTGACTTCACACACCTCCATTCTGTGGCTTCACACACCTCCATTCAATGACTTCACACACCTACATTCTTTGACTTCACACACCTCCAATCTGACATCACACAGCTCCATTCTATGATTTCACAGACCTCGAATCTGTGACTTCACTCACCTGCACTCTTTGACTTCACACTCCTCCATTCTATGACTTCCCACACCTCCTTTCGATGAATTCACCCACCCCCAATCTATGACTACTCACCTCCATTCTGACTTCACACACCTCCATTCTGTGACTTCACACACCTCCATTCTATAACTTCACACACCTCCATTCTATGACTTCACACACCTACATTCTATGACTTCACACACCTCTATTCTTTGACTTCACACACCTAAATTCTGAGTTGACACACCTCCATTCTATGACTTCACACACCTCCATTCTGAGTTCACACACTTGTATTCTGTGACTTCACACACCTCCATTCTGTGACTTCACAGACCTCCATTCTATGACTTCACACACCTTCATTCTTACTTTACAAACATCCATTCTATATATTCACACACCTCCATTCTATGACTTTACACACCTCCATTCTGTTACTTCACATACCTCCATTCTATGACTTCACACACCTCCATTCTGACTTCACACACCTCCATTCTGTGACTTCAGAAACCTCCATTCTATGATTTCACACACCTCCATTCTATGACTTCACACACCTTCATTCTTACTTCAGAAACATCCATTCTATGACTTCACACACCTCCATTCTAGGACTTCACAAACCTCCTTTCTCTGACTTCACACACCTCCATTCTGAGTTCACACAACTCCATTCAGTGACTTCACACACCTCCATTCTGTCTTCACACACCTCCATTCTATGACTTCACACACTTCCATTCTATGACTTCACACACCTCCATTCTCTGACTTCACACACCTCCATTCTGAGTTCACACACCTGTATTCTGTGACTTCACACACCTCCATTCTGTGACTTCACAGACCTCCATTCTGTGACTTCACAAACCTCCATTCTATGATTTCACACACCTCCATTCTATGACTTCACACATCTTCTTTCTGTAACTTCCCACACTTCCAAAGTTTGACTTCACAAACCTCCATTCCATGACTTCAAACACCTCCATTCTATGAGTTCACACACCTCCATTCTTTGACTTCACACACCTCCATTTTGACTTCACACACCTACATTCTGTGATTTCACACAGCTCCATTTGTGACTTCACACACCACCATTTTGATTTCAAACACCTCCATTCTGTGACTTCACACACCTCCATTCTTTGACTTCACACACCTCCGTTTTGACTTCACACACTTCCATTCTGTGACTTCACACACCTCCATTTTGTGACTTCACACACCACCATTGTTTGACTTCACACACCTCCATTCTTTGACTTCACACACCTCCATTCCACGACTTCACACACCTCCATTCTATTAGTTCACACACATCCATTCTATGAGTTCACACACCACAATTTTGTCTTCACACACCTTCATTCTATGACTTTGCAAACCTCCATTTTGTGACTTCACACACCTCCATTCGGAGTTCACACACCACCATTCGGTGACTTCACACACCTCCATTCTGACTTCACACACCTCAATTCTATGATTTCACACACTTCTATTCTATGACTTCACACACCTCCGTTCTGTGACTTCACACACCTCCATTCTGTGACTTCACACACCTCCATTCTATGACTTCACACATCTCCATTCTATGATTTCACACACCTCCATTCTATGATTTCACACATCCATTTTGACTTCACACACCTAAAATATATGACTTCATACCCGTCCATTCTGTGACTTCACACACCTCCATTCTATGACTTCACACACCTCCATTCTCCGACTTCACACCCCTCCAATTTGACTTCACATGCCTCCATTGTATGACTTCACAAACCTCCATTCTGTGACTTCACATACCTCCATTCTATGACTTCATACACCTCCATTCTGTGACTTCACACACCTCCATTCTATGACTGCACACACTTCCATTGTGACGTCACACACCTCCATTCTATGAGTTCACACACCTCCATTCTGAATTCACACAGCTCAATTCTGTGACTTCACAAATCTCCATTCTATGATTTCACACACCTCCATACTATGACTTCACACAACTCCATCTATGACATTACACACCTCCATTCCGACTTCACACACCTCTATTCTATGACTTCGCACACCTCAATTCTGACATCACACACCTCCATTCTATGACTTCACAGACCTCGAATCTGTGACTTCACTCACCTGCACTCGATGACTTCACACTCCTCCATTCTATGACTTCCCACACCTCCTTTCTATGACGTCACCCACTTCCAATCTATGACTACACACCTCCATTCTGAGTTCACACACCTCCATTCTGTGACTTCATACACCTCCATTCTATGACTTCACACACCTTCATTTTTCCTTCAGAAACATCCATTCTATGACCTCACACACCTCCATTCTATGCCTTCACACACCTCCATTCTATGACTTCACACACTTCCATTCTATGACTTCACACACCTCCATTCTGTGACTTCACAAACCTCCATTCTGAGTTCACACACCTCCATTCTGTGAATTCACACACCTCCTTTCTGTGACTTCACACACCTCCATTGTGTGACTTCACACACTTCCATTCTATGACTTCACACACCTCCATTTTATAACTTCACACACCTCCATTCTGTGTCTTCACACATACATTTTGACTTCACACACCTCTAATATATGACTTCAAACACCTCAATTCTGTGACTTCACACACCTCCATTCTATGACTTCACACACTTACATTCTATGATTTCACATACCTCCATGCTATGACTTCACACACCTCCATTCTGTGACTTCACACACCCCCATTCTGAGTTCACAGACCTCCATTCTGTGACTTCACAAACCTCCATTCTATGATTTCACACACCTCCATTCTATGACTTCACACACCTTCATTTTTACTTCAGAAACATCCCTTCTATGAGTTCACACACCTACATTCTTTGACTTCACACACCTACAATCTGACATCACACACCTCCATTCTATGATTTCACACACCTCCATACTATGACTTCACACAACTCCATCTATGACTTCACACACCTCCATTCTGACTTCACACACCTCTATTCTATGACTTCGCACACCTCATTCTGACATCACACACCTCCATTCTATGACTTCACAGACCTCCTTTCTATGACTTCACTCACTTCCAATATATGACTACACACCTCCATTCTGACTTCACACACCTCCATTCTGTGACTTCACACACCTCCATTCTATGACTTCACACACCTTCATTTTTCCTTCAGAAACATCCATTCTATGACCTCACACACCTCCATTCTATGCCTTCACAAACCTCCATTCTGTGACTTCACACACCTCCATTCTCAGTTCACACAACTCCATTCGGTGACTTCACACATCGCCATTCTGACTTCACACACCTCCATTCTATGACTTCACACACTTTCATTCGATGACTTCACACACCTCCATTCTGTGACTTCACAAACCTCCATTCTGAGTTCACACACCTCCATTCTGTGAATTCACACACCTCCATTCTGTGACTTCACACACCTCCATTGTGTGACTTCACACACTTCCATTCTATGACTTCACACACCTCCATTCTGTGACGTAACTCACCTCCATTCTGTGACTTCCTACACCTCCATTCTATGATTTCACAGACCTCGAATCTGTGACTTCACTCACCTGCACTCTATGACTTCACACAGCTCCATTCTATGCCTTCACACATCTCCATTCTTTGACGTCACACACCTACATTCTATGAATTCACACACCTTCATTCTTACTTTACAAACATCCATTCTATATCTTCACACACCTCAATTCTATGACTTTACACACTTCCATTCTGTCACTTCACATACCTCCATTCTATGACTTCACACACCTCCATTCTCTGACTTCACACACCTCCATTCTATGACTTCACACACTTCCATTGTGACGTCACACTCCTCCATTCTATGAGTTCACACGCCTCCATTCTGACTTCACACACCTCCATTCTATGACTTCACACACCTCCATTCTGAATTCACACAGCTCCATTCTGTGACTTCACAAAACTCCATTCTATGATTTCACACACCTCCATACTATGACTTCACACAACTCCATCTATGACTTCACACACCTCTATTCTATGACTTCGCACACCTACATTCTGACATCACACACCTCCATTCTATGACTTCACTGACCTCGAATCTGTGACTTCACTCACCTGCACTCTATGACTTCACACTCCTCCATTCTATGACTTTCCACACCTCCTTTCTATGACTTCACCCACCTCCAATCTATGACTACACACCTCCATTCTGACTTCACACACCTCCATTCTGTGACTTCACCCACCTCCAATCTATGACTACACACCTCCATTCTGACTTCACAAACCTCCATTCTGTGACTTCACACATGCATTTTGACTTCACACACCTCCAATATATGACTTCAAACACCTCAATTCTGTGACTTCACACACCTCCATTCTGTGACTTCATATCGTCCATTCTGTGACTTCACACAGCTCCATTCTATGACTTCACACACTTCCATTCTATGACTTCACACACCTCCATTCTGTGATGAAACTCACCTCAATTCTGTGACTTCACACACCTCCATTCTGTGACTTCATATCGTCCATTCTGTGACTTCACACAGCTCCATTCTATGACTTCACACTCCTCCATTCTATGACTTCCCACACCTCCTTTCTATGACTTCACCCACCTCCAATCTATGACTACACACCTCCATTCTGACTTCACACACCTCCATTCTGTGACTTCACACACCTCCATTCTATGACTTCACACACCTTCATTCTATGACTTCACACACCTTCATTCTTACTTCAGAAACATACATTCTATGACTTCACACACCTCCATTCTAGGACTTCACAACCCTCCTTTCTGTGACTTCACACACCTCCATTCTGAGTTCACACAACTCCATTCAGTGACTTCACACACCTCCATTCTGACTTCACACACATCCATTCTATGACTTCACACACTTCCATTCTATGACTTCACACACCTCCATTCTCTGACTTCACACACCTCCATTCTGAGTTCACACACCTGTATTCTGTGACTTCACACACCTCCATTCTGTGACTTCACAGACTTCTGTTCTGTGACTTCACAAACCTCCATTCTATGATTTCACACACCTCCATTCTATGACTTCACACACCTCCATTTTATGACGTCACACACCTCCATTTTGACTTCTCCCACCTCCATTCTGTGACTTCACACACCTCCATTCTATGACTTGACACACTTCCATTGTGACGTCACACACCTCCATTCTATGAGTTCACACACCTCCATTCTATGACTGCACACACCTCCATTCTGACTTCACACACCTCCATTCTATGACTTCACAGACCTCAAATATGTGACTTCACTTACCTCAACTCTATAACTTCACACTCCTCAATTCTATGACTTCCCACACCTCCATTCTATGACTTCACCCACCTCCATTTTATGAGTTCACACACCTCCATTCTGTGACTTCACACACCTCTATTCTATGACCTCACACACCCTCATTCTATGATTTCACACACCTCCATTCTATGACTTCACACATCCATTTTGACTTCACACACCTCCAATATATGGCTTCAAACACCTCAATTCTGTGACTTCACACACCTCCATTCTATGCCTTCATACCCTCCATTCTGTGACTCAACACACCTCCATTCTATGACTTCACACACTTCCATTCTATGACTTCACACACCTCATTTCTTTGACTTTACACACCTCCATTCTGAGTTCACACACCTCTATTCTGTGACGTCACACACCTCCATTCTGTGACTTCACACACATCCATTCTATGATTTCACACACCTCCATTCTATGACTTCACCCACCTCCATTCTATGACTTCATGCCTCCATTCTGACTTCACACACCTCCATTCTGTGACTTCACACACCTCCATTATATGACTTCACACATCTCCATTCTATGACTTCACACACCTCCATTCTATGACTTCACACACCTCCATTCTGTGACTTCACACAACTCCATTCTATGACTTCACACACCTTCATTCTGACTTCACAAACATACATTCTATGACTTCACACACCTCCATTCTATGACTTCACACACCTCCATTCTTTGACTTCACACACCTCCATTCTGTGTTCACACACCTCAATTCTGTGACTTCACACACCTCCATTCTGACTTCACACACCTAAATTCTGAGTTGACACACCTCCAATCTGTGACTTCACACACCTCCATTCTGACTTCACACAGCTCCATTCTTTGACTTCGCACACCTCCATTCTTTGACGTCACACACCTCCATTCTATGACTTCACACACCTATATTCTTGCTTTACAAACATCCATTCTGTAACTTCACACACCTCCATTCTATGACTTTACAAACCTCCATTCTGTGACTTCACACACCTCCATTCTATGACTTCACACACTTGCATTCTGTGACTTCACACACCTCCATTCTATGAGTTCACACACCTCCATTCTGACTTCACACACCTCCATTCTATGACTTCACACACCTCCATTCTGAATTCACACAGCTCCATTCTGTGACTACACAAAACTCCATTCTATGATTTCACACACCTCCATACTATGACTTCACACAACTTCATCTATGACTTCACACACCTCTATTCTAACTTCACACACCTCTATTCTATGACTTCGCACACCTCCATTCTGACATCACACAACTCCATTCTATGACTTAACAGACCTCGAATCTGTGACTTCACTCACCTGCACTCGATGAGTTCACACTCCTCCATTCTATGACTTCCCACACCTTCTTTCTATGACTTCACCCACCTCCAATCTATGACTACTCACCTCCATTCTGACTTCACACACCTCCATTCTGTGACTTCACACACCTCCATTCTATGACTTCACACACCTTCATTTTTACTTCAAAAACATCCATTCTATGACTTCACACACCTCCATTCTATGACTTCACAAACCTCCATTCGGTGACTTCACACATCTCCATTCTGACTTCACACACCTCCATTCTATGACTTCACACACTTCCATTCTATGACTTCACACCACTCTATTCTCTGACTTCACAAACCTCCATTCTGAGTCACACACCTCCATTCTGTGACTTCACACACCTCCATTCTGTGACTTCACACACCTCCATTGTGTGGCTTCACATACTTCCATTCTATGACTTCACACACCTCCATTTTATGACTTCACACATCTCCATTCTGTGACTTCACACACCTCCATTCTATGACCTCACACACCTCACTCTATCATTTCACACACCTCCATTCTATGACTTCACACATCCATTTTGAATTCACACCCCTCCAATATATGACTTCAAACACCTCAATTCTGTAACTTCACACACCTCCATTCTCTGACTTCATACCATCCATTCTGTGACTTCACACATCTCCATTCTATGACTTCACACACTTCCATTCTATGACTTCACACACCTACATTCTGTGACTTTACACACCTCCATTCTGAGTTCACACACCTCCATTCTGTGACGTCACACACCTCCATTCTGTGACTTCCCACACCTCGATTCTGTGACTTCACACACCTCCATTCTATGACTTCACACACCTCTATTCTGACTTCACACACATCCATTCTATGACTTCATACACCTCCATTCTGACTTCACACACCTCCATTTATGACTTCTCACACCTCTATTCTGACTTCACACACCTCCATTCTGTGACTTCACACACCTCCATTCAATGACTTCACGCACCTACATTCTTTGACTTCACACACCTCCAATCTGACATCACACACCTCCATTCTATGATTTCACAGACCTCGAATCTGTGACTTCACTCACCTGCACTCTATGACTTCACACTCCTCCATTCTATGACTTCCCACACCTCCTTTCTATGACTTCACCCTCCTCCAATCTATGACTACACAGCTTTATACTGACTTCACACACCTCCATTCTGTGACTTCACCCACCTCCATTCTATGACTTCACACACCTCCATTCTCTGACTTCACACAGCTCCATTCTATGACTTCACACATCTCCATTCTTTGACATCACACACCTACATTCTATGACTTCACACACCTTCATTCTTACTTTACAAACATCCATTCTATAACTTCACACACCTCAATTCTATGACTTCACACACCTCCATTCTGTCACTTCACATACCTCCATTCTATGACTTCACACACATCCATTCTCTGACTTCACACACCTCCATTCTATGACTTCACACACTTCCATTGTGACGTCACACACCTCCATTCTATGAGTTCACACACCTCCATTCTGACTTCACACACCTACATTCTATGACTTCACACACCTCCATTCTGAATTCACACAGCTCCATTCTGTGACTTCACAAAACTCCATTCTATGATTTCACACACCTCCATACTATGACTTCACACAACTCCATCTATTACTTCACACACCTCCATTCTGACTTCACACACCTCTAGTCTATGACTTCGCACACCTCCATTCTGACATCACACACCTCCAATATATGACTTCAAACACCTCAATTCTGTGACTTCACACACCTCCATTCTATGACTTCATACCGTCCATTCTGTGACTTCACACAGCTCCATTCTATGACTTCACACACTTCCATTCTATGACTTCACACACCTCCATTCTGTGACTTTACACACCTCCATTCTGAGTTCACACACCTCCATTCTGTGACGTAACTCACCTCCATTCTGTGACTTCCTACACCTCCATTCTGTGACTTCACACACCTCCATTCTATGACTTCACACACCTCTATTCTGACTTCACACACCTCCATTCTATGAGTTCATACACCTCCATTCTGACTTCACACACCTCCATTCTATGCCTTCGCACACCTCTATTCTGACTTCACACACCTCCATTCTGTGACTTCACACGCCTCTATTCAATGACTTCACACACCTACATTCTTTGACTTCACACACCTCCAATCTGACATCACACACCTCCATTCTATGATTTCACACACCTCCATTCTGAGTTCACACACCTGAATTCTGTGACTTCACACACCTCCATTCTGTGACTTCACAGACCTCCATTCTGTGACTTCACACACTTCCCTTCTATGACTTCACACACCTTCATTCTATGATTTCACACACCTCCATTCTGTGACTTCACAAACCTCCATTCTATGACTTCGAACACCTCTATTCTGACTTCACACACCTCCATTCTATGACTTCGCACACCTTTATTCTGACTTCACACACCTCCATTCTGTGACTTCACACGACTCCATTCAATGACTTCACACACCTAAATTCTTTGACTTCACACACCTACAATCTGACATCACACACCTCCATTCTATGATTTCACAGACCTCGATTCTGTGATTTCACTCACCTTCACTCTATGACTTCACACTCCTCCATTCTATGACTTCCCAGACCTCCTTTCATGACTTCACCCACCTCCAATCTATGACTACACACCTCCACTCTGACTTCACACACCTCCATTCTGTGACTTCACACACCTCCATTCTATGACTTCACACACCTCCATTCTATGACTTCACACACCTTCATTCTTACTTCAGAAACATCCATTCTATGACTTCACACACCTCCATTCTAGGACTTCACAACCCTCCTTTCTGTGACTTCACACACCTCCATTCTGAGTTCACACAACTCCATTCAGTGACTTCAACCACCTCCATTCTGACTTCACACAGATCCATTTTACGACTTCACACACTTCCATTCTATGACTTCACACACCTCCATTCTCTGACTTCACACACCTCCATTCTGAGTTCACACACCTGTATTCTGTGACTTCACACACCTCCATTCTGTGACTTCACAGACCTCCATTCTGTGACTTCACACACTTCCATACTATGACTTCACACACCTTCATTCTATGATTTCACACACCTCCATTCTGTGCCTTCACAAACCTTCATTCTATGACCTCGCACACCCTCATTCTATGATTTTACACACGTCTATTCTATGACTTCACACATACATTTTGACTTCACACACCTCCAATATATGACTTCAAACACCTCAATTCTGTGACTTCACACACCTCCATTCTATGACTTCAAACCGTCCATTCTGTGACTTCAAACACGTTCATTCTATGACTTCACAGACTTCCATGCTATGATTTCACACACCTCCATTCTGTGACTTTACACACCTCCATTCTGAGTTCACACACCTACATTCTGGGACTTCACACACCTCCAATCTGTGACTTCCCACACCTTCATTCTGTGACTTCACACACCTCCATTCTTTCACTACACACACCTCCATTCTATGACTTCACAAACCTCCATTCTGTGACTTCACACACCTCCATTCTATGACTTCACACACCTCCATTGTGACTACACACACTACCATGCTATGAGTTCACACACCTCCATTCTGACTTCACACACCTCCATTCTATGACTTCACACACCTCCATTCTATGACTTCCCACACAACCTTTCTATGACTTCACCCAACTCCATTCTATGTCTTCACACCTCCATTCTGACTTCACACACCTCCATTCTGAGTCTTCACACACTTCCATTCTGTGACTACACACACCTCCATTCTATGACTTCACACACCTTCATTCTTACTTCACAAACATACATTCTATGACTTCACACACCTCCATTCTATGACTTCACACACCTCCATTCTTTGACTTCACACACCTCCATTCTTTGACCTCACACACCTAAATACTGAGTTGACACACCTCCATTCTGTGACTTCACACACCTCCATTCTGACTTCACACAGCTCCATTCTATGACTTCACACACCTTCATTCTTACTTTACAAACATCCATTCTATAACTTCACACACCTCCATTCCATGACTTTACACACCTCCATTCTGTGAATTCACATACCTCCATTCTATGACTTCACAAACCTCCATTCTGTGACTTCACACACCTCCATTCTATGACCTCACACACTTCCATTGTTACGTCACACACCTCCATTCTATGAGTTCACACACCTCCATTCTGACTTCACACACCTCCATTCTTTGACTTCACACACCTCCATTCTGACTTCACACACCTCCATTCTGTGGCTTCACACACCTCCATTCAATGACTTCACACACCTACATTCTTTGACTTCACACACCTCCAATCTGACATCACACACCTCCATTCTATGCTTTCACAGACCTCGAATCTGTGACTTCACTCACCTGCACTCATTGACTTCACACTCCTCCATTCTATGACTTCCCACACCTCCTTCTTATGAATTCACCCACCTCCAATCTATGACTACTCACCTTCATTCTGACTTCACACACCTCCATTCTGTGACTTCACACACTTCCATTCTATAACTTCACACACCTCCATTCTATGACTTCACACACCTCCATTCTATGACTTCACACACCTCCATTCTTTGACCTCACACACCTAAATTCTGAATTGACACAGCTCCATTCTGTGACTTCACACACCTCCATTCTGACTTCACACAGCTCCATTCTATGACTTCACAAACCTAAATTCTTTGACATCACACACCTCCATTCTATGACTTCACACACCTTCATTCTTACTTTACAAACATCCATTCTATATCTTCACACACCTCCATTCTATGACTTTACACACCTCCATTCTGTGACTTCACATACCTCCATGCTATGACTTCACACACCTCCATTCTGTGACTTCACACACTTCCATTCTATGACTTCACACACTTCCATTGTGACGTCACACACCTCCATTCTATGAGTTCACACAACTCCATTCTGACTTCACACACCTCCATTCTATGACTTCACACACCTCCATTCTGACTTCACACACCTCCATTCTGTGACTTCAAACACCTCCATTCCATGACTTCACACACCTCCATTCTATGACTTCACACACCTTCATTCTTACCTCAGAAACTTCCATTCTATGACTTCACACACTTCCATTCTATGACTTCACAAACCTCCATTCTGTGACTTCACACACCTCCATTCTGACTTCACACACTTCCATTCTATGATTTCACACACTTCCATTCTATGACTTCACACACCTCCATTCTCTGACTTCACACACCTCCATTCTGAGTTCACACACCTCTATTCTGTGATTTCACACACCTCCATTCTGTGACTTCACACACCTCCATTCTGTGACTTCACAAACTTCCATTCTATGAATTCCCACACCTTCATTGTATGATTTCACACACCTCCATTCTGTGACTTCACAAACCTCCATTCTATGACCTCACACACCCTCATTCTATGATTTCACACACCTCCATTCTATGACTTCCCACATCCATTTTGACTTCACACACCTCCAATGTATGACTTCAAACACATCATTTCTGTGACTTCACACACCTCCATTCTATGACTTCAAACCGTCCATTATGTGACTTCACACACCTCCATTCTATGACTTCACACACTTCCATTCTATGACTTTACACACTTCCATTCTGTGACTTCACACACCTCCATTCTGAGTTCACACACCTCAATTCTGGGACTTCACAAACCTCCCTTCGGTGACTTCACAATACTCCATTCTATGACTTCACACGTCTACATTCTATGACTTCACACACCTCAATTCTGTCTCACACAACTCCATTTTGTGACTTCACAAAACTCCATTCTATGATTTCACATATCTCCATAATATGACTTCACAAACCTCCATCTATGACTTCACACACCTCCATTCTGAGTTCACACACCTCCATTCTGTGACTTCACACACTTCCATTCTGACTTCACACACCTCCATTGTATGACTTCACACACCTCCATTCTGTGACTTCACACACCTCCATTCTATGACTTCACAAACTTCCATTGTGACGTCACACACCTCCAGTCTATGAGTTCACACAACTCCATTCTATGACTTCACACACACCTCCATTCTGACTTCACACACCTCTATTCTATGACTTCGAACACCTACATTCTGACTTCACACACCTCCATTCTATGACTTCATAGACCTCGAATATGTGACTTCACTCACCTCCACTCTATGACTTCTCACTTCTCCATTCTATGATTTCACACACCTCCATTCTGTGACTTCACACACCTAAATTCTATGACTTCACACCTCCATTCTGACTTCACTCACCTCCATTCTATGACTTCACACACCTTCATTCTGACTTCACACACCTCCATTCTGTGGCTTCACACACCTCCATTCTATGATTTCACACACCTCCATTCTGTGACTTCACACACCTCCATTCTGAATTCACACAGCTCAATTCTGTGACTTCACAAAATTCCATTCTGACTTCACACACCTCCACTGTATGAATTCACACACCTCCATTCGGTGACTTCACAAACCTCCAATCTGTGACTTCACACACCTCCACTCTGACTTCACACACTTCCATTCTATGACTACACACACTTCCATTCTATGACTTCACACACCTCCATTCTCTGACTTCACACACCTCCATTCTGAGTTCACACACCTCTATTCTGTGATTTCACACACCTCCATTCTGATTTCACACACTTCCATTCTGTGACTTCTCACACCTCGATTCTGTGACTTCACACACCTCCAATCTGTGACTTCACACACTTCCATTCTATGACTTCACACACCTTCATTCTATGATTTCACACAACTCCGTTCTGTGACTTCACAAACCTCCATTCTATGACCTCACACACCCTCATTCTATGATTTCACACACCTCCATTCTATGACTTCACACATCCATTTTGACTTCACACACCTCCAATATATGACTTCAAACACCTCAATTCTGTGACTTCATACACCTCCATTCTATGATTTGAAACCTTCCATTCTGTGACTTGACACTCCTCCATTGTATGACTTTACACACCTCCATTCTATGACTTCACACACCTCCATTCTGTGACTTCACACACCTCCATTCTATGACTTCAAAGACCTCGAATCTGTGATTTCACTCACATGCATTCTATGACTTCACACTCCTCCTTTCTATGACTTCCCACACCTCCTTTCTATGACTTCACACACCTCCAATCGATGACTACACACCTCCATTCTGACTTCACACACTTCAATTCTGTGACTTCACACACCCCCATTCTATGAGTTCACATACCTCCATTCTATGACTTCATACACCTTCATTCTCACTTCAGAAACATCCATTCTATGACTTCCCACACCTCCATTCTATGACTTCACAAACCTCCATTCTGTGACTTCACACACCTCCATTCTGAGTTCACACAACTCCATTCGGTGACTTCACACACCTCTATTCTCACTTCACACACCTCCATTCTATGACTTCACACACCTCCATTCTGTGACTTCACAAACCTCCATTCTGTGACTTCACACACATCCACTCTGACTTCACACACTTCCATTCTATGACTACACACACTTCCATTCTATGACTTCACACACTTCCATTCTCTGACTTCACACACCTCCATTCTGAGTTCATACACCTTTATTCTGTGATTTCACACACCTCCATTCTGATTTCAAACATCTCCATTCTGTGACTTCTCACACCTCGATTCTGTGACTTCACACACCTCCAATCTGTGACTTCACACACTTCCATTATATGACTTCACACACCTTCATTCTATGATTTCACACAACTCCTTTCTGTGACTTCACAAACCTGCATTCTATGACCTCACACACCCTCATTCTATGATTTCACACACCTCCTTTCTATGATTCACACATCCATTTTGACTTCACACACCTCCAATATATGACTTCAAACACCTCAATTCTGTGACTTCATACACCTCCATTCTATGATTTGAAACCTTCCATTCTGTGACTTGACACTCCTCCATTGTATGACTTCACACACCTCCATTCTATGACTTCACACACCTCCATTCTGTGACTTCACACACCTCCATTCTATGACTTCAAAGACCTCGAATCTGTGATTTCACTCACATGCATTCTATGACTTCACACTCCTCCTTTCTATGACTTCCCACACCTCCTTTCTATGACATCACCCACCTCCAATCGATGACTACACACCTCCATTCTGACTTCACACACTTCAATTCTGTGACTTCACACACCCCCATTCTATGAGTTCACATACCTCCATTCTATGACTTCATACAACTTCATTCTCACTTCAGAAACATCCATTCTATGACTTCCCACACCTCCATTCTATGACTTCACAAACCTCCATTCTGTGACTTCACACACCTCCATTCTGAGTTCACACAACTCCATTCGGTGACTTCACACACCTCTATTCTCACTTCACACACCTCCATTCTATGACTTCACACACCTCCATTCTGTGACTTCACAAACCTCCATTCTGTGACTTCACACACCTCCACTCTGACTTCACACACTTCCATTCTATGACTACACACACTTCCATTCTATGACTTCACACACCTCCATTCTCTGACTTCACACAACTCCATTCTGAGTTCACACACCTCTATTCTGTGATTTCACACACCTCCATTCTGATTTCACACATCTACATTCTGTGACTTCTCACACCTCGATTCTGTGACTTCACACACCTCCAATCTGTGACTTCACACACTTCCATTCTATGACTTCACACACCTTCATTCTATGATTTCACACAACTCCGTTCTGTGACTTCACAAACCTCCATTCTATGACCTCACACACCCTCATTCTATGATTTCACACACCTCCATTCTATGATTCACACATCCATTTTGACTTCACACACCTCCAATATATGACTTCAAACACCTCAATTCTGTGACTTCATACACCTCCATTCTATGATTTGAAACCTTCCATTCTGTGACTTGACACTTATCCATTGTATGACTTCACACACCTCCATTCTATGACTTCACACACCTCCATTCTGTGACTTCACACACCTCCATTCTATGACTTCAAAGACCTCGAATCTGTGATTTCACTCACATGCATTCTATGACTTCACACTCCTCCTTTCTATGACTTCCCACACCTCCTTTCTATGACTTCACCCACCTCCAATCGATGACTACACACCTCCCTTCTGACTTCACACACCTCAATTCTGTGACTTCACACACCCCCATTCTATGAGTTCACATACCTCAATTCTATGACTTCATACACCTTCATTCTCACTTCAGAAACATCCATTCTATGACTTCCCACACCTCCATTCTATGACTTCACAAACCTCCATTCTGTGACTTCACACACCTCCATTCTGAGTTCACACAACTCCATTCGGTGACTTCACACACCTCTATTCTCACTTCACACACCTCCATTCTATGACTTCACACACCTCCATTCTGTGACTTCACACACATCCATTCTGAGTTCACACACCTCCATTCTGTGAATTCTCACACCTCGAATCTGTGACTACACACACCTCCAATCTGTGACTTCACACACTTCCATTCTATGACTTCACACACCTCCATTCTATGACTTCACACATCCATTTTGATTTCACACACCTCCAATATATGACCTCAAACATCTCAATTCTGTGACTTCACACACCTACATTCTACGACTTCATACCGTCCATTCTGTGACTTCACACACCTCCATTCAATGACTTCACACACTTCCATTCTATGACTTCACACACCTCCATTCTATGACTTCACACATCCATTTTGATTTCACACACCTCCAATATATGACCTCAAACACCTCAATTCTGTGACTTCACACACCTACATTCTACGACTTCATACCGTCCATTCTGTGACTTCACACACCTCCATTCAATGACTTCACACACTTCCATTCTATGACTTCACACACCTCCATTCTGTGACTTTACACACCTCCATTCTGGGATCACACACCTCTATTCTCTGACTTCACACACCTCCATTGTGACTACACACACCTCCATTCTATGAGTTCACACACCTCCATTCTGACTTCACACTCCTCCATTCTATGACTTCACACACCTTCATTCTTACTTCACAAACACCCATTCTATGACTTCACACACCTCCATTCTATGACTTCACACACCTCCCTTCTGTGACTACACTCACCTCCATTCTATGACTTCACACACCTCCATTGTGACTACACACACCTCCATTCTATGAGTTCACACACCTCCATTCTGACTTCACACACCTCCATTCTATGACTTCACACACCTCCATTCTGAATTCACACAGCTCAATTCTGTGACTTCACAAAATTCCATTCTGACTTCACACACCTCCACTGTATATATTAACACACCTCCATTCTGTGACTTCACACACTTCCATTGTGACGTCACACACCTCCATTCTATGAGTTCACACACCTCCATTCTATGACTTCACACACCTCCATTCTGACTTCACAAACCTCTATTCTATGAATTCGCACACCTCCATTCTGACATCACACACCTCCAATCTATGACTTCACAGACCTCGAATCTGTGACTTCACTCACCTCAACTCTATGACTTCACACTCCTCCATTCTATGACTTCCCACACCTCCTTTCTATGACTTCAACCACCTTCATTCTATGACTTCACACCTCCATTCTTACTTCACACACTTCCATTCAGTGACTTCACACACATCCATTCTTACTTCAGAAACATCCATTCTATGACCTCACACACCTCCATCTATGACTTCACAAACCTCCATTCTGTGACTTCACACACCTCCATACTGAGTTCACAAAACTCCATTCGGTGACTTAACACACCTCCATTCTGACTTCACACACGTCCATTCTATGACTTCACACACTTCCATTCTATGACTTCACACACCTCCATTCTGTGACTTCACACACCTCCATTCTATGACTTCACACACCTACATTCTATGACTTCACACATCCATTTTGACTTCACACACCTCCAATATATGACTTCAAACAGCTCAGTTCTCTGACATCACACACCTCGATTCTATGACTTTAAAACCGTCCATTCAATGACTTCACACACCTCCATTCTATGACTTCACCCACCTCCATTCTATGACTTCACACACCTACATTCTCCGACTTCACACCCCTCTAATTTGATTTCTCATACCTCCATTCTATGTCTTCACAAACCTCCCGTGGGTGACTTCACAATACTCCATTCTATGACTTCACACATCTACATTCTATGACTTCACACACCTCAATTCTGACTCACACAACTCCATTCTGTGACTTCACAAAACTCCATTCTATGATTTCACATATCTCCATACTATGACTTCACACACTTCCATCTATGATTTCACACACCTCCTTTATGAGTTCACACACCTCTATTCTGTGATTTCACACACCTCCATTCTGATTTCACACATCTCCATTCTGTGACTTCTCACACCTCGATTCTGTGACTTCACACACCTCCAATCTGTGACTTCACATACTTCCATTCTATGACTTCACACACCTTCATTCTATGATTTCACACAACTCCGTTCTGTGACTTCACAAACCTCCATTCTATGACCTCACACACCCTCATTCTATGATTTCACACACCTCCATTCTATGATTCACACATCCATTTTGACTTCACACACCTCCAATATATGACTTCAAACACCTCAATTCTGTGACTTCATACACCTCCATTCTATGATTTGAAACCTTCCATTCTGTGACTTGACACTTATCCATTGTATGACTTCACACACCTCCATTCTATGACTTCACACACCTCCATTCTGTGACTTCACACACCTCCATTCTATGACTTCAAAGACCTCGAATCTGTGATTTCACTCACATGCATTCTATGACTTCACACTCCTCCTTTCTATGACTTCCCACACCTCCTTTCTATGACTTCACCCACCTCCAATCGATGACTACACACCTCCATTCTGACTTCACACACCTCAATTCTGTGACTTCACACACCCCCATTCTATGAGTTCACATACCTCCATTCTATGACTTCATACACCTTCATTCTCACTTCAGAAACATTCATTCTATGACTTCCCACACCTCCATTCTATGACTTCACAAACCTCCATTCTGTGACTTCACACACCTCCATTCTGAGTTCACACAACTCCATTCGGTGACTTCACACACCTCTATTCTCACTTCACACACCTCCATTCTATGACTTCACACACCTCCATTCTGTGACTTCACACACATCCATTCTGAGTTCACACACCTCCATTCTGTGACTTCTCACACCTCGAATCTGTGACTACACACACCTCCAATCTGTGACTTCACACACTTCCATTCTATGACTTCACACACCTCCATTCTATGACTTCACACATCCATTTTGATTTCACACACCTCCATATATGACCTCAAACATCTCAATTGTGTGACTTCACACACCTACATTCTACGATTTCATACCGTCCATTCTGTGACTTCACACACCTCCATTCAATGACTTCACACACTTCCATTCTATGACTTCACACACCTCCATTCTATGACTTCACACATCCATTTTGATTTCACACACCTCCAATATATGACCTCAAACACCTCAATTCTGTGACTTCACACACCTACATTCTACGACTTCATACCGTCCATTCTGTGACTTCACACACCTCCATTCAATGACTTCACACACTTCCATTCTATGACTTCACACACCTCCATTCTGTGACTTTACACACCTCCATTCTGGGATCACACACCTCTATTCTCTGACTTCACACACCTCCATTGTGACTACACACACCTCCATTCTATGAGTTCACACACCTCCATTCTGACTTCACACACCTCCATTCTATGACTTCACACACCTTCATTCTTACTTCACAAACACCCATTCTATGACTTCACACACCTCCATTCTATGACTTCACACACCTCCCTTCTGTGACTACACTCACCTCCATTCTATGACTTCACACACCTCCATTGTGACTACACACACCTCCATTCTATGAGTTCACACACCTCCATTCTGACTTCACACACCTCCATTCTATGACTTCACACACCTCCATTCTGAATTCACACAGCTCAATTCTGTGACTTCACAAAATTCCATTCTGACTTCACACACCTCCACTGTATATATTAACACACCTCCATTCTGTGACTTCACACACTTCCATTGTGACGTCACACACCTCCATTCTATGAGTTCACACACCTCCATTCTATGACTTCACACACCTCCATTCTGACTTCACAAACCTCTATTCTATGAATTCGCACACCTCCATTCTGACATCACACACCTCCAATCTATGACTTCACAGACCTCGAATCTGTGACTTCACTAACCTCAACTCTATGACTTCACACTCCTCCATTCTATGACTTCCCACACCTCCTTTCTATGACTTCAACCACCTTCATTCTATGACTTCACACCTCCATTCTTACTTCACACACTTCCATTCAGTGACTTCACACACATCCATTCTTACTTCAGAAACATCCATTCTATGACCTCACACACCTCCATCTATGACTTCACAAACCTCCATTCTGTGACTTCACACACCTCCATACTGAGTTCACAAAACTCCATTCGGTGACTTAACACACCTCCATTCTGACTTCACACACGTCCATTCTATGACTTCACACACTTCCATTCTATGACTTCACACACCTCCATTCTGTGACTTCACACACCTCCATTCTATGACTTCACACACCTACATTCTATGACTTCACACATCCAGTTTGACTTCACACACCTCCAATATATGACTTCAAACAGCTCAGTTCTCTGACATCACACACCTCGATTCTATGACTTTAAAACCGTCCATTCAATGACTTCACACACCTCCATTCTATGACTTCACCCACCTCCATTCTATGACTTCACACACCTACATTCTCCGACTTCACACCCCTCTAATTTGATTTCTCATACCTCCATTCTATGTCTTCACAAACCTCCCGTGGGTGACTTCACAATACTCCATTCTATGACTTCACACATCTACATTCTATGACTTCACACACCTCAATTCTGACTCACACAACTCCATTCTGTGACTTCACAAAACTCCATTCTATGATTTCACATATCTCCATACTATGACTTCACACACTTCCATCTATGACTTCACACACCTCCTTTATGAGTTCACACACCTCTATTCTGTGATTTCACACACCTCCATTCTGATTTCACACATCTCCATTCTGTGACTTCTCACACCTCGATTCTGTGACTTCACACACCTCCAATCTGTGACTTCACACACTTCCATTCTATGACTTCACACACCTTCATTCTATGATTTCACACAACTCCGTTCTGTGACTTCACAAACCTCCATTCTATGACCTCACACACCCTCATTCTATGATTTCACACACCTCCATTCTATGATTCACACATCCATTTTGACTTCACACACCTCCAATATATGACTTCAAACACCTCAATTCTGTGACTTCATACACCTCCATTCTATGATTTGAAACCTTCCATTCTGTGACTTGACACTTATCCATTGTATGACTTCACACACCTCCATTCTATGACTTCACACACCTCCATTCTGTGACTTCACACACCTCCATTCTATGACTTCAAAGACCTCGAATCTGTGATTTCACTCACATGCATTCTATGACTTCACACTCCTCCTTTCTATGACTTCCCACACCTCCTTTCTATGACTTCACCCACCTCCAATCGATGACTACACACCTCCATTCTGACTTCACACACCTCAATTCTGTGACTTCACACACCCCCATTCTATGAGTTCACATACCTCCATTCTATGACTTCATACACCTTCATTCTCACTTCAGAAACATCCATTCTATGACTTCCCACACCTCCATTCTATGACTTCACAAACCTCCATTCTGTGACTTCACACACCTCCATTCTGAGTTCACACAACTCCATTCGGTGACTTCACACACCTCTATTCTCACTTCACACACCTCCATTCTATGACTTCACACACCTCCATTCTGTGACTTCACACACATCCATTCTGAGTTCACACACCTCCATTCTGTGACTTCTCACACCTCGAATCTGTGACTACACACACCTCCAATCTGTGACTTCACACACTTCCATTCTATGACTTCACACACCTCCATTCTGTGACTTTACACACCTCCATTCTGGGATCACACACCTCTATTCTCTGACTTCACACACCTCCATTGTGACTACACACACCTCCATTCTATGAGTTCACACACCTCCATTCTGACTTCACACACCTCCATTCTATGACTTCACACACCTTCATTCTTACTTCACAAACACCCATTCTATGACTTCACACACCTCCATTCTATGACTTCACACACCTCCCTTCTGTGACTACACTCACCTCCATTCTATGACTTCACACACCTCCATTGTGACTACACACACCTCCATTCTATGAGTTCACACACCTCCATTCTGACTTCACACACCTCCATTCTATGACTTCACACACCTCCATTCTGAATTCACACAGCTCAATTCTGTGACTTCACAAAATTCCATTCTGACTTCACACACCTCCACTGTATATATTAACACACCTCCATTCTGTGACTTCACACACTTCCATTGTGACGTCACACACCTCCATTCTATGAGTTCACACACCTCCATTCTATGACTTCACACACCTCCATTCTGACTTCACAAACCTCTATTCTATGAATTCGCACACCTCCATTCTGACATCACACACCTCCAATCTATGACTTCACAGACCTCGAATCTGTGACTTCACTCACCTCAACTCTATGACTTCACACTCCTCCATTCTATGACTTCCCACACCTCCTTTCTATGACTTCAACCACCTTCATTCTATGACTTCACACCTCCATTCTTACTTCACACACTTCCATTCAGTGACTTCACACACATCCATTCTTACTTCAGAAACATCCATTCTATGACCTCACACACCTCCATCTATGACTTCACAAACCTCCATTCTGTGACTTCACACACCTCCATACTGAGTTCACAAAACTCCATTCGGTGACTTAACACACCTCCATTCTGACTTCACACACGTCCATTCTATGACTTCACACACTTCCATTCTATGACTTCACACACCTCCATTCTGTGACTTCACACACCTCCATTCTATGACCTCACACACCTACATTCTATGACTTCACACATCCAGTTTGACTTCACACACCTCCAATATATGACTTCAAACAGCTCAGTTCTCTGACATCACACACCTCGATTCTATGACTTTAAAACCGTCCATTCAATGACTTCACACACCTCCATTCTATGACTTCACCCACCTCCATTCTATGACTTCACACACCTACATTCTCCGACTTCACACCCCTCTAATTTGATTTCTCATACCTCCATTCTATGTCTTCACAAACCTCCCGTGGGTGACTTCACAATACTCCATTCTATGACTTCACACATCTACATTCTATGACTTCACACACCTCAATTCTGACTCACACAACTCCATTCTGTGACTTCACAAAACTCCATTCTATGATTTCACATATCTCCATACTATGACTTCACACACCTCCATCTATGACTTCACACACCTCCTTTATGAGTTCACACACCTCTATTCTGTGATTTCACACACCTCCATTCTGATTTCACACATCTCCATTCTGTGACTTCTCACACCTCGATTCTGTGACTTCACACACCTCCAATCTGTGACTTCACACACTTCAATTCTATGACTTCACACACCTTCATTCTATGATTTCACACAACTCCGTTCTGTGACTTCACAAACCTCCATTCTATGACCTCACACACCCTCATTCTATGATTTCACACACCTCCATTCTATGATTCACACATCCATTTTGACTTCACACACCTCCAATATATGACTTCAAACACCTCAATTCTGTGACTTCATACACCTCCATTCTATGATTTGAAACCTTCCATTCTGTGACTTGACACTTATCCATTGTATGACTTCACACACCTCCATTCTATGACTTCACACACCTCCATTCTGTGACTTCACACACCTCCATTCTATGACTTCAAAGACCTCGAATCTGTGATTTCACTCACATGCATTCTATGACTTCACACTCCTCCTTTCTATGACTTCCCACACCTCCTTTCTATGACTTCACCCACCTCCAATCGATGACTACACACCTCCATTCTGACTTCACACACCTCAATTCTGTGACTTCACACACCCCCATTCTATGAGTTCACATACCTCCATTCTATGACTTCATACACCTTCATTCTCACTTCAGAAACATCCATTCTATGACTTCCCACACCTCCATTCTATGACTTCACAAACCTCCATTCTGTGACTTCACACACCTCCATTCTGAGTTCACACAACTCCATTCGGTGACTTCACACACCTCTATTCTCACTTCACACACCTCCATTCTATGACTTCACACACCTCCATTCTGTGACTTCACACACATCCATTCTGAGTTCACACACCTCCATTCTGTGACTTCTCACACCTCGAATCTGTGACTACACACACCTCCAATCTGTGACTTCACACACTTCCATTCTATGACTTCACACACCTCCATTCTATGACTTCACACATCCATTTTGATTTCACACACCTCCAATATATGACCTCAAACATCTCAATTCTGTGACTTCACACACCTACATTCTACGACTTCATACCGTCCATTCTGTGACTTCACACACCTCCATTCAATGACTTCACACACTTCCATTCTATGACTTCACACACCTCCATTCTATGACTTCACACATCCATTTTGATTTCACACACCTCCAATATATGACCTCAAACACCTCAATTCTGTGACTTCACACACCTACATTCTACGACTTCATACCGTCCATTCTGTGACTTCACACACCTCCATTCAATGACTTCACACATTTCCATTCTATGACTTCACACACCTCCATTCTGTGACTTTACACACCTCCATTCTGGGATCACACACCTCTATTCTCTGACTTCACACACCTCCATTGTGACTACACACACCTCCATTCTATGAGTTCACACACCTCCATTCTGACTTCACACACCTCCATTCTATGACTTCACACACCTTCATTCTTACTTCACAAACACCCATTCTATGACTTCACACACCTCCATTCTATGACTTCACACACCTCCCTTCTGTGACTACACTCACCTCCATTCTATGACTTCACACACCTCCATTGTGACTACACACACCTCCATTCTATGAGTTCACACACCTCCATTCTGACTTCACACACCTCCATTCTATGACTTCACACACCTCCATTCTGAATTCACACAGCTCAATTCTGTGACTTCACAAAATTCCATTCTGACTTCACACACCTCCACTGTATATATTAACACACCTCCATTCTGTGACTTCACACACTTCCATTGTGACGTCACACACCTCCATTCTATGAGTTCACACACCTCCATTCTATGACTTCACACACCTCCATTCTGACTTCACAAACCTCTATTCTATGAATTCGCACACCTCCATTCTGACATCACACACCTCCAATCTATGACTTCACAGACCTCGAATCTGTGACTTCACTCACCTCAACTCTATGACTTCACACTCCTCCATTCTATGACTTCCCACACCTCCTTTCTATGACTTCAACCACCTTCATTCTATGACTTCACACCTCCATTCTTACTTCACACACTTCCATTCAGTGACTTCACACACATCCATTCTTACTTCAGAAACATCCATTCTATGACCTCACACACCTCCATCTATGACTTCACAAACCTCCATTCTGTGACTTCACACACCTCCATACTGAGTTCACAAAACTCCATTCGGTGACTTAACACACCTCCATTCTGACTTCACACACGTCCATTCTATGACTTCACACACTTCCATTCTATGACTTCACACACCTCCATTCTGTGACTTCACACACCTCCATTCTATGACTTCACACACCTACATTCTATGACTTCACACATCCAGTTTGACTTCACACACCTCCAATATATGACTTCAAACAGCTCAGTTCTCTGACATCACACACCTCGATTCTATGACTTTAAAACCGTCCATTCAATGACTTCACACACCTCCATTCTATGACTTCACCCACCTCCATTCTATGACTTCACACACCTACATTCTCCGACTTCACACCCCTCTAATTTGATTTCTCATACCTCCATTCTATGTCTTCACAAACCTCCCGTGGGTGACTTCACAATACTCCATTCTATGACTTCACACATCTACATTCTATGACTTCACACACCTCAATTCTGACTCACACAACTCCATTCTGTGACTTCACAAAACTCCATTCTATGATTTCACATATCTCCATACTATGACTTCACACACCTCCATCTATGACTTCACACACCTCCTTTATGAGTTCACACACCTCTATTCTGTGATTTCACACACCTCCATTCTGATTTCACACATCTCCATTCTGTGACTTCTCACACCTCGATTCTGTGACTTCACACACCTCCAATCTGTGACTTCACACACTTCAATTCTATGACTTCACACACCTTCATTCTATGATTTCACACAACTCCGTTCTGTGACTTCACAAACCTCCATTCTATGACCTCACACACCCTCATTCTATGATTTCACACACCTCCATTCTATGATTCACACATCCATTTTGACTTCACACACCTCCAATATATGACTTCAAACACCTCAATTCTGTGACTTCATACACCTCCATTCTATGATTTGAAACCTTCCATTCTGTGACTTGACACTTATCCATTGTATGACTTCACACACCTCCATTCTATGACTTCACACACCTCCATTCTGTGACTTCACACACCTCCATTCTATGACTTCAAAGACCTCGAATCTGTGATTTCACTCACATGCATTCTATGACTTCACACTCCTCCTTTCTATGACTTCCCACACCTCCTTTCTATGACTTCACCCACCTCCAATCGATGACTACACACCTCCATTCTGACTTCACACACCTCAATTCTGTGACTTCACACACCCCCATTCTATGAGTTCACATACCTCCATTCTATGACTTCATACACCTTCATTCTCACTTCAGAAACATCCATTCTATGACTTCCCACACCTCCATTCTATGACTTCACAAACCTCCATTCTGTGACTTCACACACCTCCATTCTGAGTTCACACAACTCCATTCGGTGACTTCACACACCTCTATTCTCACTTCACACACCTCCATTCTATGACTTCACACACCTCCATTCTGTGACTTCACACACATCCATTCTGAGTTCACACACCTCCATTCTGTGACTTCTCACACCTCGAATCTGTGACTACACACACCTCCAATCTGTGACTTCACACACTTCCATTCTATGACTTCACACACCTCCATTCTATGACTTCACACATCCATTTTGATTTCACACACCTCCAATATATGACCTCAAACATCTCAATTCTGTGACTTCACACACCTACATTCTACGACTTCATACCGTCCATTCTGTGACTTCACACACCTCCATTCAATGACTTCACACACTTCCATTCTATGACTTCACACACCTCCATTCTATGACTTCACACATCCATTTTGATTTCACACACCTCCAATATATGACCTCAAACACCTCAATTCTGTGACTTCACACACCTACATTCTACGACTTCATACCGTCCATTCTGTGACTTCACACACCTCCATTCAATGACTTCACACATTTCCATTCTATGACTTCACACACCTCCATTCTGTGACTTTACACACCTCCATTCTGGGATCACACACCTCTATTCTCTGACTTCACACACCTCCATTGTGACTACACACACCTCCATTCTATGAGTTCACACACCTCCATTCTGACTTCACACACCTCCATTCTATGACTTCACACACCTTCATTCTTACTTCACAAACACCCATTCTATGACTTCACACACCTCCATTCTATGACTTCACACACCTCCCTTCTGTGACTACACTCACCTCCATTCTATGACTTCACACACCTCCATTGTGACTACACACACCTCCATTCTATGAGTTCACACACCTCCATTCTGACTTCACACACCTCCATTCTATGACTTCACACACCTCCATTCTGAATTCACACAGCTCAATTCTGTGACTTCACAAAATTCCATTCTGACTTCACACACCTCCACTGTATATATTAACACACCTCCATTCTGTGACTTCACACACTTCCATTGTGACGTCACACACCTCCATTCTATGAGTTCACACACCTCCATTCTATGACTTCACACACCTCCATTCTGACTTCACAAACCTCTATTCTATGAATTCGCACACCTCCATTCTGACATCACACACCTCCAATCTATGACTTCACAGACCTCGAATCTGTGACTTCACTCACCTCAACTCTATGACTTCACACTCCTCCATTCTATGACTTCCCACACCTCCTTTCTATGACTTCAACCACCTTCATTCTATGACTTCACACCTCCATTCTTACTTCACACACTTCCATTCAGTGACTTCACACACATCCATTCTTACTTCAGAAACATCCATTCTATGACCTCACACACCTCCATCTATGACTTCACAAACCTCCATTCTGTGACTTCACACACCTCCATACTGAGTTCACAAAACTCCATTCGGTGACTTAACACACCTCCATTCTGACTTCACACACGTCCATTCTATGACTTCACACACTTCCATTCTATGACTTCACACACCTCCATTCTGTGACTTCACACACCTCCATTCTATGACTTCACACACCTACATTCTATGACTTCACACATCCAGTTTGACTTCACACACCTCCAATATATGACTTCAAACAGCTCAGTTCTCTGACATCACACACCTCGATTCTATGACTTTAAAACCGTCCATTCAATGACTTCACACACCTCCATTCTATGACTTCACCCACCTCCATTCTATGACTTCACACACCTACATTCTCCGACTTCACACCCCTCTAATTTGATTTCTCATACCTCCATTCTATGTCTTCACAAACCTCCCGTGGGTGACTTCACAATACTCCATTCTATGACTTCACACATCTACATTCTATGACTTCACACACCTCAATTCTGACTCACACAACTCCATTCTGTGACTTCACAAAACTCCATTCTATGATTTCACATATCTCCATACTATGACTTCACACACTTCCATCTATGACTTCACACACCTCCTTTATGAGTTCACACACCTCTATTCTGTGATTTCACACACCTCCATTCTGATTTCACACATCTCCATTCTGTGACTTCTCACACCTCGATTCTGTGACTTCACACACCTCCAATCTGTGACTTCACACACTTCCATTCTATGACTTCACACACCTTCATTCTATGATTTCACACAACTCCGTTCTGTGAGTTCACAAACCTCCATTCTATGACCTCACACACCCTCATTCTATGATTTCACACACCTCCATTCTATGATTCACACATCCATTTTGACTTCACACACCTCCAATATATGACTTCAAACACCTCAATTCTGTGACTTCATACACCTCCATTCTATGATTTGAAACCTTCCATTCTGTGACTTGACACTTATCCATTGTATGACTTCACACACCTCCATTCTATGACTTCACACACCTCCATTCTGTGACTTCACACACCTCCATTCTATGACTTCAAAGACCTCGAATCTGTGATTTCACTCACATGCATTCTATGACTTCACACTCCTCCTTTCTATGACTTCCCACACCTCCTTTCTATGACTTCACCCACCTCCAATCGATGACTACACACCTCCATTCTGACTTCACACACCTCAATTCTGTGACTTCACACACCCCCATTCTATGAGTTCACATACCTCCATTCTATGACTTCATACACCTTCATTCTCACTTCAGAAACATCCATTCTATGACTTCCCACACCTCCATTCTATGACTTCACAAACCTCCATTCTGTGACTTCACACACCTCCATTCTGAGTTCACACAACTCCATTCGGTGACTTCACACACCTCTATTCTCACTTCACACACCTCCATTCTATGACTTCACACACCTCCATTCTGTGACTTCACACACATCCATTCTGAGTTCACACACCTCCATTCTGTGACTTCTCACACCTCGAATCTGTGACTACACACACCTCCAATCTGTGACTTCACACACTTCCATTCTATGACTTCACACACCTCCATTCTGTGACTTTACACACCTCCATTCTGGGATCACACACCTCTATTCTCTGACTTCACACACCTCCATTGTGACTACACACACCTCCATTCTATGAGTTCACACACCTCCATTCTGACTTCACACACCTCCATTCTATGACTTCACACACCTTCATTCTTACTTCACAAACACCCATTCTATGACTTCACACACCTCCATTCTATGACTTCACACACCTCCCTTCTGTGACTACACTCACCTCCATTCTATGACTTCACACACCTCCATTGTGACTACACACACCTCCATTCTATGAGTTCACACACCTCCATTCTGACTTCACACACCTCCATTCTATGACTTCACACACCTCCATTCTGAATTCACACAGCTCAATTCTGTGACTTCACAAAATTCCATTCTGACTTCACACACCTCCACTGTATATATTAACACACCTCCATTCTGTGACTTCACACACTTCCATTGTGACGTCACACACCTCCATTCTATGAGTTCACACACCTCCATTCTATGACTTCACACACCTCCATTCTGACTTCACAAACCTCTATTCTATGAATTCGCACACCTCCATTCTGACATCACACACCTCCAATCTATGACTTCACAGACCTCGAATCTGTGACTTCACTCACCTCAACTCTATGACTTCACACTCCTCCATTCTATGACTTCCCACACCTCCTTTCTATGACTTCAACCACCTTCATTCTATGACTTCACACCTCCATTCTTACTTCACACACTTCCATTCAGTGACTTCACACACATCCATTCTTACTTCAGAAACATCCATTCTATGACCTCACACACCTCCATCTATGACTTCACAAACCTCCATTCTGTGACTTCACACACCTCCATACTGAGTTCACAAAACTCCATTCGGTGACTTAACACACCTCCATTCTGACTTCACACACGTCCATTCTATGACTTCACACACTTCCATTCTATGACTTCACACACCTCCATTCTGTGACTTCACACACCTCCATTCTATGACCTCACACACCTACATTCTATGACTTCACACATCCAGTTTGACTTCACACACCTCCAATATATGACTTCAAACAGCTCAGTTCTCTGACATCACACACCTCGATTCTATGACTTTAAAACCGTCCATTCAATGACTTCACACACCTCCATTCTATGACTTCACCCACCTCCATTCTATGACTTCACACACCTACATTCTCCGACTTCACACCCCTCTAATTTGATTTCTCATACCTCCATTCTATGTCTTCACAAACCTCCCGTGGGTGACTTCACAATACTCCATTCTATGACTTCACACATCTACATTCTATGACTTCACACACCTCAATTCTGACTCACACAACTCCATTCTGTGACTTCACAAAACTCCATTCTATGATTTCACATATCTCCATACTATGACTTCACACACCTCCATCTATGACTTCACACACCTCCTTTATGAGTTCACACACCTCTATTCTGTGATTTCACACACCTCCATTCTGATTTCACACATCTCCATTCTGTGACTTCTCACACCTCGATTCTGTGACTTCACACACCTCCAATCTGTGACTTCACACACTTCAATTCTATGACTTCACACACCTTCATTCTATGATTTCACACAACTCCGTTCTGTGACTTCACAAACCTCCATTCTATGACCTCACACACCCTCATTCTATGATTTCACACACCTCCATTCTATGATTCACACATCCATTTTGACTTCACACACCTCCAATATATGACTTCAAACACCTCAATTCTGTGACTTCATACACCTCCATTCTATGATTTGAAACCTTCCATTCTGTGACTTGACACTTATCCATTGTATGACTTCACACACCTCCATTCTATGACTTCACACACCTCCATTCTGTGACTTCACACACCTCCATTCTATGACTTCAAAGACCTCGAATCTGTGATTTCACTCACATGCATTCTATGACTTCACACTCCTCCTTTCTATGACTTCCCACACCTCCTTTCTATGACTTCACCCACCTCCAATCGATGACTACACACCTCCATTCTGACTTCACACACCTCAATTCTGTGACTTCACACACCCCCATTCTATGAGTTCACATACCTCCATTCTATGACTTCATACACCTTCATTCTCACTTCAGAAACATCCATTCTATGACTTCCCACACCTCCATTCTATGACTTCACAAACCTCCATTCTGTGACTTCACACACCTCCATTCTGAGTTCACACAACTCCATTCGGTGACTTCACACACCTCTATTCTCACTTCACACACCTCCATTCTATGACTTCACACACCTCCATTCTGTGACTTCACACACATCCATTCTGAGTTCACACACCTCCATTCTGTGACTTCTCACACCTCGAATCTGTGACTACACACACCTCCAATCTGTGACTTCACACACTTCCATTCTATGACTTCACACACCTCCATTCTATGACTTCACACATCCATTTTGATTTCACACACCTCCAATATATGACCTCAAACATCTCAATTCTGTGACTTCACACACCTACATTCTACGACTTCATACCGTCCATTCTGTGACTTCACACACCTCCATTCAATGACTTCACACACTTCCATTCTATGACTTCACACACCTCCATTCTATGACTTCACACATCCATTTTGATTTCACACACCTCCAATATATGACCTCAAACACCTCAATTCTGTGACTTCACACACCTACATTCTACGACTTCATACCGTCCATTCTGTGACTTCACACACCTCCATTCAATGACTTCACACATTTCCATTCTATGACTTCACACACCTCCATTCTGTGACTTTACACACCTCCATTCTGGGATCACACACCTCTATTCTCTGACTTCACACACCTCCATTGTGACTACACACACCTCCATTCTATGAGTTCACACACCTCCATTCTGACTTCACACACCTCCATTCTATGACTTCACACACCTTCATTCTTACTTCACAAACACCCATTCTATGACTTCACACACCTCCATTCTATGACTTCACACACCTCCCTTCTGTGACTACACTCACCTCCATTCTATGACTTCACACACCTCCATTGTGACTACACACACCTCCATTCTATGAGTTCACACACCTCCATTCTGACTTCACACACCTCCATTCTATGACTTCACACACCTCCATTCTGAATTCACACAGCTCAATTCTGTGACTTCACAAAATTCCATTCTGACTTCACACACCTCCACTGTATATATTAACACACCTCCATTCTGTGACTTCACACACTTCCATTGTGACGTCACACACCTCCATTCTATGAGTTCACACACCTCCATTCTATGACTTCACACACCTCCATTCTGACTTCACAAACCTCTATTCTATGAATTCGCACACCTCCATTCTGACATCACACACCTCCAATCTATGACTTCACAGACCTCGAATCTGTGACTTCACTCACCTCAACTCTATGACTTCACACTCCTCCATTCTATGACTTCCCACACCTCCTTTCTATGACTTCAACCACCTTCATTCTATGACTTCACACCTCCATTCTTACTTCACACACTTCCATTCAGTGACTTCACACACATCCATTCTTACTTCAGAAACATCCATTCTATGACCTCACACACCTCCATCTATGACTTCACAAACCTCCATTCTGTGACTTCACACACCTCCATACTGAGTTCACAAAACTCCATTCGGTGACTTAACACACCTCCATTCTGACTTCACACACGTCCATTCTATGACTTCACACACTTCCATTCTATGACTTCACACACCTCCATTCTGTGACTTCACACACCTCCATTCTATGACTTCACACACCTACATTCTATGACTTCACACATCCAGTTTGACTTCACACACCTCCAATATATGACTTCAAACAGCTCAGTTCTCTGACATCACACACCTCGATTCTATGACTTTAAAACCGTACATTCAATGACTTCACACACCTCCATTCTATGACTTCACCCACCTCCATTCTATGACTTCACACACCTACATTCTCCGACTTCACACCCCTCTAATTTGATTTCTCATACCTCCATTCTATGTCTTCACAAACCTCCCGTGGGTGACTTCACAATACTCCATTCTATGACTTCACACATCTACATTCTATGACTTCACACACCTCAATTCTGACTCACACAACTCCATTCTGTGACTTCACAAAACTCCATTCTATGATTTCACATATCTCCATACTATGACTTCACACACCTCCATCTATGACTTCACACACCTCCTTTATGAGTTCACACACCTCTATTCTGTGATTTCACACACCTCCATTCTGATTTCACACATCTCCATTCTGTGACTTCTCACACCTCGATTCTGTGACTTCACACACCTCCAATCTGTGACTTCACACACTTCCATTCTATGACTTCACACACCTCCATTCTATGACTTCACAAACCTCCATTCTGTGACTTCACACACCTCCATTCTGCGTTCACACAACTCCATTCGGTGACTTCACACACCTCTATTCTCACTTCACACACCTCCATTCTATGACTTCACACACCTCCATTCTGTGACTTCACACACATCCATTCTGAGTTCACACACCTCCATTCTGTGACTTCTCACACCTCGAATCTGTGACTACACACACCTCCAATCTGTGACTTCACACACTTCCATTCTATGACTTCACACACCTCCATTCTATGACTTCACACATCCATTTTGATTTCACACACCTCCAATATATGACCTCAAACATCTCAATTCTGTGACTTCACACACCTACATTCTACGACTTCATACCGTCCATTCTGTGACTTCACACACCTCCATTCAATGACTTCACACACTTCCATTCTATGACTTCACACACCTCCATTCTATGACTTCACACATCCATTTTGATTTCACACACCTCCAATATATGACCTCAAACACCTCAATTCTGTGACTTCACACACCTACATTCTACGACTTCATACCGTCCATTCTGTGACTTCACACACCTCCATTCAATGACTTCACACATTTCCATTCTATGACTTCACACACCTCCATTCTGTGACTTTACACACCTCCATTCTGGGATCACACACCTCTATTCTCTGACTTCACACACCTCCATTGTGACTACACACACCTCCATTCTATGAGTTCACACACCTCCATTCTGACTTCACACACCTCCATTCTATGACTTCACACACCTTCATTCTTACTTCACAAACACCCATTCTATGACTTCACACACCTCCATTCTATGACTTCACACACCTCCATTCTATGACTACACTCACCTCCATTCTATGACTTCACACACCTCCATTGTGACTACACACACCTCCATTCTATGAGTTCACACACCTCCATTCTGACTTCACACACCTCCATTCTATGACTTCACACACCTCCATTCTGAATTCACACAGCTCAATTCTGTGACTTCACAAAATTCCATTCTGACTTCACACACCTCCACTGTATATATTAACACACCTCCATTCTGTGACTTCACACACTTCCATTGTGACGTCACACACCTCCATTCTATGAGTTCACACACCTCCATTCTATGACTTCACACACCTCCATTCTGACTTCACAAACCTCTATTCTATGAATTCGCACACCTCCATTCTGACATCACACACCTCCAATCTATGACTTCACAGACCTCGAATCTGTGACTTCACTCACCTCAACTCTATGACTTCACACTCCTCCATTCTATGACTTCCCACACCTCCTTTCTATGACTTCAACCACCTTCATTCTATGACTTCACACCTCCATTCTTACTTCACACACTTCCATTCAGTGACTTCACACACATCCATTCTTACTTCAGAAACATCCATTCTATGACCTCACACACCTCCATCTATGACTTCACAAACCTCCATTCTGTGACTTCACACACCTCCATACTGAGTTCACAAAACTCCATTCGGTGACTTAACACACCTCCATTCTGACTTCACACACGTCCATTCTATGACTTCACACACTTCCATTCTATGACTTCACACACCTCCATTCTGTGACTTCACACACCTCCATTCTATGACTTCACACACCTACATTCTATGACTTCACACATCCAGTTTGACTTCACACACCTCCAATATATGACTTCAAACAGCTCAGTTCTCTGACATCACACACCTCGATTCTATGACTTTAAAACCGTCCATTCAATGACTTCACACACCTCCATTCTATGACTTCACCCACCTCCATTCTATGACTTCACACACCTACATTCTCCGACTTCACACCCCTCTAATTTGATTTCTCATACCTCCATTCTATGTCTTCACAAACCTCCCGTGGGTGACTTCACAATACTCCATTCTATGACTTCACACATCTACATTCTATGACTTCACACACCTCAATTCTGACTCACACAACTCCATTCTGTGACTTCACAAAACTCCATTCTATGATTTCACATATCTCCATACTATGACTTCACACACTTCCATCTATGACTTCACACACCTCCTTTATGAGTTCACACACCTCTATTCTGTGATTTCACACACCTCCATTCTGATTTCACACATCTCCATTCTGTGACTTCTCACACCTCGATTCTGTGACTTCACACACCTCCAATCTGTGACTTCACACACTTCCATTCTATGACTTCACACACCTTCATTCTATGATTTCACACAACTCCGTTCTGTGACTTCACAAACCTCCATTCTATGACCTCACACACCCTCATTCTATGATTTCACACACCTCCATTCTATGATTCACACATCCATTTTGACTTCACACACCTCCAATATATGACTTCAAACACCTCAATTCTGTGACTTCATACACCTCCATTCTATGATTTGAAACCTTCCATTCTGTGACTTGACACTTATCCATTGTATGACTTCACACACCTCCATTCTATGACTTCACACACCTCCATTCTGTGACTTCACACACCTCCATTCTATGACTTCAAAGACCTCGAATCTGTGATTTCACTCACATGCATTCTATGACTTCACACTCCTCCTTTCTATGACTTCCCACACCTCCTTTCTATGAATTCACCCACCTCCAATCGATGACTACACACCTCCATTCTGACTTCACACACCTCAATTCTGTGACTTCACACACCCCCATTCTATGAGTTCACATACCTCCATTCTATGACTTCATACACCTTCATTCTCACTTCAGAAACATCCATTCTATGACTTCCCACACCTCCATTCTATGACTTCACAAACCTCCATTCTGTGACTTCACACACCTCCATTCTGAGTTCACACAACTCCATTCGGTGACTTCACACACCTCTATTCTCACTTCACACACCTCCATTCTATGACTTCACACACCTCCATTCTGTGACTTCACACACATCCATTCTGAGTTCACACACCTCCATTCTGTGACTTCTCACACCTCGAATCTGTGACTACACACACCTCCAATCTGTGACTTCACACACTTCCATTCTATGACTTCACACACCTCCATTCTGTGACTTTACACACCTCCATTCTGGGATCACACACCTCTATTCTCTGACTTCACACACCTCCATTGTGACTACACACACCTCCATTCTATGAGTGCACACACCTCCATTCTGACTTCACACACCTCCATTCTATGACTTCACACACCTTCATTCTTACTTCACAAACACCCATTCTATGACTTCACACACCTCCATTCTATGACTTCACACACCTCCCTTCTGTGACTACACTCACCTCCATTCTATGACTTCACACACCTCCATTGTGACTACACACACCTCCATTCTATGAGTTCACACACCTCCATTCTGACTTCACACACCTCCATTCTATGACTTCACACACCTCCATTCTGAATTCACACAGCTCAATTCTGTGACTTCACAAAATTCCATTCTGACTTCACACACCTCCACTGTATATATTAACACACCTCCATTCTGTGACTTCACACACTTCCATTGTGACGTCACACACCTCCATTCTATGAGTTCACACACCTCCATTCTATGACTTCACACACCTCCATTCTGACTTCACAAACCTCTATTCTATGAATTCGCACACCTCCATTCTGACATCACACACCTCCAATCTATGACTTCACAGACCTCGAATCTGTGACTTCACTCACCTCAACTCTATGACTTCACACTCCTCCATTCTATGACTTCCCACACCTCCTTTCTATGACTTCAACCACCTTCATTCTATGACTTCACACCTCCATTCTTACTTCACACACTTCCATTCAGTGACTTCACACACATCCATTCTTACTTCAGAAACATCCATTCTATGACCTCACACACCTCCATCTATGACTTCACAAACCTCCATTCTGTGACTTCACACACCTCCATACTGAGTTCACAAAACTCCATTCGGTGACTTAACACACCTCCATTCTGACTTCACACACGTCCATTCTATGACTTCACACACTTCCATTCTATGACTTCACACACCTCCATTCTGTGACTTCACACACCTCCATTCTATGACTTCACACACCTACATTCTATGACTTCACACATCCAGTTTGACTTCACACACCTCCAATATATGACTTCAAACAGCTCAGTTCTCTGACATCACACACCTCGATTCTATGACTTTAAAACCGTCCATTCAATGACTTCACACACCTCCATTCTATGACTTCACCCACCTCCATTCTATGACTTCACACACCTACATTCTCCGACTTCATACCCCTCTAATTTGATTTCTCATACCTCCATTCTATGTCTTCACAAACCTCCCGTGGGTGACTTCACAATACTCCATTCTATGACTTCACACATCTACATTCTATGACTTCACACACCTCAATTCTGACTCACACAACTCCATTCTGTGACTTCACAAAACTCCATTCTATGATTTCACATATCTCCATACTATGACTTCACACACCTCCATCTATGACTTCACACACATCCTTTATGAGTTCACACACCTCTATTCTGTGATTTCACACACCTCCATTCTGATTTCACACATCTCCATTCTGTGACTTCTCACACCTCGATTCTGTGACTTCACACACCTCCAATCTGTGACTTCACACACTTCAATTCTATGACTTCACACACCTTCATTCTATGATTTCACACAACTCCGTTCTGTGACTTCACAAACCTCCATTCTATGACCTCACACACCCTCATTCTATGATTTCACACACCTCCATTCTATGATTCACACATCCATTTTGACTTCACACACCTCCAATATATGACTTCAAACACCTCAATTCTGTGACTTCATACACCTCCATTCTATGATTTGAAACCTTCCATTCTGTGACTTGACACTTATCCATTGTATGACTTCACACACCTCCATTCTATGACTTCACACACCTCCATTCTGTGACTTCACACACCTCCATTCTATGACTTCAAAGACCTCGAATCTGTGATTTCACTCACATGCATTCTATGACTTCACACTCCTCCTTTCTATGACTTCCCACACCTCCTTTCTATGACTTCACCCACCTCCAATCGATGACTACACACCTCCATTCTGACTTCACACACCTCAATTCTGTGACTTCACACACCCCCATTCTATGAGTTCACATACCTCCATTCTATGACTTCATACACCTTCATTCTCACTTCAGAAACATCCATTCTATGACTTCCCACACCTCCATTCTATGACTTCACAAACCTCCATTCTGTGACTTCACACACCTCCATTCTGAGTTCACACAACTCCATTCGGTGACTTCACACACCTCTATTCTCACTTCACACACCTCCATTCTATGACTTCACACACCTCCATTCTGTGACTTCACACACATCCATTCTGAGTTCACACACCTCCATTCTGTGACTTCTCACACCTCGAATCTGTGACTACACACACCTCCAATCTGTGACTTCACACACTTCCATTCTATGACTTCACACACCTCCATTCTATGACTTCACACATCCATTTTGATTTCACACACCTCCAATATATGACCTCAAACATCTCAATTCTGTGACTTCACACACCTACATTCTACGACTTCATACCGTCCATTCTGTGACTTCACACACCTCCATTCAATGACTTCACACACTTCCATTCTATGACTTCACACACCTCCATTCTATGACTTCACACATCCATTTTGATTTCACACACCTCCAATATATGACCTCAAACACCTCAATTCTGTGACTTCACACACCTACATTCTACGACTTCATACCGTCCATTCTGTGACTTCACACACCTCCATTCAATGACTTCACACATTTCCATTCTATGACTTCACACACCTCCATTCTGTGACTTTACACACCTCCATTCTGGGATCACACACCTCTATTCTCTGACTTCACACACCTCCATTGTGACTACACACACCTCCATTCTATGAGTTCACACACCTCCATTCTGACTTCACACACCTCCATTCTATGACTTCACACACCTTCATTCTTACTTCACAAACACCCATTCTATGACTTCACACACCTCCATTCTATGACTTCACACACCTCCCTTCTGTGACTACACTCACCTCCATTCTATGACTTCACACACCTCCATTGTGACTACACACACCTCCATTCTATGAGTTCACACACCTCCATTCTGACTTCACACACCTCCATTCTATGACTTCACACACCTCCATTCTGAATTCACACAGCTCAATTCTGTGACTTCACAAAATTCCATTCTGACTTCACACACCTCCACTGTATATATTAACACACCTCCATTCTGTGACTTCACACACTTCCATTGTGACGTCACACACCTCCATTCTATGAGTTCACACACCTCCATTCTATGACTTCACACACCTCCATTCTGACTTCACAAACCTCTATTCTATGAATTCGCACACCTCCATTCTGACATCACACACCTCCAATCTATGACTTCACAGACCTCGAATCTGTGACTTCACTCACCTCAACTCTATGACTTCACACTCCTCCATTCTATGACTTCCCACACCTCCTTTCTATGACTTCAACCACCTTCATTCTATGACTTCACACCTCCATTCTTACTTCACACACTTCCATTCAGTGACTTCACACACATCCATTCTTACTTCAGAAACATCCATTCTATGACCTCACACACCTCCATCTATGACTTCACAAACCTCCATTCTGTGACTTCACACACCTCCATACTGAGTTCACAAAACTCCATTCGGTGACTTAACACACCTCCATTCTGACTTCACACACGTCCATTCTATGACTTCACACACTTCCATTCTATGACTTCACACACCTCCATTCTGTGACTTCACACACCTCCATTCTATGACTTCACACACCTACATTCTATGACTTCACACATCCATTTTGACTTCACACACCTCCAATATATGACTTCAAACAGCTCAGTTCTCTGACATCACACACCTCAATTCTATGACTTTAAAACCGTCCATTCAATGACTTCACACACCTCCATTCTATGACTTCACCCACCTCCATTCTATGACTTCACACACCTACATTCTCCGACTTCACACCCCTCTAATTTGATTTCTCATACCTCCATTCTATGTCTTCACAAACCTCCCGTGGGTGACTTCACAATACTCCATTCTATGACTTCACACATCTACATTCTATGACTTCACACACCTCAATTCTGACTCACACAACTCCATTCTGTGACTTCACAAAACTCCATTCTATGATTTCACATATCTCCATACTATGACTTCACACACCTCCATCTATGACTTCACACACCTCCTTTATGAGTTCACACACCTCTATTCTGTGATTTCACACACCTCCATTCTGATTTCACACATCTCCATTCTGTGACTTCTCACACCTCGATTCTGTGACTTCACACACCTCCAATCTGTGACTTCACACACTTCCATTCTATGACTTCACACACCTTCATTCTATGATTTCACACAACTCCGTTATGTGACTTCACAAACCTCCATTCTATGACCTCACACACCCTCATTCTATGATTTCACACACCTCCATTCTATGATTCACACATCCATTTTGACTTCACACACCTCCAATATATGACTTCAAACACCTCAATTCTGTGACTTCATACACCTCCATTCTATGATTTGAAACCGTCCATTCTGTGACGTGACACTTATCCATTGTATGACTTCATACACCTCCATTCTATGACTTCACACACCTCCATTCTGTGACTTCACACACCTCCATTCTATGACTTCAAAGACCTCGAATCTGTGATTTCACTCACATGCATTCTATGACTTCACACACCTCCATTCTATGACTTCAAAAACCTCCATTCTGTGACTTCACACACCTCCATTCTGAGTTCACACAACTCCATTCGGTGACTTCACACACCTCTATTCTCACTTCACACACCTCCATTCTATGACTTCACACACCTCCATTCTGTGACTTCACACACATCCATATTGAGTTCACACACCTCCATTCTGTGACTTCTCACACCTCGAATCTGTGACTACACACACCTCCAATCTGTGACTTCACACACTTCCATTCTATGACTTCACACACCTCCATTCTATGACTTCACACATCCATTTTGATTTCACACACCTCCAATATATGACCTCAAACATCTCAATTCTGTGACTTCACACACCTACATTCTACGACTTCATACCGTCCATTCTGTGACTTCACACACCTCCATTCAATGACTTCACACACTTCCATTCTATGACTTCACACACCTCCATTCTATGACTTCACACATCCATTTTGATTTCACACACCTCCAATATATGACCTCAAACACCTCAATTCTGTGACTTCACACACCTACATTCTACGACTTCATACCGTCCATTCTGTGACTTCACACACCTCCATTCAATGACTTCACACATTTCCATTCTATGACTTCACACACCTCCATTCTGTGACTTTACACACCTACATTCTGGGATCACACACCTCTATTCTCTGACTTCACACACCTCCATTGTGACTACACACACCTCCATTCTATGAGTTCACACACCTCCATTCTGACTTCACACACCTCCATTCTATGACTTCACACACCTTCATTCTTACTTCACAAACACCCATTCTATGACTTCACACACCTCAATTCTGACTCACACAACTCCATTCTGTGACTTCACAAAACTCCATTCTATGATTTTACATATCTCCATACTATGACTTCACACACCTCCATCTATGACTTCACACACCTCCTTTATGAGTTCACACACCTCTATTCTGTGATTTCACACACCTCCATTCTGATTTCACACATCTCCATTCTGTGACTTCTCACACCTCGATTCTGTGACTTCACACACCTCCAATCTGTGACTTCACACACTTCCATTCTATGACTTCACACACCTTCATTCTATGATTTCACACAACTCCGTTCTGTGACTTCACAAACCTCCATTCTGTGACCTCACACACCCTCATTCTATGATTTCACACACCTCCATTCTATGATTCACACATCCATTTTGACTTCACACACCTCCAATATATGACTTCAAACACCTCAATTCTGTGACTTCATACACCTCCATTCTATGATTTGAAACCTTCCATTCTGTGACGTGACACTTATCCATTGTATGACTTCATACACCTCCATTCTATGACTTCACACACCTCCATTCTGTGACTTCACACACCTCCATTCTATGACTTCAAAGACCTCGAATCTGTGATTTCACTCACATGCATTCTATGACTTCACACTCCTCCTTTCTATGACTTCCCACACCTCCTTTCTATGACTTCACCCACCTCCAATCGATGACTACACACCTCCATTCTGACTTCACACACCTCAATTCTGTGACTTCACACACCCCCATTCTATGAGTTCACATACCTCCATTCTATGACTTCATACACCTTCATTCTCACTTCAGAAACATCCATTCTATGACTTCCCACACCTCCATTCTATGACTTCACAAACCTCCATTCTGTGACTTCACACACCTCCATTCTGAGTTCACACAACTCCATTCGGTGACTTCACACACCTCTATTCTCACTTCACACACCTCCATTCTATGACTTCACACACCTCCATTCTGTGACTTCACACACATCCATTCTGAGTTCACACACCTCCATTCTGTGACTTCTCACACCTCGAATCTGTGACTACACACACCTCCAATCTGTGACTTCACACACTTCCATTCTATGACTTCACACACCTCCATTCTATGACTTCACACATCCATTTTGATTTCACACACCTCCAATATATGACCTCAAACATCTCAATTCTGTGACTTCACACACCTACATTCTACGACTTCATACCGTCCATTCTGTGACTTCACACACCTCCATTCAATGACTTCACACACTTCCATTCTATGACTTCACACACCTCCATTCTATGACTTCACACATCCATTTTGATTTCACACACCTCCAATATATGACCTCAAACACCTCAATTCTGTGACTTCACACACCTACATTCTACGACTTCATACCGTCCATTCTGTGACTTCACACACCTCCATTCAATGACTTCACACACTTCCATTCTATGACTTCACACACCTCCATTCTGTGACTTTACACACCTCCATTCTGGGATCACACACCTCTATTCTCTGACTTCACACACCTCCATTGTGACTACACACACCTCCATTCTATGAGTTCACACACCTCCATTCTGACTTCACACACCTCCATTCTATGACTTCACACACCTTCATTCTTACTTCACAAACACCCATTCTATGACTTCACACACCTCCATTCTATGACTTCACACACCTCCCTTCTGTGACTACACTCACCTCCATTCTATGACTTCACACACCTCCATTGTGACTACACACACCTCCATTCTATGAGTTCACACACCTCCATTCTGACTTCACACACCTCCATTCTATGACTTCACACACCTCCATTCTGAATTCACACAGCTCAATTCTGTGACTTCACAAAATTCCATTCTGACTTCACACACCTCCATTGTATATATTAACACACCTCCATTCTGTGACTTCACACACTTCCATTGTGACGTCACACACCTCCATTCTATGAGTTCACACACCTCCATTCTATGACTTCACACACCTCCATTCTGACTTCACAAACCTCTATTCTATGAATTCGCACACCTCCATTCTGACATCACACACCTCCAATCTATGACTTCACAGACCTCGAATCTGTGACTTCACTCACCTCAACTCTATGACTTCACACTCCTCCATTCTATGACTTCCCACACCTCCTTTCTATGACTTCAACCACCTTCATTCTATGACTTCACACCTCCATTCTTACTTCACACACTTCCATTCAGTGACTTCACACACATCCATTCTTACTTCAGAAACATCCATTCTATGACCTCACACACCTCCATCTATGACTTCACAAACCTCCATTCTGTGACTTCACACACCTCCATACTGAGTTCACAAAACTCCATTCGGTGACTTAACACACCTCCATTCTGACTTCACACACGTCCATTCTATGACTTCACACACTTCCATTCTATGACTTCACACACCTCCATTCTGTGACTTCACACACCTCCATTCTATGACTTCACACACCTACATTCTATGACTTCACACATCCATTTTGACTTCACACACCTCCAATATATGACTTCAAACAGCTCAGTTCTCTGACATCACACACCTCAATTCTATGACTTTAAAACCGTCCATTCAATGACTTCACACACCTCCATTCTATGACTTCACCCACCTCCATTCTATGACTTCACACACCTACATTCTCCGACTTCACACCCCTCTAATTTGATTTCTCATTCCTCCATTCTATGTCTTCACAAACCTCCCGTGGGTGACTTCACAATACTCCATTCTATGACTTCACACATCTACATTCTATGACTTCACACACCTCAATTCTGACTCACACAACTCCATTCTGTGACTTCACAAAACTCCATTCTATGATTTTACATATCTCCATACTATGACTTCACACACCTCCATCTATGACTTCACACACCTCCTTTATGAGTTCACACACCTCTATTCTGTGATTTCACACACCTCCATTCTGATTTCACACATCTCCATTCTGTGACTTCTCACACCTCGATTCTGTGACTTCACACACCTCCAATCTGTGACTTCACACACTTCCATTCTATGACTTCACACACCTTCATTCTATGATTTCACACAACTCCGTTCTGTGACTTCACAAACCTCCATTCTATGACCTCACACACCCTCATTCTATGATTTCACACACCTCCATTCTATGATTCACACATCCATTTTGACTTCACACACCTCCAATATATGACTTCAAACACCTCAATTCTGTGACTTCATACACCTCCATTCTATGATTTGAAACCTTCCATTCTGTGACGTGACACTTATCCATTGTATGACTTCATACACCTCCATTCTATGACTTCACACACCTCCATTCTGTGACTTCACACACCTCCATTCTATGACTTCAAAGACCTCGAATCTGTGATTTCACTCACATGCATTCTATGACTTCACACTCCTCCTTTCTATGACTTCCCACACCTCCTTTCTATGACTTCACCCACCTCCAATCGATGACTACACACCTCCATTCTGACTTCACACACCTCAATTCTGTGACTTCACACACCCCCATTCTATGAGTTCACATACCTCCATTCTATGACTTCATACACCTTCATTCTCACTTCAGAAACATCCATTCTATGACTTCCCACACCTCCATTCTATGACTTCACAAACCTCCATTCTGTGACTTCACACACCTCCATTCTGAGTTCACACAACTCCATTCGGTGACTTCACACACCTCTATTCTCACTTCACACACCTCCATTCTATGACTTCACACACCTCCATTCTGTGACTTCACACACATCCATTCTGAGTTCACACACCTCCATTCTGTGACTTCTCACACCTCGAATCTGTGACTACACACACCTCCAATCTGTGACTTCACACACTTCCATTCTATGACTTCACACACCTCCATTCTATGACTTCACACATCCATTTTGATTTCACACACCTCCAATATATGACCTCAAACATCTCAATTCTGTGACTTCACACACCTACATTCTACGACTTCATACCGTCCATTCTGTGACTTCACACACCTCCATTCAATGACTTCACACACTTCCATTCTATGACTTCACACACCTCCATTCTATGACTTCACACATCCATTTTGATTTCACACACCTCCAATATATGACCTCAAACACCTCAATTCTGTGACTTCACACACCTACATTCTACGACTTCATACCGTCCATTCTGTGACTTCACACACCTCCATTCAATGACTTCACACACTTCCATTCTATGACTTCACACACCTCCATTCTGTGACTTTACACACCTCCATTCTGGGATCACACACCTCTATTCTCTGACTTCACACACCTCCATTGTGACTACACACACCTCCATTCTATGAGTTCACACACCTCCATTCTGACTTCACACACCTCCATTCTATGACTTCACACACCTTCATTCTTACTTCACAAACACCCATTCTATGACTTCACACACCTCCATTCTATGACTTCACACACCTCCCTTCTGTGACTACACTCACCTCCATTCTATGACTTCACACACCTCCATTGTGACTACACACACCTCCATTCTATGAGTTCACACACCTCCATTCTGACTTCACACACCTCCATTCTATGACTTCACACACCTCCATTCTGAATTCACACAGCTCAATTCTGTGACTTCACAAAATTCCATTCTGACTTCACACACCTCCATTGTATATATTAACACACCTCCATTCTGTGACTTCACACACTTCCATTGTGACGTCACACACCTCCATTCTATGAGTTCACACACCTCCATTCTATGACTTCACACACCTCCATTCTGACTTCACAAACCTCTATTCTATGAATTCGCACACCTCCATTCTGACATCACACACCTCCAATCTATGACTTCACAGACCTCGAATCTGTGACTTCACTCACCTCAACTCTATGACTTCACACTCCTCCATTCTATGACTTCCCACACCTCCTTTCTATGACTTCAACCACCTTCATTCTATGACTTCACACCTCCATTCTTACTTCACACACTTCCATTCAGTGACTTCACACACATCCATTCTTACTTCAGAAACATCCATTCTATGACCTCACACACCTCCATCTATGACTTCACAAACCTCCATTCTGTGACTTCACACACCTCCATACTGAGTTCACAAAACTCCATTCGGTGACTTAACACACCTCCATTCTGACTTCACACACGTCCATTCTATGACTTCACACACTTCCATTCTATGACTTCACACACCTCCATTCTGTGACTTCACACACCTCCATTCTATGACTTCACACACCTACATTCTATGACTTCACACATCCATTTTGACTTCACACACCTCCAATATATGACTTCAAACAGCTCAGTTCTCTGACATCACACACCTCAATTCTATGACTTTAAAACCGTCCATTCAATGACTTCACACACCTCCATTCTATGACTTCACCCACCTCCATTCTATGACTTCACACACCTACATTCTCCGACTTCACACCCCTCTAATTTGATTTCTCATACCTCCATTCTATGTCTTCACAAACCTCCCGTGGGTGACTTCACAATACTCCATTCTATGACTTCACACATCTACATTCTATGACTTCACACACCTCAATTCTGACTCACACAACTCCATTCTGTGACTTCACAAAACTCCATTCTATGATTTCACATATCTCCATACTATGATTTCACACACCTCCATCTATGACTTCACACACCTCCTTTATGAGTTCACACACCTCCATTCTGTGACGTCACACACCTCCATTTTGACTTCACACACCTCCATTGTAAGACTTCACACACCTCCATTCTGTGACTTCACACATCTCCATTCTATGACTTCACAAACTTCCATTGTGATGTCACACAACTCCATTCTATGAGTTCACACACCTCCATTCTATGACTTCACACACCTAATTTGTATGACTTCACCCACCTCCATTCTATGACTTCACACCTCCATTCTGACTTCACATACCTCCATTCTGTGACTTCACACACCTCCATTCTATGACTTCGCACACCTCTATTCTGACTTCACACACCTCCATTCTGTGACTTCACACGCCTCCATTCAATGACTTCACACACCTACATTCTTTGACTTCACACACCTCCAATCTGACATCACACACCTCCATTCTATGATTTCACACACCTCCATTCTGAGTTCACACACCTGTATTCTGTGACTTCACACACCTCCATTCTGTGACTTCACAGACCTCCATTCTGTGACTTCACACACTTCCCTTCTACGACTTCACACACCTTCATTCTATGATTTCACACACCTCCATTCTGTGCCTTCACAAACCTCCATTCTATGACTTCGCACACCTCTACTCTGACTTCACACACCTCCATTCTATGACTTCGCACACCTCTATTCTGACTTCACACACCTCCATTCTGTGACTTCACACGCCTCCATTCAATGACTTCACACACCTACATTCTTTGACTTCACACACCTCCAATCTGACATCACACACCTCCATTCTATGATTTCACAGACCTCGAATCTGTGATTTCACTCAACTGCACTCTATGACTTCACACTCCTCCATTCTATGACTTCCCACACCTCCTTTCTATGACTTCACCCACCTCCAATCTATGACTACACACCTCCATTCTGACTTCACACACCTCCATTCTGTGACTTCACACACCTCCATTCTATGACTTCACACACCTCCATTCTATGACTTCACACACATTCATTCTTACTTCAGAAACATCCATTCTATGACTTCACACACCTCCATTCTAGGACTTCACGAACCTCCTTTCTGTGACTTCACACACCTCCATTCTGAGTTCACACAACTCCATTCAGTGACTTCACACACCTCCATTCTGACTTCACACACATCCATTCTACGACTTCACACACTTCCATTCTGTGACTTCACACACCTCCATTCTCTGACTTCACACACCTCCATTCTGAGTTCACACACCTGTATTCTGTGACTTCACACACCTCCATTCTGTGACTTCACAGACCTCCCTTCTGTGACTTCACACACTTCCCTTCTATGACTTCACACACCTTCATTCTATGATTTCACACATCTCCGTTCTGTTCCTTCACAAACCTCCATTCTATGACCTCACACACCATCATTCTATGATTTTACACACGTCTATTCTATGACTTCACACATCCATTTTGACTTCACACACCTCCAATATATGACTTCAAACACCTCAATTCTGTGACTTCACACACCTCCATTCTATGACTTCAAACCGTCCATTCTGTGACTTCACACACGTCCATTCTCTGACTTCACACACTTCCATTATATGATTTCACACACCTCCATTCTGTGACTTTACACACCTCCATTCTGAGTTCACACACCTACATTCTGGGACTTCACACACCTCCAATCTGTGACTTCCCACACTTCCATTCTGTGACTTCACACACCTCCATTCTATGACTTCACACACCTCCATTCTATGACTTCACAAACCTCCATTCTGTGACTTCACACACCTCCATTCTATGACTTCACACACCTCCATTTTGACTACACACACTACCATGCTATGAGTTCACACACCTCCATTCTGACTTCACACACCTCCATTCTATGACTTCACACACCTCCATTCTATGACTTCCCACACAACCTATGACTTCACCCAACTCCATTCTATGTCTTCAACCCTCCATTCTGACTTCACACACCTCCATTCTGTGACTTCACACACTTCCATTCTGTGACTACACACACCTCCATTCTATGACTTCACACACCTTCATTCTATCTTGACAAACATACATTCTATGACTTCACACACCTCCATTCTATGACTTCACACACCTCCATTCTTTGACTTCACACACCTCCATTCTTTGACCTCACACACCTAAATTCTGAGTTGACACACCTCCATTCTGTGAATTCACACACCTCCATTCTGACTTCACACAGCTCCATTCTATGACTTCACACACCTCCATTCTTTGACATCACACAACTCCATTCTATGACTTCACACACCTTCATTCTTACTTTACAAACATCCATTCTATAACTTCACACACCTCCATTCCATGACTTTACACACCTCCATTCTGTGACTTCACATACCTCCATTCTATGACTTCACAAACCTCCATTCTGTGACTTCACACACCTCCAATCTATGACCTCACACACTTCCATTGTTACGTCACACACCTCCATTCTATGAGTTCACACACCTCCATTCTGACTTCACACACCTCCATTCTATGACTTCACACACCTCCATTCTGACTTCACACACCTCCATTCTGTGGCTTCACACACCTCCATTCAATGACTTCACACACCTACATTCTTTGACTTCACACACCTCCAATCTGACATCACACACATCCATTCTATGATTTCACAGACCTCGAAACTGTGACTTCACTCACCTGCACTCATTGACTTCACACTCCTCCATTCTATGACTTCCCACACCTCCTTTTTATGAATTCACCCACCTCCAATCTATGACTACTCACCTCCATTCTGACTTCACACACCTCCATTCTGTGACTTCACACACCTCCATTCTATAACTTCACACACCTCCATTCTATGACTTCACACACCTCCATTCTATGACTTCACACACCTCTATTCTTTGACTTCACACACCTAAATTCTGAGTTGACACACCTCCATTCTGTGACTTCACACACCTCCTTTCTGACTTCACACAGCTCCATTCTATGACTTCACAAACCTAAATTCTTTGACATCACACACCTCCATTCTATGACTTCACACACCTTCATTCTTACTTTACAAACATCCATTCTATATCTTCACACACCTCCATTCTATGAGTTTACACACCTCCATTCTGTGACTTCACATACCTCCATTCTATGACTTCACACACCTCCATTCTGTGACTTCACACACTTCCATTCTATGACTTCACACACTTCCATTGTGACGTCACACACCTCCATTCTATGAGTTCACACAACTCCATTCTGACTTCACACACCTCCATTCTATGACTTCACACACCTCCATTCTGACTTCACACACCTCCATTCTGTGACTTCACACACCTCCGTTCTATGACTTCACACACCTCCATTCTATGACTTCACACACCTTCATTCTTACTTCAGAAACATCCATTCTATGATTTCACACACTTCCATTCTATGACTTCACAAACCTCCATTCTGTGACTTCACACACCTCCATTCTGACTTCACACACTTCTATTCTATGACTTCACACACTTCCATTCTATGACTTCACACACCTCCATTCTCTCACTTCACACACCTCCATTCTGAGTTCACACATCTCTATTCTGTGATTTCACACCCCTCCATTCTGTGACTTCACACACCTCCATTCTGTGACTTCACACACTTCCATTCTATGACTTCACACACCTTCATTCTATGATTTCACACACCTCCGTTCTGTGACTTCACAAAACTCCATTCTATGACCTCACACACCCTCATTCTATGATTTCACACACCTCCATTCTATGACGTCACACATCCATTTTGACTTCACACACCTCCAATATATGACTTCAAACACCTCAGTTCTGTGACTTCACACACCTCCATTCTATGACTTCAAACCGTCCATTCTGTGACTTCACACACGTCCATTCTATGACTTCACACACTTCCATTCTATGACTTCACACACATCCATTCTGTGACTTTACACACCTGCATTCTGAGTTCACACACCTCAATTCTGGGACTTCACAAACCTCCCTTCGGTGACTTCACAATACTCCATTCTATGACTTCACACGTCTACATTCTATGACTTCACACACCTCAATTCTGACTCACACAACTCCATTCTGTGATTTCACAAAACTCCATTCTATGATTTCACATATCTCCATACTATGACTTCACAAACCTCCATCTATGACTTCACACACCTCCATTCTGTGACTTCACACACTTCCATTCTGACTTCACACACCTCCATTGTATGACTTCACACACCTCCATTCTGTGACTTCACACACCTCCATTCAATGACTTCACAAACTTCCATTGTGACGTCACACACCTCCATTCTATGAGTTCACACACCTCCATTCTATGACTTCACACACCTCCATTCTGACTTCACACACCTGTATTCTATGACTTCGAACACCTACAATCTGACTTCACACACCTCCATTCTATGACTTCAAAGACCTCGAATATGTGACTTCACTCACCTCCCCTCTATGACTTCTCACTTCTCCATTCTATGATTTCACACACCTCCATTCTGTGACTTCACACACCTCCATTCTATGACTTCCCTCCTCCATTCTGACTTCACTCACCTCCATTCTATGACTTCACACACCTTCATTCTGACTTCACACACCTCCATTCTGTGACTTCACACGCCTCCATTCTATGACTTCACACACCTCCATTCTGTGACTTCACACACCTCCATTCTGATTTCACACATCTCCATTCTGTGACTTCTCACACCTCGATTCTGTGACTTCACACACCTCCAATCCGTGACTTCACACACTTCCATTCTATGACTTCACACACCTGCATTCTATGACTTCACACAACTCCATTCTGTGACTTCACACACCTCCATTCTATGACCTCACACACCCTCATTCTATGATTTCACACACCTCCATTCTATGACTTCACACATCCATTTTGATTTCACACACCTCCAATATATGATTTCAAACACCTCAATTCTGTGAATTCACACACCTCCATTCTATGACTTCATACCGTCCATTCTGTGACTTCACACACCTCCATTCTATGACTTCACATACTTCCATTCTATGATTTCACACACCTCCATTCTGTGACTTTACACACCTCCATTCTGGGTTCACACACGTCCATTTTGTGACTTCACACTCCTGCAATCTGTGACATCCCACACCTCCATTCTGTGACTTCACACACCTCCATTCTATGACTTCACACACCTTTATTCTTACTTCACAAACACCCATTCTATGACTTCACACACCTCCATTCTATGACTTCACACACCTCCATTCTGTGACTTCACACACTTCCATTCTATGACTTCACACACCTCCATTCTGACTTCACACCTCCATTCTATGACTTCACACACCTCCATTCTGAATTTACACAGCTCAATTCTGTGACTTCACAAAATTCCATTCTGACTTCACACACCTCCATTGTATGAATTCACACACCTCCATTCTGACTTCACACACCTCCATTCTGTGACTTCACACACCTCCGTTCTATGACTTCACACACCTCCATTCTATGACTTCACACACCTTCATTCTTACTTCAGAAACATCCATTCTATGATTTCACACACTTCCATTCTATGACTTCACAAACCTCCATTCTGTGACTTCACACACCTCCATTCTGACTTCACACACTTCTATTCTATGACTTCACACACTTCCATTCTATGACTTCACACACCTCCATTCTCTCACTTCACACACCTCCATTCTGAGTTCACACATCTCTATTCTGTGATTTCACACCCCTCCATTCTGTGACTTCACACACCTCCATTCTGTGACTTCACACACTTCCATTCTATGACTTCACACACCTTCATTCTATGATTTCACACACCTCCGTTCTGTGACTTCACAAAACTCCATTCTATGACCTCACACACCCTCATTCTATGATTTCACACACCTCCATTCTATGACGTCACACATCCATTTTGACTTCACACACCTCCAATATATGACTTCAAACACCTCAGTTCTGTGACTTCACACACCTCCATTCTATGACTTCAAACCGTCCATTCTGTGACTTCACACACGTCCATTCTATGACTTCACACACTTCCATTCTATGACTTCACACACATCCATTCTGTGACTTTACACACCTGCATTCTGAGTTCACACACCTCAATTCTGGGACTTCACAAACCTCCCTTCGGTGACTTCACAATACTCCATTCTATGACTTCACACGTCTACATTCTATGACTTCACACACCTCAATTCTGACTCACACAACTCCATTCTGTGATTTCACAAAACTCCATTCTATGATTTCACATATCTCCATACTATGACTTCACAAACCTCCATCTATGACTTCACACACCTCCATTCTGTGACTTCACACACTTCCATTCTGACTTCACACACCTCCATTGTATGACTTCACACACCTCCATTCTGTGACTTCACACACCTCCATTCAATGACTTCACAAACTTCCATTGTGACGTCACACACCTCCATTCTATGAGTTCACACACCTCCATTCTATGACTTCACACACCTCCATTCTGACTTCACACACCTGTATTCTATGACTTCGAACACCTACAATCTGACTTCACACACCTCCATTCTATGACTTCAAAGACCTCGAATATGTGACTTCACTCACCTCCCCTCTATGACTTCTCACTTCTCCATTCTATGATTTCACACACCTCCATTCTGTGACTTCACACACCTCCATTCTATGACTTCCCTCCTCCATTCTGACTTCACTCACCTCCATTCTATGACTTCACACACCTTCATTCTGACTTCACACACCTCCATTCTGTGACTTCACACGCCTCCATTCTATGACTTCACACACCTCCATTCTGTGACTTCACACACCTCCATTCTGATTTCACACATCTCCATTCTGTGACTTCTCACACCTCGATTCTGTGACTTCACACACCTCCAATCCGTGACTTCACACACTTCCATTCTATGACTTCACACACCTGCATTCTATGACTTCACACAACTCCATTCTGTGACTTCACACACCTCCATTCTATGACCTCACACACCCTCATTCTATGATTTCACACACCTCCATTCTATGACTTCACACATCCATTTTGATTTCACACACCTCCAATATATGATTTCAAACACCTCAATTCTGTGAATTCACACACCTCCATTCTATGACTTCATACCGTCCATTCTGTGACTTCACACACCTCCATTCTATGACTTCACATACTTCCATTCTATGATTTCACACACCTCCATTCTGTGACTTTACACACCTCCATTCTGGGTTCACACACGTCCATTTTGTGACTTCACACTCCTGCAATCTGTGACATCCCACACCTCCATTCTGTGACTTCACACACCTCCATTCTATGACTTCACACACCTTTATTCTTACTTCACAAACACCCATTCTATGACTTCACACACCTCCATTCTATGACTTCACACACCTCCATTCTGTGACTTCACACACTTCCATTCTATGACTTCACACACCTCCATTCTGACTTCACACCTCCATTCTATGACTTCACACACCTCCATTCTGAATTTACACAGCTCAATTCTGTGACTTCACAAAATTCCATTCTGACTTCACACACCTCCATTGTATGAATTCACACACCTCCATTCTATGATTTCACAAACCTCCATTCTGTGACTTCACACACCTCCATTCTGACTTCACACACTTCCATTCTATGACTTCACACACTTCCATTCTATGACTTCACACACCTCCATTCTCTGACTTCACACACCTCCATTCTGAATTCACAAACCTCTATTCTGTGATTTCACACACCTCCATTCTGTGACTTCACACACCTCCATTCTGTGACTTCACACACTTCCATTCTATGACTTCACACACCTTCATTCTATGATTTCACACAACTCCGTTCTGTGACTTCACAAACCTCCATTCTATGACCTCACACACCCTCATTCTATGATTTCACACACCTCCATTCTATGACTTCACACATCCATTTTGACTTCACACACCTCCAATATATGACTTCAAACACCTCAATTCTGTGACTTCACACACCTCCATTCTATGACTTGAAACCTTCCATTCTGTGACTTCACACATCTCCATTGTATGACTTCACACACTTCCATTCTATGACTTCACACACCTCCATCCTGGGACTTTACACACCTCCATTCTGAGTTCACACACCTCAATTCTGGCACTTCACACACCTCCAATCTGTGACTTCCCACACCTCCATTCTGTGACTTCACACACCTCCATTCTATGACTTCAAAGACATCGAATCTGTGATTTCACTGACATGCACTCTATGACTTCACACTCCTCCTTTCTATGACTTCCCACACCTCATTTCTATGACTTCACCCACCTCAAATCGATGACTACACACCTCCATTCTGACTTCACACACCTCCATTCTGTGACTTCACACACCCCGATTCTATGAGTTCACATACCTCCATTCTATGAATTCACACACCTTCATTCTTACTTCAGAAACATCCATTCTATGACTTCCCACACCTCCATTCTATAACTTCACAAACCTCCATTCTGTGACTTCACACACCTCCATTCTGAGTTCACACAACTCCATTCGGTGACTTCACACACCTCTATTCTCACTTCACACAACTCCATTCTATGACTTCACACACTTCCATTCTATGACTTCACACACCTCCATTCTCTGACTTCACACACCTCCATTCTGAGTTCACACACCTCCATTCTGTGACTTCTCACACGTCGAATCTGTGACTTCACCCACCTCCAATCTGTGACTTCACACACTTCCATTCTATGACTTCACACACCTCCATTCTATGACTTCACACATCCATTTTGATTTCACACACCTCCAATATATGACTTCAAACACCTCAATTCTGTGACTTCACACACCTCCATTCTATGACTTCATACCGTGCATTCTGTGACTTCACAGACTTCCATTCTGTGACTTTACACACCTCCATTCTGGGTTCACACACCTCTATTCTCTGACTTCACACACCTCCATTGTGAGTACACACACCTCCATTCTGTGACTTCACTCACCTCCATTCTATGACTTCACACACCTCCATTGTGACTACACACACCTCCATTCTATGAGTTCACACACCTCCATTCTGACTTCACACACCTCCATTCTATGACTTCACACAACTCCATTCTGAATTCACACAGCTCAGTTCTGTGACTTCACAAAATTCCATTCTGACTTCACACACCTCCATTGTATATATTCACACACCTCCATTCTGTGACTTCACACACTTCCATTGTGACGTCACACACCTCCATTCTATGAGTTCACACACCTCCATTCTATGACTTCACACACCTCCATTCTGACTTCACAAACCTCTATTCTATGAATTCGCACACCTCCATTCTGACATCACACACCTCCAATCTATGACTTCACAGACCTCGAATCTGTGACTTCACTCACCTCAACTCTATGACTTCACACTCCTCCATTCTATGAATTCCCACACCTCCTTTCTATGACTTCACCCACCTTCATTCTATGACTTCACACCTCCATTCTGACTTCACACACTTCCATTCAGTGACTTCACACACCTCCATTCCATGACTTCACACACCTCCATTCTATGACTTCACACACCTTCATTCTTACATCAGAAACATCCATTCTATGACCTCACACACCTCCATCTATGACTTCACAAACCTCCATTCTGTGACTTCACACACCTCCATACTGAGTTCACAAAACTCCATTCGGTGACTTAACACACCTCCATTCTGTCTTCACACACTTCCATTCTATGACTTCACACACTTCCATTCTATGACTTCACACACCTCCATTCTGTGACTTCACACACCTCCATTCTGAGTTCACACACCTCCATTCTGTGACTTCACACACCTCCATTCTATGACTTCACACACCTACATTCTATGACTTCACACATCCATTTTGACTTCACACACCTCCAATATATGACTTCAAACAGCTCAATTCTCTGACTTCACACACCTCGATTCTATGACTTTACACCCGTCCATTCAGTGACTTCACACACCTCCATTCTATGACTTCACCCACCTCCATTCTATGACTTCACACACCTACATTCTCCGACTTCACACCCCTCTAATTTGATTTCTCATACCTCCATTCTATGACCTCACAAACCTCACTTCGGTGACTTCACAATACTCCATTCTATGACTTCACACATCTACATTCTATGACTTCACACACCTCAATTCTGACTCAAACAACTCCATTCTGTGACTTCACAAAACTCCATTCTATGATTTCACATATCTCCATACTATGACTTCACACACCTCCATCTATGACTTCACACACCTCCTTTATGAGTTCACACACCTCCATTCTGTGACGTCACACACCTCCATTCTGACTTCACACACCTCCATTGTATGACTTCACACACCTCCATTCTGTGACTTCACACATCTCCATTCTATGACTTCACAAACTTCCATTGTGACGTCACACAACTCCATTCTATGAGTTCACACACCTCCATTCTATGACTTCACACACCTAATTTCTATGACTTCAATCACCTCCATTCTATGACTTCACACCTCCATTCTGACTTCACATACCTCCATTCTGTGACTTCACACACCTCCATTCTATGACTTCGCACACCTCCATTCTGACTTCACACACCTCCATTCTGTGACTTCACACGCCTCCATTCAATGACTTCACACACCTACATTCTTTGACTTCACACACCTCCAATCTGACATCACACACCTCCATTCTATGATTTCCCACACCTCCATTCTGAGTTCACACACCTGTATTCTGTGACTTCACACACCTCCATTCTGTGACTTCACAGACCTCCATTCTGTGACTTCACACACTTCCCTTCTATGACTTCACACACCTTCATTCTGTGATTTCACACACCTGCATTCTGTGCCTTCACAAACCTCCATTCTATGACTTCGCACACCTCTATTCTGACTTCACACATCTCCATTCTATGACTTCGCACACCTCTATTCTGACTTCACACACCTCCATTCTGTGACTTCACATGCCTCCATTCAATGACTTCACACACCTACATTCTTTCACTTCACACACCTCCAATCTGACATCAGACACCTCCTTTCTATGATTTCACAGACCTCGAATCTGTGATTTCACTCACCTGCACTCTATGACTTCACACTCCTCCATTCTATGACTTCCCACACCTCCGTTCTATGATTCACCCACCTCCAATCTATGACTACACACCTCCATTCTGACTTCACACACCTCCATTCTGTGACTTCACACACCTCCATTCTATGACTTCACACACCTCCATTCAGTGACTTCACACACCTCCATTCTGACTTCACACACATACATTCTACGACTTCACACACTTCCATTCTATGACTTCACACACCTCAATTCTCTGACTTCACACACCTCCATTCTGAGTTCACACACCTGTATTCTGTGACTTCACACACCTCCATTCTGTGACTTCACAGACCTCCATTCTGTGACTTCACACACTTCCCTTCTATGACTTCACACACCTTCATTCTATGATTTCACACACCTCCATTCTGTGCCTTCACAAACCTCCATTCTATGACCTCACACACCCTCATTCTATGATTTTTCACACGTCTATTCTATGACTTCACACATCCATTTTTACTTCACACACCTCCAATATATGACTTCAAACACCTCAGTTCTGTGACTTCACACACCTCCATTCTATGACTTCACACACCTCCATTCTATGACTTCAAACCGTCCATTCTGTGATTTCACACACGTCCATTCTATGACTTCACACACTTCCATTCTATGATTTCACACACCTCCATTCTGTGACTTTACACACCTCCATTCTGAGTTCACACACCTACATTCTGGGACTTCACACACTTCCAATCTGTGACTTCCCACACCTCCATTCTGTGACTTCACACACCTCCATTCTATGACTTCACACTCCTCCATTCTATGACTTCACCAACCTCCATTCTGTGACTTCACACACCTCCATTCTATGACTTCAAACACCTCCATTGTGACTACACACACTACCATGCTATGAGTTCACACACCTCCATTCTGACTTCACACACCTCCATTCTTTGACTTCACACACCTCCATTCTATGACTTCCCACACAACCTTTCTATGACTTCACCCAACTCCATTCTATGACTTCACACACCTCCATTCTGACTTCACACACCTCCATTCTGTGACTTCACACACTTCCATTCTGTGACTACACACACCTCCATTCTATGACTTCACACACCTTCATTCTTACTTCACAAACATACATTCTATGACTTCACACACCTCCATTCTATGACTTCACACACCTCCATTCTTTGACTTCACACACCTCCTTTCTTTGACCTCACACACCTAAATTCTGAGTTGACACACCTCCATTCTGTGACTTCACACACCTCCATTCTGACTTCACACAGCTCCATTCTATGACTTCACATACCTCCATTCTTTGACATCACACAACTCCATTCTATGACTTCACACACCTTCATTCTTACTTTACAAACATCCATTCTATAGCTTCACACACCTCCATTCCATGACTTTACACACCTCCATTCTGTGAATTCACATACCTCCATTCTATGACTTCACAAACCTCCATTCTGTGACTTCACACACCTCCATTCTATGACCTCACACACTACCATTGTTACGTCACACACCTCCATTCTGTGAGTTCACACACCTCCATCCTGACTTCACACACCTCCATTCTATGACTTCACACACCTCCATTCTGACTTCACACACCTCCATTCTGTGGCTTCACACACCTCCATTCAATGACTTCACACACCTACATTCTTTCACTTCACACACCTCCAATCTGACATCACACACCTCCATTCTATGATTTCACAGACCTCGAATCTGTGACTTCACTCACCTGCACTCATTGACTTCACACTCCTCCATTCTATGACTTCCCACACCTCCTTTCTATGAATTCACCCACCTCCAATCTATGACTACTCACCTCCATTTTGACTTCACATACCTCCATTCTGTGACTTCACACACCTCCATTCTATAACTTCACACACCTCCATTCTATGACTTCACACACCTCCATTCTATGACTTCACACACCTCTATTCTTTGACTTCACACACCTAAATTCTGAGTTGACACACCTCCATTCTGTGACTTCACACACCTCCATTCTGACTTCACACAGCTCCATTCTATGACTTCACAAACCTAAATTCTTTGACATCACACACCTCCATTCTATGACTTCACACACCTTCATTCTTACTTTACAAACATCCATTCTATATCTTCACACACCTCCGTTCTATGACTTTACACACCTCCATTCTGTGACTTCACATACCTCCATTCTATGACTTCACACACCTCCATTCTGACTTCACACACCTCCATTCTGTGACTTCACACACCTCCATTCTATGACTTCACACACCTCCATTCTATGACTTCACACACCTTCATTCTTACTTCACAAACATCCATTCTATGACTTCACACACCTCCATTCTATGACTTCACACACCTCCATTCTTTGACTTCACACACCTGCTTTCTTTGACCTCACACACCTAAATTCTGAGTTGACACACCTCCATTCTGTGACTTCACACACCTCCATTCTGACTTCACACAGCTCCATTCTATGACTTCACACACCTCCATTCTTTGACATCACACAACTCCATTCTATGACTTCACACACCTTCATTCTTACTTTACAAACATCCATTCTATAGCTTCACACACCTCCATTCCATGACTTTACACACCTCCATTCTGTGACTTCACATACCTCCATTCTATGACTTCACAAACCTCCATTCTGTGACTTCACACACCTCCATTCTATGACCTCACACACTTCCATTGTTACGTCACACACCTCCACTCTATGAGTTCACACACCTCCATTCTGACTTCACACACCTCCACTCTATGACTTCACACACCTCCATTCTGACATCACACACCTCCATTCTGTGGCTTCACACACCTCCATTCAATGACTTCACACACCTACATTCTTTGACTTCACACACCTCCAATCTGACATCACACACCTCCATTCTATGATTTCACAGACCTCGAATCTGTGACTTCACTCACCTGCACTCATTGACTTCACACTCCTCCATTCTATGACTTCCCACACTCCTTTCTATGAATTCACCCACCTCCAATCTATGACTACTCACCTCCATTCTGACTTCACACACCTCCATTCTTTGACTTCACACACCACCATTCTATAACTTCACACACCTCCATTCTATGACTTCACACACCTCCATTCTATGACTTCACACACCTCTATTCTTTGACTTCACACACCTAAATTCTGAGTTGACACACCTCCATTCTGTGACTTCACACACCTCCATTCTGACTTCACACAGCTCCATTCTATGACTTCACAAACCTAAATTCTTTGACATCACACACCTCCATTCTATGACTTCACACACCTTCATTCTTACTTTACAAACATCCATTCTATATCTTCACACACCTCCATTCTATGACTTTACACACCTCCATTCTGTGACTTCACATACCTCCATTCTATGACTTCACACACCTCCATTCTGACTTCACACACCTCCATTCTGTGACTTCACACACATCCATTCTATGACTTCACACACCTCCATTCTATGACTTCACACACCTTCATTCTTACTTCACAAACATCCATTCTATGACTTCACACACTTCCATTATATGACTTCACAAACCTCCATTCTGTGACTTCACACACCTCCATTCTGACTTCACAAACTTCCATTCTATGACTTCACACACTTCCATTCTCTGACGTCAGACACCTCCATTCTCTGACTTCACACACCTCCATTCTGAGTTCACACACCTCTATTCTGTGATTTCACACACCTCCATTCTGTGACTTCACACACCTCCATTCTGTGACTTCACACACTTCCATTCTATGACTTCACACACCTTCATTCTATGATTTCACACACCTCTATTCTGTGACTTCACAAACCTCCATTCTATGACCTCACACACCCTCATTCTATGATTTCACACACCTCCATTCTATGACTTCACACATCCATTTTGACTTCACACACCTCCAATATATGACTTCAAACACCTCAATTCTGTGACTTCACACACCTCCATTCTATGACTTCAAACCGTCCATTACGTGACTTCACACACCTCCATTCCATGACTTCACACACTTCCATTCTATGACTTCACACACTTCCATTCTGTGACTTTACACACCTGCATTCTGAGTTCACACACCTCAATTCTGGGACTTCACAAACCTCCCTTCGGTGACTTCACAATACTCCATTCTATGACTTCACACGTCTACATTCTATGACTTCACACAGCTCAATTCTGACTCACACAACTCCATTCTGTGACTTCACAAACCTCCATCTATGACTTCACACACCTCCATTCTGAGTTCACACACCTCCATTCTGTGACTTAACACACTTCCGTTCTGACTTCACACACCTCCATTGTATGATTTCACACACCTCCATTCTATGACTTCACACACCTCCATTCTATGACTTCACAAACTTCCATTGTGACGTCACACACCTCCATTCTATGAGTTCACACACCTCCATTCTATGACTTCACACACCTCCATTCTGACTTCACACACCTCTATTCTATGACTTCGAACACCTACATTCTGACTTCACACACCTCCATTCTATGACTTCACAGACCTCGAATATGTACTTCACTCACCTCCACTCTATGACTTCTCATTTCTCCATTCTATGATTTCACACACCTCCATTCTTTGACTTCACACACCGCCATTCTATGACTTCACACCTCCATTCTGACTTCACTCACCTCCATTCTATGACTTCACACCTCCATTCTGACTTCACTCACCTCCATTCTGTGACTTCACACACCTCCATTCTGACTTCACACAGCTCCATTCTATGACTTCACACACCTCCATTCTTTGACATCACACAACTCCATTCTATGACTTCACACACCTTCATTCTTACTTTACAAACATCCATTCTATAGCTTCACACACCTCCATTCCATGACTTTACACACCTCCATTCTGTGACTTCACATACCTCCATTCTATGACTTCACAAACCTCCATTCTGTGACTTCACACACCTCCATTCTATGACCTCACACACTTCCATTGTTACGTCACACACCTCCATTCTATGAGTTCACACACCTCCATTCTGACTTCACACACCTCCACTCTATGACTTCACACACCTCCATTCTGACTTCACACACCTCCATTCTGTGGCTTCACACACCTCCATTCAATGACTTCACACACCTACATTCTTTGACTTCACACACCTCCAATCTGACATCACACACCTCCATTCTATGATTTCACAGACCTCGAATCTGTGACTTCACTCACCTGCACTCATTGACTTCACACTCCTCCATTCTATGACTTCCCACACCTCCTTTCTATGAATTCACCCACCTCCAATCTATGACTACTCACCTCCATTCTGACTTCACACACCTCCATTCTTTGACTTTACACACCTCCATTCTGTGACTTGACATACCTCCATTCTATGACTTCACACATCCATTTTGATTTCACACACCTCCAATATATGACTTCAAACACCTCAGTTCTGTGACTTCACACACCTCCATTCTATGACTTCATACCGTGCATTCTGTGACTTCACAGACTTCCATTCTGTGACTTTACACACCTCCATTCTGGGTTCACACACCTCTATTCTCTGACTTCACACACCTCCATTGTGAGTACACACACCTCCATTCTATGAGTTCACACACCTCCATTCTGACTTCACACACCTGCATTCTATGACTTCACACACCTTCATTCTTACTTCACAAACACCCATTCTATGACTTCACACACCTCCATTCTATGACTTCACACACCTCCATTCTGTGACTTCACTCACCTCCATTCTATGACTTCACACACCTCCATTGTGACTACACACACCTCCAATGTATGAGTTCACACACCTACATTCTGACTTCACACACCTCCATTCTATGACTTCACACACCTCCATTCTGAATTCACACAGCTCAGTTCTGTGACTTCACAAAATTCCATTCTGACTTCACACACCTCCATTGTATATATTCACACACCTCCATTCTGTGACTTCACACACTTCCATTGTGACGTCACACACCTCCATTCTATGAGTTCACACACCTCCATTCTATGACTTCACACACCTCCATTCTGACTTCACAAACCTCTATTCTATGAATTCGCACACCTCCATTCTGACATCACACACCTCCAATCTATGACTTCACAGACCTCGAATCTGTGACTTCACTCACCTCAACTCTATGACTTCACACTCCTCCATTCTATGAATTCCCACACCTCCTTTCTATGACTTCACCCACCTTCATTCTATGACTTCACACCTCCATTCTGACTTCACACACTTCCATTCAGTGACTTCACACACCTCCATTCCATGACTTCACACACCTCCATTCTATGACTTCACACACCTTCATTCTTACATCAGAAACATCCATTCTATGACCTCACACACCTCCATCTATGACTTCACAAACCTCCATTCTGTGACTTCACACACCTCCATACTGAGTTCACAAAACTCCATTCGGTGACTTAAGACACCTCCATTCTGTCTTCACACACTTCCATTCTATGACTTCACACACTTCCATTCTATGACTTCACACACCTCCATTCTGTGACTTCACACACCTCCATTCTGAGTTCACACACCTCCATTCTGTGACTTCACACACCTCCATTCTATGATTTCACACACCTACATTCTATGACTTCACACATCCATTTTGACTTCACACACCTCCAATATATGACTTCAAACAGCTCAATTCTCTGACTTCACACACCTCGATTCTATGACTTTACACCCGTCCATTCAGTGACTTCACACACCTCCATTCTATGACTTCACCCACCTCCATTCTATGACTTCACACACCTACATTCTCCGACTTCACACCCCTCTAATTTGATTTCTCATACCTCCATTCTATGACCTCACAAACCTCACTTCGGTGACTTCACAATACTCCATTCTATGACTTCACACATCTACATTCTATGACTTCACACACCTCAATTCTGACTCAAACAACTCCATTCTGTGACTTCACAAAACTCCATTCTATGATTTCACATATCTCCATACTATGACTTCACACACCTCCATCTATGACTTCACACACCTCCTTTATGAGTTCACACACCTCCATTCTGTGACGTCACACACCTCCATTCTGACTTCACACACCTCCATTGTATGACTTCACACACCTCCATTCTGTGACTTCACACATCTCCATTCTATGACTTCACAAACTTCCATTGTGACGTCACACAACTCCATTCTATGAGTTCACACACCTCCATTCTATGACTTCACACACCTAATTTCTATGACTTCAATCACCTCCATTCTATGACTTCACACCTCCATTCTGACTTCACATACCTCCATTCTGTGACTTCACACACCTCCATTCTATGACTTCGCACACCTCCATTCTGACTTCACACACCTCCATTCTGTGACTTCACACGCCTCCATTCAATGACTTCACACACCTACATTCTTTGACTTCACACACCTCCAATCTGACATCACACACCTCCATTCTATGATTTCCCACACCTCCATTCTGAGTTCACACACCTGTATTCTGTGACTTCACACACCTCCATTCTGTGACTTCACAGACCTCCATTCTGTGACTTCACACACTTCCCTTCTATGACTTCACACACCTTCATTCTGTGATTTCACACACCTGCATTCTGTGCCTTCACAAACCTCCATTCTATGACTTCGCACACCTCTATTCTGACTTCACACATCTCCATTCTATGACTTCGCACACCTCTATTCTGACTTCACACACCTCCATTCTGTGACTTCACATGCCTCCATTCAATGACTTCACACACCTACATTCTTTCACTTCACACACCTCCAATCTGACATCAGACACCTCCTTTCTATGATTTCACAGACCTCGAATCTGTGATTTCACTCACCTGCACTCTATGACTTCACACTCCTCCATTCTATGACTTCCCACACCTCCGTTCTATGATTCACCCACCTCCAATCTATGACTACACACCTCCATTCTGACTTCACACACCTCCATTCTGTGACTTCACACACCTCCATTCTATGACTTCACACACCTCCATTCAGTGACTTCACACACCTCCATTCTGACTTCACACACATACATTCTACGACTTCACACACTTCCATTCTATGACTTCACACACCTCAATTCTCTGACTTCACACACCTCCATTCTGAGTTCACACACCTGTATTCTGTGACTTCACACACCTCCATTCTGTGACTTCACAGACCTCCATTCTGTGACTTCACACACTTCCCTTCTATGACTTCACACACCTTCATTCTATGATTTCACACACCTCCATTCTGTGCCTTCACAAACCTCCATTCTATGACCTCACACACCCTCATTCTATGATTTTTCACACGTCTATTCTATGACTTCACACATCCATTTTGACTTCACACACCTCCAATATATGACTTCAAACACCTCAGTTCTGTGACTTCACACACCTCCATTCTATGACTTCACACACCTCCATTCTATGACTTCAAACCGTCCATTCTGTGATTTCACACACGTCCATTCTATGACTTCACACACTTCCATTCTATGATTTCACACACCTCCATTCTGTGACTTTACACACCTCCATTCTGAGTTCACACACCTACATTCTGGGACTTCACACACTTCCAATCTGTGACTTCCCACACCTCCATTCTGTGACTTCACACACCTCCATTCTATGACTTCACACACCTCCATTCTATGACTTCACCAACCTCCATTCTGTGACTTCACACACCTCCATTCTATGACTTCACACACCTCCATTGTGACTACACACACTACCATGCTATGAGTTCACACACCTCCATTCTGACTTCACACACCTCCATTCTTTGACTTCACACACCTCCATTCTATGACTTCCCACACAACCTTTCTATGACTTCACCCAACTCCATTCTATGACTTCACACACCTCCATTCTGACTTCACACACCTCCATTCTGTGACTTCACACACTTCCATTCTGTGACTACACACACCTCCATTCTATGACTTCACACACCTTCATTCTTACTTCACAAACATACATTCTATGACTTCACACACCTCCATTCTATGACTTCACACACCTCCATTCTTTGACTTCACACACCTCCTTTCTTTGACCTCACACACCTAAATTCTGAGTTGACACACCTCCATTCTGTGACTTCACACACCTCCATTCTGACTTCACACAGCTCCATTCTATGACTTCACATACCTCCATTCTTTGACATCACACAACTCCATTCTATGACTTCACACACCTTCATTCTTACTTTACAAACATCCATTCTATAGCTTCACACACCTCCATTCCATGACTTTACACACTTCCATTCTGTGACTTCACATACCTCCATTCTATGACTTCACAAACCTCCATTCTGTGACTTCACACACCTCCATTCTATGACCTCACACACTTCCATTGTTACGTCACACACCTCCATTCTATGAGTTCACACACCTCCATTCTGACTTCACACACCTCCATTCTATGACTTCACACACCTCCATTCTGACTTCACACACCTCCATTCTGTGGCTTCACACACCTCCATTCAATGACTTCACACACCTACATTCTTTCACTTCACACACCTCCAATCTGACATCACACACCTCCATTCTATGATTTCACAGACCTCGAATCTGTGACTTCACTCACCTGCACTCATTGACTTCACACTCCTCCATTCTATGACTTCCCACACCTCCTTTCTATGAATTCACCCACCTCCAATCTATGACTACTCACCTCCATTCTGACTTCACATACCTCCATTCTGTGACTTCACACACCTCCATTCTATAACTTCACACACCTCCATTCTATGACTTCACACACCTCCATTCTATGACTTCACACACCTCTATTCTTTGACTTCACACACCTAAATTCTGAGTTGACACACCTCCATTCTGTGACTTCACACACCTCCATTCTGACTTCACACAGCTCCATTCTATGACTTCACAAACATAAATTCTTTGACATCACACACCTCCATTCTATGACTTCACACACCTTCATTCTTACTTTACAAACATCCATTCTATATCTTCACACACCTCCGTTCTATGACTTTACACACCTCCATTCTGTGACTTCACATACCTCCATTCTATGACTTCACACACCTCCATTCTGACTTCACACACCTCCATTCTGTGACTTCACACACCTCCATTCTATGACTTCACACACCTCCATTCTATGACTTCACACACCTTCATTCTTACTTCACAAACATCCATTCTATGACTTCACACACCTCCATTCTATGACTTCACACACCTCCATTCTTTGACTTCACACACCTGCTTTCTTTGACCTCACACACCTAAATTCTGAGTTGACACACCTCCATTCTGTGACTTCACACACCTCCATTCTGACTTCACACAGCTCCATTCTATGACTTCACACACCTCCATTCTTTGACATCACACAACTCCATTCTATGACTTCACACACCTTCATTCTTACTTTACAAACATCCATTCTATAGCTTCACACACCTCCATTCCATGACTTTACACACCTCCATTCTGTGACTTCACATACCTCCATTCTATGACTTCACAAACCTCCATTCTGTGACTTCACACACCTCCATTCTATGACCTCACACACTTCCATTGTTACGTCACACACCTCCACTCTATGAGTTCACACACCTCCATTCTGACTTCACACACCTCCACTCTATGACTTCACACACCTCCATTCTGACATCACACACCTCCATTCTGTGGCTTCACACACCTCCATTCAATGACTTCACACACCTACATTCTTTGACTTCACACACCTCCAATCTGACATCACACACCTCCATTCTATGATTTCACAGACCTCGAATCTGTGACTTCACTCACCTGCACTCATTGACTTCACACTCCTCCATTCTATGACTTCCCACACTCCTTTCTATGAATTCACCCACCTCCAATCTATGACTACTCACCTCCATTCTGACTTCACACACCTCCATTCTTTGACTTCACACACCACCATTCTATAACTTCACACACCTCCATTCTATGACTTCACACACCTCCATTCTATGACTTCACACACCTCCATTCTATGACTTCACACACCTCCATTCTATGACTTCACACACCTCTATTCTTTGACTTCACACACCTAAATTCTGAGTTGACACACCTCCATTCTGTGACTTCACACACCTCCATTCTGACTTCACACAGCTCCATTCTATGACTTCACAAACCTAAATTCTTTGACATCACACACCTCCATTCTATGACTTCACACACCTTCATTCTTACTTTACAAACATCCATTCTATATCTTCACACACCTCCATTCTATGACTTTACACACCTCCATTCTGTGACTTCACATACCTCCATTCTATGACTTCACACACCTCCATTCTGACTTCACACACCTCCATTCTGTGACTTCACACACATCCATTCTATGACTTCACACACCTCCATTCTATGACTTCACACACCTTCATTCTTACTTCACAAACATCCATTCTATGACTTCACACACTTCCATTATATGACTTCACAAACCTCCATTCTGTGACTTCACACACCTCCATTCTGACTTCACAAACTTCCATTCTATGACTTCACACACTTCCATTCTCTGACGTCAGACACCTCCATTCTCTGACTTCACACACCTCCATTCTGAGTTCACACACCTCTATTCTGTGATTTCACACACCTCCATTCTGTGACTTCACACACCTCCATTCTGTGACTTCACACACTTCCATTCTATGACTTCACACACCTTCATTCTATGATTTCACACACCTCTATTCTGTGACTTCACAAACCTCCATTCTATGACCTCACACACCCTCATTCTATGATTTCACACACCTCCATTCTATGACTTCACACATCCATTTTGACTTCACACACCTCCAATATATGACTTCAAACACCTCAATTCTGTGACTTCACACACCTCCATTCTATGACTTCAAACCGTCCATTACGTGACTTCACACACCTCCATTCCATGACTTCACACACTTCCATTCTATGACTTCACACACTTCCATTCTGTGACTTTACACACCTGCATTCTGAGTTCACACACCTCAATTCTGGGACTTCACAAACCTCCCTTCGGTGACTTCACAATACTCCATTCTATGACTTCACACGTCTACATTCTATGACTTCACACAGCTCAATTCTGACTCACACAACTCCATTCTGTGACTTCACAAACCTCCATCTATGACTTCACACACCTCCATTCTGAGTTCACACACCTCCATTCTGTGACTTAACACACTTCCGTTCTGACTTCACACACCTCCATTGTATGATTTCACACACCTCCATTCTATGACTTCACACACCTCCATTCTATGACTTCACAAACTTCCATTGTGACGTCACACACCTCCATTCTATGAGTTCACACACCTCCATTCTATGACTTCACACACCTCCATTCTGACTTCACACACCTCTATTCTATGACTTCGAACACCTACATTCTGACTTCACACACCTCCATTCTATGACTTCACAGACCTCGAATATGTACTTCACTCACCTCCACTCTATGACTTCTCATTTCTCCATTCTATGATTTCACACACCTCCATTCTTTGACTTCACACACCGCCATTCTATGACTTCACACCTCCATTCTGACTTCACTCACCTCCATTCTATGACTTCACACCTCCATTCTGACTTCACTCACCTCCATTCTGTGACTTCACACACCTCCATTCTGACTTCACACAGCTCCATTCTATGACTTCACACACCTCCATTCTTTGACATCACACAACTCCATTCTATGACTTCACACACCTTCATTCTTACTTTACAAACATCCATTCTATAGCTTCACACACCTCCATTCCATGACTTTACACACCTCCATTCTGTGACTTCACATACCTCCATTCTATGACTTCACAAACCTCCATTCTGTGACTTCACACACCTCCATTCTATGACCTCACACACTTCCATTGTTACGTCACACACCTCCATTCTATGAGTTCACACACCTCCATTCTGACTTCACACACCTCCACTCTATGACTTCACACACCTCCATTCTGACTTCACACACCTCCATTCTTTGACTTTACACACCTCCATTCTGTGACTTGACATACCTCCATTCTATGACTTCACACATCCATTTTGATTTCACACACCTCCAATATATGACTTCAAACACCTCAGTTCTGTGACTTCACACACCTCCATTCTATGACTTCATACCGTGCATTCTGTGACTTCACAGACTTCCATTCTGTGACTTTACACACCTCCATTCTGGGTTCACACACCTCTATTCTCTGACTTCACACACCTCCATTGTGAGTACACACACCTCCATTCTATGAGTTCACACACCTCCATTCTGACTTCACACACCTGCATTCTATGACTTCACACACCTTCATTCTTACTTCACAAACACCCATTCTATGACTTCACACACCTCCATTCTATGACTTCACACACCTCCATTCTGTGACTTCACTCACCTCCATTCTATGACTTCACACACCTCCATTGTGACTACACACACCTCCAATGTATGAGTTCACACACCTACATTCTGACTTCACACACCTCCATTCTATGTCTTCACACACCTCCATTCTGAATTCACACAGCTCAGTTCTGTGACTTCACAAAATTCCATTCTGACTTCACACACCTCCATTGTATATATTCACACACCTCCATTCTGTGACTTCACACACTTCCATTGTGACGTCACACACCTCCATTCTATGAGTTCACACACCTCCATTCTATGACTTCACACACCTCCATTCTGACTTCACAAACCTCTATTCTATGAATTCGCACACCTCCATTCTGACATCACACACCTCCAATCTATGACTTCACAGACCTCGAATCTGTGACTTCACTCACCTCAACTCTATGACTTCACACTCCTCCATTCTATGAATTCCCACACCTCCTTTCTATGACTTCACCCACCTTCATTCTATGACTTCACACCTCCATTCTGACTTCACACACTTCCATTCAGTGACTTCACACACCTCCATTCCATGACTTCACACACCTCCATTCTATGACTTCACACACCTTCATTCTTACATCAGAAACATCCATTCTATGACCTCACACACCTCCATCTATGACTTCACAAACCTCCATTCTGTGACTTCACACACCTCCATACTGAGTTCACAAAACTCCATTCGGTGACTTAAGACACCTCCATTCTGTCTTCACACACTTCCATTCTATGACTTCACACACTTCCATTCTATGACTTCACACACCTCCATTCTGTGACTTCACACACCTCCATTCTGAGTTCACACACCTCCATTCTGTGACTTCACACACCTCCATTCTATGATTTCACACACCTACATTCTATGACTTCACACATCCATTTTGACTTCACACACCTCCAATATATGACTTCAAACAGCTCAATTCTCTGACTTCACACACCTCGATTCTATGACTTTACACCCGTCCATTCAGTGACTTCACACACCTCCATTCTATGACTTCACCCACCTCCATTCTATGACTTCACACACCTACATTCTCCGACTTCACACCCCTCTAATTTGATTTCTCATACCTCCATTCTATGACCTCACAAACCTCACTTCGGTGACTTCACAATACTCCATTGTATGACTTCACACATCTACATTCTATGACTTCACACACCTCAATTCTGACTCAAACAACTCCATTCTGTGACTTCACAAAACTCCATTCTATGATTTCACATATCTCCATACTATGACTTCACACACCTCCATCTATGACTTCACACACCTCCTTTATGAGTTCACACACCTCCATTCTGTGACGTCACACACCTCCATTCTGACTTCACACACCTCCATTGTATGACTTCACACACCTCCATTCTGTGACTTCACACATCTCCATTCTATGACTTCACAAACTTCCATTGTGACGTCACACAACTCCATTCTATGAGTTCACACACCTCCATTCTATGACTTCACACACCTAATTTCTATGACTTCAATCACCTCCATTCTATGACTTCACACCTCCATTCTGACTTCACATACCTCCATTCTGTGACTTCACACACCTCCATTCTATGACTTCGCACACCTCCATTCTGACTTCACACACCTCCATTCTGTGACTTCACATGCCTCCATTCAATGACTTCACACACCTACATTCTTTGACTTCACACACCTCCAATCTGACATCACACACCTCCATTCTATGATTTCCCACACCTCCATTCTGAGTTCACACACCTGTATTCTGTGACTTCACACACCTCCATTCTGTGACTTCACAGACCTCCATTCTGTGACTTCACACACTTCCCTTCTATGACTTCACACACCTTCATTCTGTGATTTCACACACCTGCATTCTGTGCCTTCACAAACCTCCATTCTATGACTTCGCACACCTCTATTCTGACTTCACACATCTCCATTCTATGACTTCGCACACCTCTATTCTGACTTCACACACCTCCATTCTGTGACTTCACATGCCTCCATTCAATGACTTCACACACCTACATTCTTTCACTTCACACACCTCCAATCTGACATCAGACACCTCCTTTCTATGATTTCACAGACCTCGAATCTGTGATTTCACTCACCTGCACTCTATGACTTCACACTCCTCCATTCTATGACTTCCCACACCTCCGTTCTATGATTCACCCACCTCCAATCTATGACAACACACCTCCATTCTGACTTCACACACCTCCATTCTGTGACTTCACACACCTCCATTCTATGACTTCACACACCTCCATTCAGTGACTTCACACACCTCCATTCTGACTTCACACACATACATTCTACGACTTCACACACTTCCATTCTATGACTTCACACACCTCAATTCTCTGACTTCACACACCTCCATTCTGAGTTCACACACCTGTATTCTGTGACTTCACACACCTCCATTCTGTGACTTCACAGACCTCCATTCTGTGACTTCACACACTTCCCTTCTATGACTTCACACACCTTCATTCTATGATTTCACACACCTCCATTCTGTGCCTTCACAAACCTCCATTCTATGACCTCACACACCCTCATTCTATGATTTTTCACACGTCTATTCTATGACTTCACACATCCATTTTGACTTCACACACCTCCAATATATGACTTCAAACACCTCAGTTCTGTGACTTCACACACCTCCATTCTATGACTTCACACACCTCCATTCTATGACTTCAAACCGTCCATTCTGTGATTTCACACACGTCCATTCTATGACTTCACACACTTCCATTCTATGATTTCACACACCTCCATTCTGTGACTTTACACACCTCCATTCTGAGTTCACACACCTACATTCTGGGACTTCACACACTTCCAATCTGTGACTTCCCACACCTCCATTCTGTGACTTCACACACCTCCATTCTATGACTTCACACACCTCCATTCTATGACTTCACCAACCTCCATTCTGTGACTTCACACACCTCCATTCTATGACTTCACACACCTCCATTGTGACTACACACACTACCATGCTATGAGTTCACACACCTCCATTCTGACTTCACACACCTCCATTCTTTGACTTCACACACCTCCAATCTATGACTTCCCACACAACCTTTCTATGACTTCACCCAACTCCATTCTATGACTTCACACACCTCCATTCTGACTTCACACACCTCCATTCTGTGACTTCACACACTTCCATTCTGTGACTACACACACCTCCATTCTATGACTTCACACACCTTCATTCTTACTTCACAAACATACATTCTATGACTTCACACACCTCCATTCTATGACTTCACACACCTCCATTCTTTGACTTCACACACCTCCTTTCTTTGACCTCACACACCTAAATTCTGAGTTGACACACCTCCATTCTGTGACTTCACACACCTCCATTCTGACTTCACACAGCTCCATTCTATGACTTCACATACCTCCATTCTTTGACATCACACAACTCCATTCTATGACTTCACACACCTTCATTCTTACTTTACAAACATCCATTCTATAGCTTCACACACCTCCATTCCATGACTTTACACACCTCCATTCTGTGACTTCACATACCTCCATTCTATGACTTCACAAACCTCCATTCTGTGACTTCACACACCTCCATTCTATGACCTCACACACTTCCATTGTTACGTCACACACCTCCATTCTATGAGTTCACACACCTCCATTCTGACTTCACACACCTCCATTCTATGACTTCACACACCTCCATTCTGACTTCACACACCTCCATTCTGTGGCTTCACACACCTCCATTCAATGACTTCACACACCTACATTCTTTCATTCACACACCTCCAATCTGACATCACACACCTCCATTCTATGATTTCACAGACCTCGAATCTGTGACTTCACTCACCTGCACTCATTGACTTCACACTCCTCCATTCTATGACTTCCCACACCTCCTTTCTATGAATTCACCCACCTCCAATCTATGACTACTCACCTCCATTCTGACTTCACATACCTCCATTCTGTGACTTCACACACCTCCATTCTATAACTTCACACACCTCCATTCTATGACTTCACACACCTCCATTCTATGACTTCACACACCTCTATTCTTTGACTTCACACACCTAAATTCTGAGTTGACACACCTCCATTCTGTGACTTCACACACCTCCATTCTGACTTCACACAGCTCCATTCTATGACTTCACAAACATAAATTCTTTGACATCACACACCTCCATTCTATGACTTCACACACCTTCATTCTTACTTTACAAACATCCATTCTATATCTTCACACACCTCCGTTCTATGACTTTACACACCTCCATTCTGTGACTTCACATACCTCCATTCTATGACTTCACACACCTCCATTCTGACTTCACACACCTCCATTCTGTGACTTCACACACCTCCATTCTATGACTTCACACACCTCCATTCTATGACTTCACACACCTTCATTCTTACTTCACAAACATCCATTCTATGACTTCACACACCTCCATTCTATGACTTCACACACCTCCATTCTTTGACTTCACACACCTGCTTTCTTTGACCTCACACACCTAAATTCTGAGTTGACACACCTCCATTCTGTGACTTCACACACCTCCATTCTGACTTCACACAGCTCCATTCTATGACTTCACACACCTCCATTCTTTGACATCACACAACTCCATTCTATGACTTCACACACCTTCATTCTTACTTTACAAACATCCATTCTATAGCTTCACACACCTCCATTCCATGACTTTACACACCTCCATTCTGTGACTTCACATACCTCCATTCTATGACTTCACAAACCTCCATTCTGTGACTTCACACACCTCCATTCTATGACCTCAGACACTTCCATTGTTACGTCACACACCTCCACTCTATGACTTCACACACCTCCATTCTGACATCACACACCTCCATTCTGTGGCTTCACACACCTCCATTCAATGACTTCACACACCTCCATTCTATGACTTCACAAACCTCCATTCTGTGACTTCACACACCTCCATTCTGAGTTCACACAACTCCATTCGGTGACTTCACACACCTCTATTCTCACTTCACACACCTCCATTCTATGACTTCACACACCTCCATTCTGTGACTTCACACACATCCATTCTGAGTTCACACACCTCCATTCTGTGACTTCTCACACCTCGAATCTGTGACTACACACACCTCCAATCTGTGACTTCACACACTTCCATTCTATGACTTCACACACCTCCATTCTATGACTTCACACATCCATTTTGATTTCACACACCTCCAATATATGACCTCAAACATCTCAATTCTGTGACTTCACACACCTACATTCTACGACTTCATACCGTCCATTCTGTGACTTCACACACCTCCATTCAATGACTTCACACACTTCCATTCTATGACTTCACACACCTCCATTCTATGACTTCACACATCCATTTTGATTTCACACACCTCCAATATATGACCTCAAACACCTCAATTCTGTGACTTCACACACCTACATTCTACGACTTCATACCGTCCATTCTGTGACTTCACACACCTCCATTCAATGACTTCACACACTTCCATTCTATGACTTCACACACCTCCATTCTGTGACTTTACACACCTCCATTCTGGGATCACACACCTCTATTCTCTGACTTCACACACCTCCATTGTGACTACACACACCTCCATTCTATGAGTTCACACACCTCCATTCTGACTTCACACACCTCCATTCTATGACTTCACACACCTTCATTCTTACTTCACAAACACCCATTCTATGACTTCACACACCTCCATTCTATGACTTCACACACCTCCCTTCTGTGACTACACTCACCTCCATTCTATGACTTCACACACCTCCATTGTGACTACACACACCTCCATTCTATGAGTTCACACACCTCCATTCTGACTTCACACACCTCCATTCTATGACTTCACACACCTCCATTCTGAATTCACACAGCTCAATTCTGTGACTTCACAAAATTCCATTCTGACTTCACACACCTCCATTGTATATATTAACACACCTCCATTCTGTGACTTCACACACTTCCATTGTGACGTCACACACCTCCATTCTATGAGTTCACACACCTCCATTCTATGACTTCACACACCTCCATTCTGACTTCACAAACCTCTATTCTATGAATTCGCACACCTCCATTCTGACATCACACACCTCCAATCTATGACTTCACAGACCTCGAATCTGTGACTTCACTCACCTCAACTCTATGACTTCACACTCCTCCATTCTATGACTTCCCACACCTCCTTTCTATGACTTCAACCACCTTCATTCTATGACTTCACACCTCCATTCTTACTTCACACACTTCCATTCAGTGACTTCACACACATCCATTCTTACTTCAGAAACATCCATTCTATGACCTCACACACCTCCATCTATGACTTCACAAACCTCCATTCTGTGACTTCACACACCTCCATACTGAGTTCACAAAACTCCATTCGGTGACTTAACACACCTCCATTCTGACTTCACACACGTCCATTCTATGACTTCACACACTTCCATTCTATGACTTCACACACCTCCATTCTGTGACTTCACACACCTCCATTCTATGACTTCACACACCTACATTCTATGACTTCACACATCCATTTTGACTTCACACACCTCCAATATATGACTTCAAACAGCTCAGTTCTCTGACATCACACACCTCAATTCTATGACTTTAAAACCATCCATTCAATGACTTCACACACCTCCATTCTATGACTTCACCCACCTCCATTCTATGACTTCACACACCTACATTCTCCGACTTCACACCCCTCTAATTTGATTTCTCATACCTCCATTCTATGTCTTCACAAACCTCCCGTGGGTGACTTCACAATACTCCATTCTATGACTTCACACATCTACATTCTATGACTTCACACACCTCAATTCTGACTCACACAACTCCATTCTGTGACTTCACAAAACTCCATTCTATGATTTCACATATCTCCATACTATGATTTCACACACCTCCATCTATGACTTCACACACCTCCTTTATGAGTTCACACACCTCCATTCTGTGACGTCACACACCTCCATTTTGACTTCACACACCTCCATTGTAAGACTTCACACACCTCCATTCTGTGACTTCACACATCTCCATTCTATGACTTCACAAACTTCCATTGTGATGTCACACAACTCCATTCTATGAGTTCACACACCTCCATTCTATGACTTCACACACCTAATTTGTATGACTTCACCCACCTCCATTCTATGACTTCACACCTCCATTCTGACTTCACATACCTCCATTCTGTGACTTCACACACCTCCATTCTATGACTTCGCACACCTCTATTCTGACTTCACACACCTCAATTCTGTGACTTCACACGCCTCCATTCAATGACTTCACACACCTACATTCTTTGACTTCACACACCTCCAATCTGACATCACACACCTCCATTCTATGATTTCACACACCTCCATTCTGAGTTCACACACCTGTATTCTGTGACTTCACACACCTCCATTCTGTGACTTCACAGACCTCCATTCTGTGACTTCACACACTTCCCTTCTACGACTTCACACACCTTCATTCTATGATTTCACACACCTCCATTCTGTGCCTTCACAAACCTCCATTCTATGACTTCGCACACCTCTACTCTGACTTCACACACCTCCATTCTATGACTTCGCACACCTCTATTCTGACTTCACACACCTCCATTCTGTGACTTCACACGCCTCCATTCAATGACTTCACACACCTACATTCTTTGACTTCACACACCTCCAATCTGACATCACACACCTCCATTCTATGATTTCACAGACCTCGAATCTGTGATTTCACTCAACTGCACTCTATGACTTCACACTCCTCCATTCTATGACTTCCCACACCTCCTTTCTATGACTTCACCCACCTCCAATCTATGACTACACACCTCCATTCTGACTTCACACACCTCCATTCTGTGACTTCACACACCTCCATTCTATGACTTCACACACCTCCATTCTATGACTTCACACACATTCATTCTTACTTCAGAAACATCCATTCTATGACTTCACACACCTCCATTCTAGGACTTCACGAACCTCCTTTCTGTGACTTCACACACCTCCATTCTGAGTTCACACAACTCCATTCAGTGACTTCACACACCTCCATTCTGACTTCACACACATCCATTCTACGACTTCACACACTTCCATTCTGTGACTTCACACACCTCCATTCTCTGACTTCACACACCTCCATTCTGAGTTCACACACCTGTATTCTGTGACTTCACACACCTCCATTCTGTGACTTCACAGACCTCCCTTCTGTGACTTCACACACTTCCCTTCTATGACTTCACACACCTTCATTCTATGATTTCACACATCTCCGTTCTGTTCCTTCACAAACCTCCATTCTATGACCTCACACACCATCATTCTATGATTTTACACACGTCTATTCTATGACTTCACACATCCATTTTGACTTCACACACCTCCAATATATGACTTCAAACACCTCAATTCTGTGACTTCACACACCTCCATTCTATGACTTCAAACCGTCCATTCTGTGACTTCACACACGTCCATTCTCTGACTTCACACACTTCCATTCTATGATTTCACACACCTCCATTCTGTGACTTTACACACCTCCATTCTGAGTTCACACACCTACATTCTGGGACTTCACACACCTCCAATCTGTGACTTCCCACACTTCCATTCTGTGACTTCACACACCTCCATTCTATGACTTCACACACCTCCATTCTATGACTTCACAAACCTCCATTCTGTGACTTCACACACCTCCATTCTATGACTTCACACACCTCCATTTTGACTACACACACTACCATGCTATGAGTTCACACACCTCCATTCTGACTTCACACACCTCCATTCTATGACTTCACACACCTCCATTCTATGACTTCCCACACAACCTATGACTTCACCCAACTCCATTCTATGTCTTCAACCCTCCATTCTGACTTCACACACCTCCATTCTGTGACTTCACACACTTCCATTCTGTGACTACACACACCTCCATTCTATGACTTCACACACCTTCATTCTATCTTGACAAACATACATTCTATGACTTCACACACCTCCATTCTATGACTTCACACACCTCCATTCTTTGACTTCACACACCTCCATTCTTTGACCTCACACACCTAAATTCTGAGTTGACACACCTCCATTCTGTGAATTCACACACCTCCATTCTGACTTCACACAGCTCCATTCTATGACTTCACACACCTCCATTCTTTGACATCACACAACTCCATTCTATGACTTCACACACCTTCATTCTTACTTTACAAACATCCATTCTATAACTTCACACACCTCCATTCCATGACTTTACACACCTCCATTCTGTGACTTCACATACCTCCATTCTATGACTTCACAAACCTCCATTCTGTGACTTCACACACCTCCAATCTATGACCTCACACACTTCCATTGTTACGTCACACACCTCCATTCTATGAGTTCACACACCTCCATTCTGACTTCACACACCTCCATTCTATGACTTCACACACCTCCATTCTGACTTCACACACCTCCATTCTGTGGCTTCACACACCTCCATTCAATGACTTCACACACCTACATTCTTTGACTTCACACACCTCCAATCTGACATCACACACATCCATTCTATGATTTCACAGACCTCGAAACTGTGACATCACTCACCTGCACTCATTGACTTCACACTCCTCCATTCTATGACTTCCCACACCTCCATTTTATGAATTCACCCACCTCCAATCTATGACTACTCACCTCCATTCTGACTTCACACACCTCCATTCTGTGACTTCACACACCTCCATTCTATAACTTCACACACCTCCATTCTATGACTTCACACACCTCCATTCTATGACTTCACACACCTCTATTCTTTGACTTCACACACCTAAATTCTGAGTTGACACACCTCCATTCTGTGACTTCACACACCTCCTTTCTGACTTCACACAGCTCCATTCTATGACTTCACAAACCTAAATTCTTTGACATCACACACCTCCATTCTATGACTTCACACACCTTCATTCTTACTTTACAAACATCCATTCTATATCTTCACACACCTCCATTCTATGAGTTTACACACCTCCATTCTGTGACTTCACATACCTCCATTCTATGACTTCACACACCTCCATTCTGTGACTTCACACACTTCCATTCTATGACTTCACACACTTCCATTGTGACGTCACACACCTCCATTCTATGAGTTCACACAACTCCATTCTGACTTCACACACCTCCATTCTATGACTTCACACACCTCCATTCTGACTTCACACACCTCCATTCTGTGACTTCACACACCTCCGTTCTATGACTTCACACACCTCCATTCTATGACTTCACACACCTTCATTCTTACTTCAGAAACATCCATTCTATGATTTCACACACTTCCATTCTATGACTTCACAAACCTCCATTCTGTGACTTCACACACCTCCATTCTGACTTCACACACTTCTATTCTATGACTTCACACACTTCCATTCTATGACTTCACACACCTCCATTCTCTCACTTCACACACCTCCATTCTGAGTTCACACATCTCTATTCTGTGATTTCACACCCCTCCATTCTGTGACTTCACACACCTCCATTCTGTGACTTCACACACTTCCATTCTATGACTTCACACACCTTCATTCTATGATTTCACACACCTCCGTTCTGTGACTTCACAAAACTCCATTCTATGACCTCACACACCCTCATTCTATGATTTCACACACCTCCATTCTATGACGTCACACATCCATTTTGACTTCACACACCTCCAATATATGACTTCAAACACCTCAGTTCTGTGACTTCACACACCTCCATTCTATGACTTCAAACCGTCCATTCTGTGACTTCACACACGTCCATTCTATGACTTCACACACTTCCATTCTATGACTTCACACACATCCATTCTGTGACTTTACACACCTGCATTCTGAGTTCACACACCTCAATTCTGGGACTTCACAAACCTCCCTTCGGTGACTTCACAATACTCCATTCTATGACTTCACACGTCTACATTCTATGACTTCACACACCTCAATTCTGACTCACACAACTCCATTCTGTGATTTCACAAAACTCCATTCTATGATTTCACATATCTCCATACTATGACTTCACAAACCTCCATCTATGACTTCACACACCTCCATTCTGTGACTTCACACACTTCCATTCTGACTTCACACACCTCCATTGTATGACTTCACACACCTCCATTCTGTGACTTCACACACCTCCATTCAATGACTTCACAAACTTCCATTGTGACGTCACACACCTCCATTCTATGAGTTCACACACCTCCATTCTATGACTTCACACACCTCCATTCTGACTTCACACACCTGTATTCTATGACTTCGAACACCTACAATCTGACTTCACACACCTCCATTCTATGACTTCAAAGACCTCGAATATGTGACTTCACTCACCTCCCCTCTATGACTTCTCACTTCTCCATTCTATGATTTCACACACCTCCATTCTGTGACTTCACACACCTCCATTCTATGACTTCCCTCCTCCATTCTGACTTCACTCACCTCCATTCTATGACTTCACACACCTTCATTCTGACTTCACACACCTCCATTCTGTGACTTCACACGCCTCCATTCTATGACTTCACACACCTCCATTCTGTGACTTCACACACCTCCATTCTGATTTCACACATCTCCATTCTGTGACTTCTCACACCTCGATTCTGTGACTTCACACACCTCCAATCCGTGACTTCACACACTTCCATTCTATGACTTCACACACCTGCATTCTATGACTTCACACAACTCCATTCTGTGACTTTACACACCTCCATTCTATGACCTCACACACCCTCATTCTATGATTTCACACACCTCCATTCTATGACTTCACACATCCATTTTGATTTCACACACCTCCAATATATGATTTCAAACACCTCAATTCTGTGAATTCACACACCTCCATTCTATGACTTCATACCGTCCATTCTGTGACTTCACACACCTCCATTCTATGACTTCACATACTTCCATTCTATGATTTCACACACCTCCATTCTGTGACTTTACACACCTCCATTCTGGGTTCACACACGTCCATTTTGTGACTTCACACTCCTGCAATCTGTGACATCCCACACCTCCATTCTGTGACTTCACACACCTCCATTCTATGACTTCACACACCTTTATTCTTACTTCACAAACACCCATTCTATGACTTCACACACCTCCATTCTATGACTTCACACACCTCCATTCTGTGACTTCACACACTTCCATTCTATGACTTCACACACCTCCATTCTGACTTCACACCTCCATTCTATGACTTCACACACCTCCATTCTGAATTTACACAGCTCAATTCTGTGACTTCACAAAATTCCATTCTGACTTCACACACCTCCATTGTATGAATTCACACACCTCCATTCTATGACTTCACAAACCTCCATTCTGTGACTTCACACACCTCCATTCTGACTTCACACACTTCCATTCTATGACTTCACACACTTCCATTCTATGACTTCACACACCTCCATTCTCTGACTTCACACACCTCCATTCTGAATTCACAAACCTCTATTCTGTGATTTCACACACCTCCATTCTGTGACTTCACACACCTCCATTCTGTGACTTCACACACTTCCATTCTATGACTTCACACACCTTCATTCTATGATTTCACACAACTCCGTTCTGTGACTTCACAAACCTCCATTCTATGACCTCACACACCCTCATTCTATGATTTCACACACCTCCATTCTATGACTTCACACATCCATTTTGACTTCACACACCTCCAATATATGACTTCAAACACCTCAATTCTGTGACTTCACACACCTCCATTCTATGACTTGAAACCTTCCATTCTGTGACTTCACACATCTCCATTGTATGACTTCACACACTTCCATTCTATGACTTCACACACCTCCATCCTGGGACTTTACACACCTCCATTCTGAGTTCACACACCTCAATTCTGGCACTTCACACACCTCCAATCTGTGACTTCCCACACCTCCATTCTGTGACTTCACACACCTCCATTCTATGACTTCAAAGACATCGAATCTGTGATTTCACTGACATGCACTCTATGACTTCACACTCCTCCTTTCTATGACTTCCCACACCTCATTTCTATGACTTCACCCACCTCAAATCGATGACTACACACCTCCATTCTGACTTCACACACCTCCATTCTGTGACTTCACACACCCCGATTCTATGAGTTCACATACCTCCATTCTGTGAATTCACACACCTTCATTCTTACTTCAGAAACATCCATTCTATGACTTCCCACACCTCCATTCTATAACTTCACAAACCTCCATTCTGTGACTTCACACACCTCCATTCTGAGTTCACACAACTCCATTCGGTGACTTCACACACCTCTATTCTCACTTCACACAACTCCATTCTATGACTTCACACACTTCCATTCTATGACTTCACACACCTCCATTCTCTGACTTCACACACCTCCATTCTGAGTTCACACACCTCCATTCTGTGACTTCTCACACGTCGAATCTGTGACTTCACCCACCTCCAATCTGTGACTTCACACACTTCCATTCTATGACTTCACACACCTCCATTCTATGACTTCACACATCCATTTTGATTTCACACACCTCCAATATATGACTTCAAACACCTCAATTCTGTGACTTCACACACCTCCATTCTATGACTTCATACCGTGCATTCTGTGACTTCACAGACTTCCATTCTGTGACTTTACACACCTCCATTCTGGGTTCACACACCTCTATTCTCTGACTTCACACACCTCCATTGTGAGTACACACACCTCCATTCTGTGACTTCACTCACCTCCATTCTATGACTTCACACACCTCCATTGTGACTACACACACCTCCATTCTATGAGTTCACACACCTCCATTCTGACTTCACACACCTCCATTCTATGACTTCACACACCTCCATTCTGAATTCACACAGCTCAGTTCTGTGACTTCACAAAATTCCATTCTGACTTCACACACCTCCATTGTATATATTCACACACCTCCATTCTGTGACTTCACACACTTCCATTGTGACGTCACACACCTCCATTCTATGAGTTCACACACCTCCATTCTATGACTTCACACACCTCCATTCTGACTTCACAAACCTCTATTCTATGAATTCGCACACCTCCATTCTGACATCACACACCTCCAATCTATGACTTCACAGACCTCGAATCTGTGACTTCACTCACCTCAACTCTATGACTTCACACTCCTCCATTCTATGAATTCCCACACCTCCTTTCTATGACTTCACCCACCTTCATTCTATGACTTCACACCTCCATTCTGACTTCACACACTTCCATTCAGTGACTTCACACACCTCCATTCCATGACTTCACACACCTCCATTCTATGACTTCACACACCTTCATTCTTACATCAGAAACATCCATTCTATGACCTCACACACCTCCATCTATGACTTCACAAACCTCCATTCTGTGACTTCACACACCTCCATACTGAGTTCACAAAACTCCATTCGGTGACTTAACACACCTCCATTCTGTCTTCACACACTTCCATTCTATGACTTCACACACTTCCATTCTATGACTTCACACACCTCCATTCTGTGACTTCACACACCTCCATTCTGAGTTCACACACCTCCATTCTGTGACTTCACACACCTCCATTCTATGACTTCACACACCTACATTCTATGACTTCACACATCCATTTTGACTTCACACACCTCCAATATATGACTTCAAACAGCTCAATTCTCTGACTTCACACACCTCGATTCTATGACTTTACACCCGTCCATTCAGTGACTTCACACACCTCCATTCTATGACTTCACCCACCTCCATTCTATGACTTCACACACCTACATTCTCCGACTTCACACCCCTCTAATTTGATTTCTCATACCTCCATTCTATGACCTCACAAACCTCACTTCGGTGACTTCACAATACTCCATTCTATGACTTCACACATCTACATTCTATGACTTCACACACCTCAATTCTGACTCAAACAACTCCATTCTGTGACTTCACAAAACTCCATTCTATGATTTCACATATCTCCATACTATGACTTCACACACCTCCATCTATGACTTCACACACCTCCTTTATTAGTTCACACACCTCCATTCTGTGACGTCACACACCTCCATTCTGACTTCACACACCTCCATTGTATGACTTCACACACCTCCATTCTGTGACTTCACACATCTCCATTCTATGACTTCACAAACTTCCATTGTGACGTCACACAACTCCATTCTATGAGTTCACACACCTCCATTCTATGACTTCACACACCTAATTTCTATGACTTCAATCACCTCCATTCTATGACTTCACACCTCCATTCTGACTTCACATACCTCCATTCTGTGACTTCACACACCTCCATTCTATGACTTCGCACACCTCCATTCTGACTTCACACACCTCCATTCTGTGACTTCACACGCCTCCATTCAATGACTTCACACACCTACATTCTTTGACTTCACACACCTCCAATCTGACATCACACACCTCCATTCTATGATTTCCCACACCTCCATTCTGAGTTCACACACCTGTATTCTGTGACTTCACACACCTCCATTCTGTGACTTCACAGACCTCCATTCTGTGACTTCACACACTTCCCTTCTATGACTTCACACACCTTCATTCTGTGATTTCACACACCTGCATTCTGTGCCTTCACAAACCTCCATTCTATGACTTCGCACACCTCTATTCTGACTTCACACATCTCCATTCTATGACTTCGCACACCTCTATTCTGACTTCACACACCTCCATTCTGTGACTTCACATGCCTCCATTCAATGACTTCACACACCTACATTCTTTCACTTCACACACCTACAATCTGACATCAGACACCTCCTTTCTATGATTTCACAGACCTCGAATCTGTGATTTCACTCACCTGCACTCTATGACTTCACACTCCTCCATTCTATGACTTCCCACACCTCCGTTCTATGATTCACCCACCTCCAATCTATGACTACACACCTCCATTCTGACTTCACACACCTCCATTCTGTGACTTCACACACCTCCATTCTATGACTTCACACACCTCCATTCAGTGACTTCACACACCTCCATTCTGACTTCACACACATACATTCTACGACTTCACACACTTCCATTCTATGACTTCACACACCTCAATTCTCTGACTTCACACACCTCCATTCTGAGTTCACACACCTGTATTCTGTGACTTCACACACCTCCATTCTGTGACTTCACAGACCTCCATTCTGTGACTTCACACACTTCCCTTCTATGACTTCACACACCTTCATTCTATGATTTCACACACCTCCATTCTGTGCCTTCACAAACCTCCATTCTATGACCTCACACACCCTCATTCTATGATTTTTCACACGTCTATTCTATGACTTCACACATCCATTTTTACTTCACACACCTCCAATATATGACTTCAAACACCTCAGTTCTGTGACTTCACACACCTCCATTCTATGACTTCACACACCTCCATTCTATGACTTCAAACCGTCCATTCTGTGATTTCACACACGTCCATTCTATGACTTCACACACTTCCATTCTATGATTTCACACACCTCCATTCTGTGACTTTACACACCTCCATTCTGAGTTCACACACCTACATTCTGGGACTTCACACACTTCCAATCTGTGACTTCCCACACCTCCATTCTGTGACTTCACACACCTCCATTCTATGACTTCACACTCCTCCATTCTATGACTTCACCAACCTCCATTCTGTGACTTCACACACCTCCATTCTATGACTTCACACACCTCCATTGTGACTACACACACTACCATGCTATGAGTTCACACACCTCCATTCTGACTTCACACACCTCCATTCTTTGACTTCACACACCTCCATTCTATGACTTCCCACACAACCTTTCTATGACTTCACCCAACTCCATTCTATGACTTCACACACCTCCATTCTGACTTCACACACCTCCATTCTGTGACTTCACACACTTCCATTCTGTGACTACACACACCTCCATTCTATGACTTCACACACCTTCATTCTTACTTCACAAACATACATTCTATGACTTCACACACCTCCATTCTATGACTTCACACACCTCCATTCTTTGACTTCACACACCTCCTTTCTTTGACCTCACACACCTAAATTCTGAGTTGACACACCTCCATTCTGTGACTTCACACACCTCCATTCTGACTTCACACAGCTCCATTCTATGACTTCACATACCTCCATTCTTTGACATCACACAACTCCATTCTATGACTTCACACACCTTCATTCTTACTTTACAAACATCCATTCTATAGCTTCACACACCTCCATTCCAAGACTTTACACACCTCCATTCTGTGAATTCACATACCTCCATTCTATGACTTCACAAACCTCCATTCTGTGACTTCACACACCTCCATTCTATGACCTCACACACTTCCATTGTTACGTCACACACCTCCATTCTGTGAGTTCACACACCTCCATTCTGACTTCACACACCTCCATTCTATGACTTCACACACCTCCATTCTGACTTCACACACCTCCATTCTGTGGCTTCACACACCTCCATTCAATGACTTCACACACCTACATTCTTTCACTTCACACACCTCCAATCTGACATCACACACCTCCATTCTATGATTTCACAGACCTCGAATCTGTGACTTCACTCACCTGCACTCATTGACTTCACACTCCTCCATTCTATGACTTCCCACACCTCCTTTCTATGAATTCACCCACCTCCAATCTATGACTACTCACCTCCATTCTGACTTCACATACCTCCATTCTGTGACTTCACACACCTCCATTCTATGACTTCACACACCTCCATTCTATGACTTCACACACCTCTATTCTTTGACTTCACACACCTAAATTCTGAGTTGACACACCTCCATTCTGTGACTTCACACACCTCCATTCTATGACTTCACACATCCATTTTGATTTCACACACCTCCAATATATGACTTCAAACACCTCAATTCTGTGACTTCACACACCTCCATTCTATGACTTCATACCGTGCATTCTGTGACTTCACAGACTTCCATTCTGTGACTTTACACACCTCCATTCTGGGTTCACACACCTCTATTCTCTGACTTCACACACCTCCATTGTGAGTACACACACCTCCATTCTGTGACTTCACTCACCTCCATTCTATGACTTCACACACCTCCATTGTGACTACACACACCTCCATTCTATGAGTTCACACACCTCCATTCTGACTTCACACACCTCCATTCTATGACTTCACACACCTCCATTCTGAATTCACACAGCTCAGTTCTGTGACTTCACAAAATTCCATTCTGACTTCACACACCTCCATTGTATATATTCACACACCTCCATTCTGTGACTTCACACACTTCCATTGTGACGTCACACACCTCCATTCTATGAGTTCACACACCTCCATTCTATGACTTCACACACCTCCATTCTGACTTCACAAACCTCTATTCTATGAATTCGCACACCTCCATTCTGACATCACACACCTCCAATCTATGACTTCACAGACCTCGAATCTGTGACTTCACTCACCTCAACTCTATGACTTCACACTCCTCCATTCTATGAATTCCCACACCTCCTTTCTATGACTTCACCCACCTTCATTCTATGACTTCACACCTCCATTCTGACTTCACACACTTCCATTCAGTGACTTCACACACCTCCATTCCATGACTTCACACACCTCCATTCTATGACTTCACACACCTTCATTCTTACATCAGAAACATCCATTCTATGACCTCACACACCTCCATCTATGACTTCACAAACCTCCATTCTGTGACTTCACACACCTCCATACTGAGTTCACAAAACTCCATTCGGTGACTTAACACACCTCCATTCTGTCTTCACACACTTCCATTCTATGACTTCACACACTTCCATTCTATGACTTCACACACCTCCATTCTGTGACTTCACACACCTCCATTCTGAGTTCACACACCTCCATTCTGTGACTTCACACACCTCCATTCTATGACTTCACACACCTACATTCTATGACTTCACACATCCATTTTGACTTCACACACCTCCAATATATGACTTCAAACAGCTCAATTCTCTGACTTCACACACCTCGATTCTATGACTTTACACCCGTCCATTCAGTGACTTCACACACCTCCATTCTATGACTTCACCCACCTCCATTCTATGACTTCACACACCTACATTCTCCGACTTCACACCCCTCTAATTTGATTTCTCATACCTCCATTCTATGACCTCACAAACCTCACTTCGGTGACTTCACAATACTCCATTCTATGACTTCACACATCTACATTCTATGACTTCACACACCTCAATTCTGACTCAAACAACTCCATTCTGTGACTTCACAAAACTCCATTCTATGATTTCACATATCTCCATACTATGACTTCACACACCTCCATCTATGACTTCACACACCTCCTTTATGAGTTCACACACCTCCATTCTGTGACGTCACACACCTCCATTCTGACTTCACACACCTCCATTGTATGACTTCACACACCTCCATTCTGTGACTTCACACATCTCCATTCTATGACTTCACAAACTTCCATTGTGACGTCACACAACTCCATTCTATGAGTTCACACACCTCCATTCTATGACTTCACACACCTAATTTCTATGACTTCAATCACCTCCATTCTATGACTTCACACCTCCATTCTGACTTCACATACCTCCATTCTGTGACTTCACACACCTCCATTCTATGACTTCGCACACCTCCATTCTGACTTCACACACCTCCATTCTGTGACTTCACACGCCTCCATTCAATGACTTCACACACCTACATTCTTTGACTTCACACACCTCCAATCTGACATCACACACCTCCATTCTATGATTTCCCACACCTCCATTCTGAGTTCACACACCTGTATTCTGTGACTTCACACACCTCCATTCTGTGACTTCACAGACCTCCATTCTGTGACTTCACACACTTCCCTTCTATGACTTCACACACCTTCATTCTGTGATTTCACACACCTGCATTCTGTGCCTTCACAAACCTCCATTCTATGACTTCGCACACCTCTATTCTGACTTCACACATCTCCATTCTATGACTTCGCACACCTCTATTCTGACTTCACACACCTCCATTCTGTGACTTCACATGCCTCCATTCAATGACTTCACACACCTACATTCTTTCACTTCACACACCTACAATCTGACATCAGACACCTCCTTTCTATGATTTCACAGACCTCGAATCTGTGATTTCACTCACCTGCACTCTATGACTTCACACTCCTCCATTCTATGACTTCCCACACCTCCGTTCTATGATTCACCCACCTCCAATCTATGACTACACACCTCCATTCTGACTTCACACACCTCCATTCTGTGACTTCACACACCTCCATTCTATGACTTCACACACCTCCATTCAGTGACTTCACACACCTCCATTCTGACTTCACACACATACATTCTACGACTTCACACACTTCCATTCTATGACTTCACACACCTCAATTCTCTGACTTCACACACCTCCATTCTGAGTTCACACACCTGTATTCTGTGACTTCACACACCTCCATTCTGTGACTTCACAGACCTCCATTCTGTGACTTCACACACTTCCCTTCTATGACTTCACACACCTTCATTCTATGATTTCACACACCTCCATTCTGTGCCTTCACAAACCTCCATTCTATGACCTCACACACCCTCATTCTATGATTTTTCACACGTCTATTCTATGACTTCACACATCCATTTTTACTTCACACACCTCCAATATATGACTTCAAACACCTCAGTTCTGTGACTTCACACACCTCCATTCTATGACTTCACACACCTCCATTCTATGACTTCAAACCGTCCATTCTGTGATTTCACACACGTCCATTCTATGACTTCACACACTTCCATTCTATGATTTCACACACCTCCATTCTGTGACTTTACACACCTCCATTCTGAGTTCACACACCTACATTCTGGGACTTCACACACTTCCAATCTGTGACTTCCCACACCTCCATTCTGTGACTTCACACACCTCCATTCTATGACTTCACACTCCTCCATTCTATGACTTCACCAACCTCCATTCTGTGACTTCACACACCTCCATTCTATGACTTCACACACCTCCATTGTGACTACACACACTACCATGCTATGAGTTCACACACCTCCATTCTGACTTCACACACCTCCATTCTTTGACTTCACACACCTCCATTCTATGACTTCCCACACAACCTTTCTATGACTTCACCCAACTCCATTCTATGACTTCACACACCTCCATTCTGACTTCACACACCTCCATTCTGTGACTTCACACACTTCCATTCTGTGACTACACACACCTCCATTCTATGACTTCACACACCTTCATTCTTACTTCACAAACATACATTCTATGACTTCACACACCTCCATTCTATGACTTCACACACCTCCATTCTTTGACTTCACACACCTCCTTTCTTTGACCTCACACACCTAAATTCTGAGTTGACACACCTCCATTCTGTGACTTCACACACCTCCATTCTGACTTCACACAGCTCCATTCTATGACTTCACATACCTCCATTCTTTGACATCACACAACTCCATTCTATGACTTCACACACCTTCATTCTTACTTTACAAACATCCATTCTATAGCTTCACACACCTCCATTCCAAGACTTTACACACCTCCATTCTGTGAATTCACATACCTCCATTCTATGACTTCACAAACCTCCATTCTGTGACTTCACACACCTCCATTCTATGACCTCACACACTTCCATTGTTACGTCACACACCTCCATTCTGTGAGTTCACACACCTCCATTCTGACTTCACACACCTCCATTCTATGACTTCACACACCTCCATTCTGACTTCACACACCTCCATTCTGTGGCTTCACACACCTCCATTCAATGACTTCACACACCTACATTCTTTCACTTCACACACCTCCAATCTGACATCACACACCTCCATTCTATGATTTCACAGACCTCGAATCTGTGACTTCACTCACCTGCACTCATTGACTTCACACTCCTCCATTCTATGACTTCCCACACCTCCTTTCTATGAATTCACCCACCTCCAATCTATGACTACTCACCTCCATTCTGACTTCACATACCTCCATTCTGTGACTTCACACACCTCCATTCTATAACTTCACACACCTCCATTCTATGACTTCACACACCTCCATTCTATGACTTCACACACCTCTATTCTTTGACTTCACACACCTAAATTCTGAGTTGACACACCTCCATTCTGTGACTTCACACACCTCCATTCTGACTTCACACAGCTCCATTCTATGACTTCACAAACCTAAATTCTTTGACATCACACACCTCCATTCTATGACTTCACACACCTTCATTCTTACTTTACAAACATCCATTCTATATCTTCACACACCTCCGTTCTATGACTTTACACACCTCCATTCTGTGACTTCACATACCTCCATTCTATGACTTCACACACCTCCATTCTGACTTCACACACCTCCATTCTGTGACTTCACACACCTCCATTCTATGACTTCACACACCTCCATTCTATGACTTCACACACCTTCATTCTTACTTCACAAACATCCATTCTATGACTTCACACACCTCCATTCTATGACTTCACACACCTCCATTCTTTGACTTCACACACCTGCTTTCTTTGACCTCACACACCTAAATTCTGAGTTGACACACCTCCATTCTGTGACTTCACACACCTCCATTCTGACTTCACACAGCTCCATTCTATGACTTCACACACCTCCATTCTTTGACATCACACAACTCCATTCTATGACTTCACACACCTTCATTCTTACTTTACAAACATCCATTCTATAGCTTCACACACCTCCATTCCATGACTTTACACACCTCCATTCTGTGACTTCACATACCTCCATTCTATGACTTCACAAACCTCCATTCTGTGACTTCACACACCTCCATTCTATGACCTCACACACTTCCATTGTTACGTCACACACCTCCACTCTATGAGTTCACACACCTCCATTCTGACTTCACACACCTCCACTCTATGACTTCACACACCTCCATTCTGACATCACACACCTCCATTCTGTGGCTTCACACACCTCCATTCAATGACTTCACACACCTACATTCTTTGACTTCACACACCTCCAATCTGACATCACACACCTCCATTCTATGATTTCACAGACCTCGAATCTGTGACTTCACTCACCTGCACTCATTGACTTCACACTCCTCCATTCTATGACTTCCCACACTCCTTTCTATGAATTCACCCACCTCCAATCTATGACTACTCACCTCCATTCTGACTTCACACACCTCCATTCTTTGACTTCACACACCACCATTCTATAACTTCACACACCTCCATTCTATGACTTCACACACCTCCATTCTATGACTTCACACACCTCTATTCTTTGACTTCACACACCTAAATTCTGAGTTGACACACCTCCATTTTGTGACTTCACACACCTCCATTCTGACTTCACACAGCTCCATTCTATGACTTCACAAACCTAAATTCTTTGACATCACACACCTCCATTCTATGACTTCACACACCTTCATTCTTACTTTACAAACATCCATTCTATATCTTCACACACCTCCATTCTATGACTTTACACACCTCCATTCTGTGACTTCACATACCTCCATTCTATGACTTCACACACCTCCATTCTGACTTCACAAACATCCATTCTATGACTTCACACACTTCCATTCTATGACTTCACAAACCTCCATTCTGTGACTTCACACACCTCCATTCTGACTTCACAAACTTCCATTCTATGACTTCACACACTTCCATTCTCTGACTTCAGACACCTCCATTCTCTGACTTCACACACCTCAATTCTGAGTTCACACACCTCTATTCTGTGATTTCACACACCTCCATTCTGTGACTTCACACACCTCCATTCTGTGACTTCACACACTTCCATTCTATGACTTCACACACCTTCATTCTATGATTTCACACACCTCTATTCTGTGACTTCACAAACCTCCATTCTATGACCTCACACACCCTCATTCTATGATTTCACACACCTCCATTCTATGACTTCACACATCCATTTTGACTTCACACACCTCCAATATATGACTTCAAACACCTCAATTCTGTGACTTCACACACCTCCATTCTATGACTTCAAACCGTCCATTACGTGACTTCACACACCTCCATTCCATGACTTCACACACTTCCATTCTATGACTTCACACACTTCCATTCTGTGACTTTACACACCTGCATTCTGAGTTCACACACCTCAATTCTGGGACTTCACAAACCTCTCTTCCGTGACTTCACAATACTCCATTCTATGACTTCACACGTCTACATTCTATGACTTCACACAGCTCAATTCTGACTCACACAACTCCATTCTGTGACTTCACAAACCTCCATCTATGACTTCACACACCTCCATTCTGAGTTCACACACCTCCATTCTGTGACTTCACACACTTCCGTTCTGACTTCACACACCTCCATTGTATGATTTCACACACCTCCATTCTATGACTTCACACACCTCCATTCTATGACTTCACAAACTTCCATTGTGACGTCACACACCACCATTCTATGAGTTCACACACCTCCATTCTATGACTTCACACACCTCCATTCTGACTTCACACACCTCTATTCTATGACTTCGAACACCTACATTCTGACTTCACACACCTCCATTCTATGACTTCACAGACCTCGAATATGTACTTCACTCACCTCCACTCTATGACTTCTCATTTCTCCATTCTATGATTTCACACACCTCCATTCTTTGACTTCACACACCGCCATTCTATGACTTCACACCTCCATTCTGACTTCACTCACCTCCATTCTATGACTTCACACCTCCATTCTGACTTCACTCACCTCCATTCTGTGACTTCACACACCTCCATTCTGACTTCACACAGCTCCATTCTATGACTTCACACACCTCCATTCTTTGACATCACACAACTCCATTCTATGACTTCACACACCTTCATTCTTACTTTACAAACATCCATTCTATAGCTTCACACACCTCTATTCCATGACTTTACACACCTCCATTCTGTGACTTCACATACCTCCATTCTATGACTTCACAAACCTCCATTCTGTGACTTCACACACCTCCATTCTATGACCTCACACACTTCCATTGTTACGTCACACACCTCCATTCTATGAGTTCACACACCTCCATTCTGACTTCACACACCTCCACTCTATGACTTCACACACCTCCATTCTGACTTCACACACCTCCATTCTGTGGCTTCACACACCTCCATTCAATGACTTCACACACCTACATTCTTTGACTTCACACACCTCCAATCTGACATCACACACCTCCATTCTATGATTTCACAGACCTCGAATATGTGACTTCACTCACCTGCACTCATTGACTTCACACTCCTCCATTCTATGACTTCCCACACCTCCTTTCTATGAATTCACCCACCTCCAATCTATGACTACTCACCTCCATTCTGACTTCACACACCTCCATTCTTTGACTTTACACACCTCCATTCTGTGACTTGACATACCTCCATTCTATGACTTCACACACCTCCATTCTGACTTCACACACCTCCATTCTGTGACTTCACACACCTCCATTCTATGACTTCACACACCTCCATTCTATGACTTCACACACCTTCATTCTTACTTCACAAACATCCATTCTATGACTTCACACACCTCCATTCTATGACTTCACACACCTCCATTCTTTGACTTCACACACCTCCTTTCTTTGACCTCACACACCTAAATTCTGAGTTGACACACCTCCATTCTGTGACTTCACACACCTCCATTCTGACTTCACACAGCTCCATTCTATGACTTCACACACCTCCATTCTTTGACATCACACAACTCCATTCTATGACTTCACACACCTTCATTCTTACTTTACAAACATCCATTCTATAGCTTCACACACCTCCATTCCATGACTTTACACACCTCCATTCTGACTTCACACACCTCCACTCTATGACTTCACACACCTCCATTCTGACTTCACACACCTCCATTCTATGACTTCACACACATCCAATCTGACATCACACACCTCCATTCTATGATTTCACAGACCTCGAATCTGTGACTTCACTCACCTGCACTCATTGACTTCACACTCCTCCATTCTATGACTTCCCACACCTCCTTTCTATGAATTCACCCACCTCCAATCTATGACTACTCACCTCCATTCTGACTTCACACACCTCCATTCTTTGACTTCACACACCACCATTCTATAACTTCACACACCTCCATTCTATGACTTCACACACCTCCATTCTATGACTTCACACACCTCTATTCTTTGACTTCACACACCTAAATTCTGAGTTGACACACCTCCATTCTGTGACTTCACACACCTCCATTCTGACTTCACACAGCTCCATTCTATGACTTCACAAACCTAAATTCTTTGACATCACACACCTCCATTCTATGACTTCACACACCTTCATTCTTACTTTACAAACATCCATTCTATATCTTCACACACCTCCATTCTATGACTTTACACACCTCCATTCTGTGACTTCACATACCTCCATTCTATGACTTCACACACCTCCATTCTGACTTCACACACCTCCATTCTGTGACTTCACACACATCCATTCTATGACTTCACAAACCTCCATTCTGTGACTTCACACACCTCCATTCTGACTTCACAAACTTCCATTCTATGACTTCACACACTTCCATTCTCTGACTTCAGACAACTCCATTCTCTGACTTCACACACCTCCATTCTGAGTTCACACACCTCTATTCTGTGATTTCACACACCTCCATTCTGTGACTTCACACACCTCCATTCTGTGACTTCACACACTTCCATTCTATGACTTCACACACCTTCATTCTATGATTTCACACACCTCTATTCTGTGACTTCACAAACCTCCATTCTATGACCTCACACACCCTCATTCTATGATTTCACACACCTCCATTCTATGACTTCACACATCCATTTTGACTTCACACACCTCCAATATATGACTTCAAACACCTCAATTCTGTGACTTCACACACCTCCATTCTATGACTTCAAACCGTCCATTACGTGACTTCACACACCTCCATTCTATGACTTCACACACTTCCATTCTATGACTTCACACACCTCCATTCTGTGACTTTACACACCTGCATTCTGAGTTCACACACCTCAATTCTGGGACTTCACAAACCTCTCTTCGGTGACTTCACAATACTCCATTCTATGACTTCACACGTCTACATTCTATGACTTCACACAGCTCAATTCTGACTCACACAACTCCATTCTGTGACTTCACACACTTCCGTTCTGACTTCAGACACCTCCATTGTATGATTTCACACACCTCCATTCTATGACTTCACACACCTCCATTCTATGACTTCACAAACTTCCATTGTGACGTCACACACCTCCATTCTATGAGTTCACACACCTCCATTCTATGACTTCACACACCTCCATTCTGACTTCACACATCTCCATTCTATGACTTCACAGACCTCCATTCTGACTTCACACACCTCTATTCTATGACTTCGAACACCTACATTCTGACTTCACACACCTCCATTCTATGACTTCACAGACCTCGAATATGTGACTTCACTCACCTCCACTCTATGACTTCTCATTTCTCCATTCTATGATTTCACACACCTCCATTCTGTGACTTCACACACCGCCATTCTATGACTTCACACCTCCATTCTGACTTCACTCACCTCCATTCTATGACTTCACACCTCCATTCTGACTTCACTCACCTCCATTCCGTGAAGTCACACACATCCATTCTGTGACTTTACACACCTCCATTCTGGATTCACACACCTCCATTCTGTGACTTCACACTCCTGCACTCTGTGACGTCCCACACCTCCATTCTGTGACTTCACACACTTCCATTCTATGACTTCACACACCTCCATTCCATGACTTTACACACCTCCATTCTGTGACTTCACACACTTCCATTCTATGACTTCACATACCTCCATTCTGACTTCACACACCTACATTCTCCGACTTCACACCCCTCTAATTTGATTTCTCATACCTCCATTCTATGACTTCACAAACCTCCCGTGGGTGACTTCACAATACTCCATTCTATGACTTCACACATCTACATTCTATGACTTCACACACCTCAATTCTGACTCACACAACTCCATTCTGTGACTTCACAAAACTCCATTCAATGATTTCACATATCTCCATACTATGACTTCACACACCTCCATCTATGACTTCACACACCTCCTTTATGAGTTCACACACCTCCATCCTGTGACGTCACACACGTCCATTCTGACTTCACACACCTCCATTGTATGACTTCACACACCTCCATTCTGTGACTTCACACATCTCCATTCTATGACTTCACAAACTTCCATTGTGACGTCACACACCTGCATTCTATGAGTTCACACACCTCCATTCTATGACTTCACACACCTCCATTCTGACTTCACACACCTCTATTCTATGACTTCGAACACCTACATTCTGACTTCACACACCTCCATTCTATGACTTCACAAACTTCCATGGTGACGTCACACACCCTCATTCTATGATTTCACACACCTCCATTCTATGACTTCACACATCCATTTTGACTTCACACACCTCCAATATATGACTTCAAACACCTCAATTCTGTGACTTCACACACCTCCATTCTATGACTTCAAACCGTCCATTATGTGACTTCACACACCTCCATTCTATGACTTCACACATTTCCATTCTATGACTTCACACACCTCATTCTGTGACTTTACACACCTGCATTCTGAGTTCACACACCTCAATTCTGGGACTTCTCAAACCTCCCTTCGGTGACTTCACAATACTCCATTCTATGACTTCACACGTCTACATTCTATGACTTCACACAGCTCAATTCTGACTCACACAACTCCATTCTGTGACTTCACAAAACTCCATTCTATGATTTCACATATCTCCATACTATGACTTCACTAACCTTCATCTATGACTTCACACACCTCCATTCTGAGTTCACACACCTCCATTCTGTGACTTAACACACTTCCGTTCTGACTTCACACACCTCCATTGTATGATTTCACACACCTCCATTCTATGACTTCACACACCTCCATTCTATGACTTCAGAAACGTCCATTGTGACGTCACACACCTGCATTCTATGAGTTAACACACCTCCATTCTATGACTTCACACACCTCCATTCTGACTTCACACACCTCTATTCTATGACTTCGAACACCTACATTCTGACTTCACACACCTCCATTCTATGACTTCACAGACCTCGAATATGTACTTCACTCACCTCCACTCTATGACTTCTCATTTCTCCATTCTATGATTTCACACACCTCCATTCTGTGACTTCACACACCGCCATTCTATGACTTCACACCTCCATTCTGACTTCACTCACCTCCATTCTATGACTTCACACCTCCATTGTGACTTCACTCACCTCCATTCTGTGACTTCACACACCTCCATTCTGACTTCACACAGCTCCATTCTGTGACTTCACACACCTCCATTCTGTGACTTCACACACCTCCATTCTGACTTCACACACCTCCATTCTGTGACTTCACACACCTCCATTCTATGACTTCACACACCTCCATTCTATGACTTCACACACCTTCATTCTTAATTCACAAACATCCATTCTATGACTTCACACACCTCCATTCTATGACTTCACACACCTCCATTCTTTGACTTCACACACCTCCTTTCTTTGACCTCACACACCTAAATTCTGAGTTGACACACCTCCATTCTGTGACTTCACACACCTCCATTCTGACTTCACACAGCTCCATTCTATGACTTCACACACCTCCATTCTTTGACATCACACAACTCCATTCTATGACTTCACACACCTTTATTCTTACTTTACAAACATCCATTCTATAGCTTCACACACCTCCATTCCATGACTTTACACACCTCCATTCTGCGACTTCACATACCTCCATTGTATGACTTCACAAACCTCCATTCTGTGACTTCACACACCTCCATTCTATGACCTCACACACTTCCATTGTTACGTCACACACCTCCATTCTATGAGTTCACACACCTCCATTCTGACTTCACACACCTCCACTCTATGACTTCACACACCTCCATTCTGACTTCACACACCTCCATTCTATGACTTCACACACATCCAATCTGACATCACACACCTCCATTCTCTGATTTCACAGACCTCGAATCTGTGACTTCACTCACCTGCACTCATTGACTTCACACTCCTCCATTCTATGACTTCCCACACCTCCTTTCTATGAATTCACCCACCTCCAATCTATGACTACTCACCTCCATTCTGACTTCACACACCTCCATTCTTTGACTTCACACACCACCATTCTATAAGTTCACACACCTCCATTCTATGACTTCACACACCTCCATTCTATGACTTCACACAACTCTATTCTTTGACTTCACACACCTAAATTCTGAGTTGACACACCTCCATTCTGTGACTTCACACACCTCCATTCTGACTTCACACAGCTCCATTCTATGACTTCACAAACCTAAATTCTTTGACATCACACACCTCCATTCTATGACTTCACACACCTTCATTCTTACTTTACAAACATCCATTCTATATCTTCACACACCTCCATTCTATGACTTTACACACCTCCATTCTGTGACTTCACATACCTCCATTCTATGACTTCACACACCTCCATTCTGACTTCACACACCTCCATTCTGTGACTTCACACACATCCATTCTATGACTTCACAAACCTCCATTCTGTGACTTCACACACCTCCATTCTGACTTCACAAACTTCCATTCTATGACTTCACACACTTCCATTCTCTGACTTCAGACAACTCCATTCTCTGACTTCACACACCTCCATTCTGAGTTCACACACCTCTATTCTGTGATTTCACACACCTCCATTCTGTGACTTCACACACCTCCATTCTGTGACTTCACACACTTCCATTCTATGACTTCACACACCTTCATTCTATGATTTCACACACCTCTATTCTGTGACTTCACAAACCTCCATTCTATGACCTCACACACCCTCATTCTATGATTTCACACACCTCCATTCTATGACTTCACACATCCATTTTGACTTCACACACCTCCAATATATGACTTCAAACACCTCAATTCTGTGACTTCATACACCTCCATTCTATGACTTCAAACCGTCCATTACGTGACTTCACACACCTCCATTCTATGACTTCACACACTTCCATTCTATGACTTCACACACCTCCATTCTGTGACTTTACACACCTGCATTCTGAGTTCACACACCTCAATTCTGGGATTCACAAACCTCTCTTCGGTGACTTCACAATACTCCATTCTATGACTTCACACGTCTAAATTCTATGACTTCACACAGCTCAATTCTGACTCACACAACTCCATTCTGTGACTTCACACACTTCCGTTCTGACTTCAGACACCTCCATTGTATGATTTCACACACCTCCATTCTATGACTTCACACACCTCCATTCTATGACTTCACAAACTTCCATTGTGACGTCACACACCTCCATTCTATGAGTTCACACACCTCCATTCTATGACTTCACACACCTCCATTCTGACTTCACACACCTCCATTCTATGACTTCACAGACCTCCATTCTGACTTCACACACCTCTATTCTATGACTTCGAACACCTACATTCTGACTTCACACACCTCCATTCTATGACTTCACAGACCTCGAATATGTGACTTCACTCAGCTCCACTCTATGAATTCTCATTTCTCCATTCTATGATTTCACACACCTCCATTCTGTGACTTCACACACCGCCATTCTATGACTTCACTCCTCCATTCTGACTTCACTCACCTCCATTCTATGACTTCACACCTCCATTCTGACTTCACTCACCTCCATTCCGTGAAGTCACACACATCCATTCTGTGACTTTACACACCTCCATTCTGGATTCACACACCTCCATTCTGTGACTTCACACTCCTGCAATCTGTGACATCACACACCTCCATTCTGTGACTTCACACACCTCCATTCTATGACTTCACACACCTCCATTCTATGACTTTATACACCTCCATTCTGTGACTTCACACACTTCCATTCTATGACTTCACATACCTCCATTCTGACTTCACACACCTACATTCTCCGACTTCACACCCCTCTAATTTGATTTCTCATACCTCCATTCTATGACTTCACAAACCTCCCGTGGGTGACTTCACAATACTCCATTCTATGACTTCACACATCTACATTCTATGACTTCACACACCTCAATTCTGACTCACACAACTCCATTCTGTGACTTCACAAAACTCCATTCTATGATTTCACATATCTCCATACTATGACTTCACACACCTCCATCTATGACTTCACACACCTCCTTTATGAGTTCACACACCTCCATCCTGTGACGTCACACACGTCCATTCTGACTTCACACACCTCCATTGTATGACTTCACACACCTCCATTCTGTGACTTCACACATCTCCATTCTATGACTTCACAAACTTCCATTGTGACGTCACACACCTGCATTCTATGAGTTCACACACCTCCATTCTATGACTTCACACACCTCCATTCTGACTTCACACACCTCTATTCTATGACTTCGAACACCTACATTCTGACTTCACACACCTCCATTCTATGACTTCACAAACTTCCATTGTGACATCACACACCCTCATTCTATGATTTCACACACCTCCATTCTATGACTTCACACATCCATTTTGACTTCATACACCTCCAATATATGACTTCAAACACCTCAATTCTGTGACTTCACACACCTCCATTCTATGACTTCAAACCGTCCATTATGTGACTTCACACACCTCCATTCTATGACTTCACACATTTCCATTCTATGACTTCACACACCTCATTCTGTGACTTTACACACCTGCATTCTGAGTTCACACACCTCAATTCTGGGACTTCTCAAACCTCCCTTCGGTGACTTCACAATACTCCATTCTATGACTTCACACGTCTACATTCTATGACTTCACACACCTCAATTCTGACTCACACAACTCCATTCTGTGACTTCACAAAACTCCATTCTATGATTTCACATATCTCCATACTATGACTTCACTAACCTTCATCTATGACTTCACACACCTCCATTCTGAGTTCACACACCTCCATTCTGTGACTTCACACACTTCCGTTCTGACTTCACACACCTCCATTGTATGATTTCACACACCTCCATTCTATGACTTCACACCTCCATTCTATGACTTCACAAACTTCCATTGTGACGTCACACACCTCCATTCTATGAGTTCACAAACCTCCATTCTATGACTTCACACACCTCCATTCTGACTTCACACACCTCTATTCTATGACTTCGAACACCTACATTCTGACTTCACACACCTCCATTCTGTGACTTCACACACCTCAATTCTGATTTCACACATCTCCATTCTGTGACTTCTCACACCTCGATTCTATGACTTCAAACACCTCCATTCTATGACTTCACACAACTCAATTGTGTGACTTAACACACCTCCATTCTATGACCTCACACACCCTCATTCTATGATTTCACACACCTCCATTCTGTGACTTCACACATCCATTTTGATTGCACACACCTCCAATATATGACTTCAAACACCTCATTTCTGTGACTTCACACACCTCCATTCTACGACTTCATACCGTCATTCTGTGACTTCACACACCTCCATTCTATGATTTCACACACTTCCATTCTATGATTTCACACACCTCCATTCTGTGACTTTACACACCTCCATTCTGGATTCACACACCTCCATTCTGTGACTTCACACTCCTGCAATCTGTGACATCCCACACCTCCATTCTATGACTTCACACACGTCCATTCTATGACTTCACACACCTTCATTCTTACTTCACAAACACCCATTCTATGACTTCACACATCCATTTTGACTTCACACACCTCCAATATATGACTTCAAACACCTCAATTCTGTGACTTCATACACCTCCATTCTATGACTTCAAACCGTCCATTACGTGACTTCACACACCTCCATTCTATGACTTCACACACTTCCATTCTATGACTTCACACACCTCCATTCTGTGACTTTACACACCTGCATTCTGAGTTCACACACCTCAATTCTGGGATTCACAAACCTCTCTTCGGTGACTTCACAATACTCCATTCTATGACTTCACACGTCTAAATTCTATGACTTCACACAGCTCAATTCTGACTCACACAACTCCATTCTGTGACTTCACACACTTCCGTTCTGACTTCAGACACCTCCATTGTATGATTTCACACACCTCCATTCTATGACTTCACACACCTCCATTCTATGACTTCACAAACTTCCATTGTGACGTCACACACCTCCATTCTATGAGTTCACACACCTCCATTCTATGACTTCACACACCTCCATTCTGACTTCACACACCTCCATTCTATGACTTCACAGACCTCCATTCTGACTTCACACACCTCTATTCTATGACTTCGAACACCTACATTCTGACTTCACACACCTCCATTCTATGACTTCACAGACCTCGAATATGTGACTTCACTCAGCTCCACTCTATGAATTCTCATTTCTCCATTCTATGATTTCACACACCTCCATTCTGTGACTTCACACACCGCCATTCTATGACTTCACTCCTCCATTCTGACTTCACTCACCTCCATTCTATGACTTCACACCTCCATTCTGACTTCACTCACCTCCATTCCGTGAAGTCACACACATCCATTCTGTGACTTTACACACCTCCATTCTGGATTCACACACCTCCATTCTGTGACTTCACACTCCTGCAATCTGTGACATCACACACCTCCATTCTGTGACTTCACACACCTCCATTCTATGACTTCACACACCTCCATTCTATGACTTTATACACCTCCATTCTGTGACTTCACACACTTCCATTCTATGACTTCACATACCTCCATTCTGACTTCACACACCTACATTCTCCGACTTCACACCCCTCTAATTTGATTTCTCATACCTCCATTCTATGACTTCACAAACCTCCCGTGGGTGACTTCACAATACTCCATTCTATGACTTCACACATCTACATTCTATGACTTCACACACCTCAATTCTGACTCACACAACTCCATTCTGTGACTTCACAAAACTCCATTCTATGATTTCACATATCTCCATACTATGACTTCACACACCTCCATCTATGACTTCACACACCTCCTTTATGAGTTCACACACCTCCATCCTGTGACGTCACACACGTCCATTCTGACTTCACACACCTCCATTGTATGACTTCACACACCTCCATTCTGTGACTTCACACATCTCCATTCTATGACTTCACAAACTTCCATTGTGACGTCACACACCTGCATTCTATGAGTTCACACACCTCCATTCTATGACTTCACACACCTCCATTCTGACTTCACACACCTCTATTCTATGACTTCGAACACCTACATTCTGACTTCACACACCTCCATTCTATGACTTCACAAACTTCCATTGTGACGTCACACACCCTCATTCTATGATTTCACACACCTCCATTCTATGACTTCACACATCCATTTTGACTTCATACACCTCCAATATATGACTTCAAACACCTCAATTCTGTGACTTCACACACCTCCATTCTATGACTTCAAACCGTCCATTATGTGACTTCACACACCTCCATTCTATGACTTCACACATTTCCATTCTATGACTTCACACACCTCATTCTGTGACTTTACACACCTGCATTCTGAGTTCACACACCTCAATTCTGGGACTTCTCAAACCTCCCTTCGGTGACTTCACAATACTCCATTCTATGACTTCACACGTCTACATTCTATGACTTCACACACCTCAATTCTGACTCACACAACTCCATTCTGTGACTTCACAAAACTCCATTCTATGATTTCACATATCTCCATACTATGACTTCACTAACCTTCATCTATGACTTCACACACCTCCATTCTGAGTTCACACACCTCCATTCTGTGACTTCACACACTTCCGTTCTGACTTCACACACCTCCATTGTATGATTTCACACACCTCCATTCTATGACTTCACACCTCCATTCTATGACTTCACAAACTTCCATTGTGACGTCACACACCTCCATTCTATGAGTTCACAAACCTCCATTCTATGACTTCACACACCTCCATTCTGACTTCACACACCTCTATTCTATGACTTCGAACACCTACATTCTGACTTCACACACCTCCATTCTGTGACTTCACACACCTCAATTCTGATTTCACACATCTCCATTCTGTGACTTCTCACACCTCGATTCTATGACTTCAAACACCTCCATTCTATGACTTCACACAACTCAATTGTGTGACTTAACACACCTCCATTCTATGACCTCACACACCCTCATTCTATGATTTCACACACCTCCATTCTATGACTTCACACATCCATTTTGATTGCACACACCTCCAATATATGACTTCAAACACCTCAATTCTGTGACTTCACACACCTCCATTCTACGACTTCATACCGTCATTCTGTGACTTCACACACCTCCATTCTATGATTTCACACACTTCCATTCTATGATTTCACACACCTCCATTCTGTGACTTTACACACCTCCATTCTGGATTCACACACCTCCATTCTGTGACTTCACACTCCTGCAATCTGTGACATCCCACACCTCCATTCTATGACTTCACACACGTCCATTCTATGACTTCACACACCTTCATTCTTACTTCACAAACACCCATTCTATGACTTCACACACCTCCATTCTATGACTTCACACACCTCCATTCTGTGACTTCACACACTTCCATTCTATGATTTCACACACCTCCATTCTGACTTCACACACCTACATTCTCCAACTTCACACCCCTCTTATTTGATTTCTCATACCTCCATTCTATGACTTCACAAACCTCCCGTGGGTGACTTTACAATACTCCATTCTATGACTTCACACATCTACATTCTATGACTTCACACACCTCAATTCTGACTCACACAACTCCATTCTGTGACTTCACAAAACTCCATTCTATGATTTCACATATCTCCATACTATGACTTCACACACCTCCATCTATGACTTCTCACACCTCCTTTATGAGTTCACACACCTCCATCCTGTGACGTCACACACCTCCATTCTGACTTCACACACCTCCCTTGTATGACTTCACACACCTCCATTCTGTGACTTCACACATCTCCATTTTATGACTTCACAAACTTCCATTGTGACGTCACACAACTCCATTCTATGAGTTCACACACCTCCATTCTATGACTTCACAAACCTAACTTCTATGACTTCACCCACCTGCATTCTATGACTACACACCTCCATTCTGACTTCACACACCTCCATTCTGTGACTTCACACACCTCCATTCTATACCTTCACAGAGCTCCATTCTATGACTTCACACACCTCCATTCTATGACTTCACACACCTCCATTCTGACTTCACACACCTCCATTCTGTGACATCACACACCTCCATTCTATGATTTCACACACCTCCATTCTGTGACTTCACACACCTCCATTCTATGACTTCACACACCTCCATTCTGTGACTTCACACACCTCCATTCTGAGTTCACACATCTCCATTCTGTGACTTCTCACACCTCGATTCCGTGACTTCACACACCTCCAATCTGTGACTTCACACACTTTCATTCTATGACTTCACACACCTCCATTCTATGACTTCACACACCTCCATTCTGTGACTTCACACACCTCCATTCTATGACCTCACACACCCCCATTCTATGACTTCACACATCCATTTTGATTGCACACACCTCCAATATATGACTTCAAACACCTCAATTTCTGACTTCATACACCTCCATTCTATGACTTCATACCGTCCATTCTGTGACTTCACACACCTCCATTCTATGACTTCACACACTTCCATTCTATGACTTCACACACCTCCATTCTGTGACTATACACACCTCCATTCTGGGTTCACACACCTCCATTCTGTGACTTCACACTCCTGCAATCTGTGACTTCCCACACCTCCATTCTGTGACTTCACACACCTCCATTCTATGACTTCACACACCTTCATTCTTAATTCACAAACACCCATTCTATGACTTCACACACCTCCATTCTATGACTTCACACACCTCCATTCTGTGACTTCACACACCTCCATTCTATGACTTCACACACCTCCATTCTGACTTCACACACCTCCATTCTATGACTTCACACACCTCCATTCTGTATTCACACAGCTCAATTCTGTGACTTCACAAAATTCCATTCTGACTTCACACACATCCATTGTATGAATTCACACACCTCCATTCTGTGACTTCACACACTTCCATTGTGACGTCACACACCTCCATTCTATGAGTTCACCCACCTCCATTCTATGACTTCACACACCTCCATTCTGACTTCACAAACCTCTATTCTATGAATTCGCACACCTCCATTCTGACATCACACACCTCCAATCTATGACTTCACAGACCTCGATTCTGTGACTTCACTCACCTCAACTCTATGACATCACACTCCTCCATTCTATGACTTCCCACACCTCCTTTCTATGACTTCACCCACCTTCATTCTATGACTTCACACCTCCATTCTTACTTCACACACTTCCATTCAGTGACTTCACACACCTCCATTCAATGACTTCACACACCTCCATTCTATGACTTCACACACCTTCATTCTTATTTCAGAAACATCCATTCTATGACCTCACACACCTCCATCTATGACTTCACAAACCTCCATTCTGTGACTTCACACACCTCCATACTGAGTTCACAAAACTCCATTCGGTGACTTAAAACACCTCCATTCTGACTTCACACACCTCCATTCTATGACTTCACACACCTCCATTCTGTGACTTCACACACCTCCATTCTGAGTTCACACACTTCCATTCTGTGACTTCACACACCTCCATTCTATGACTTCACACACCTACATTCTATGACTTCACACATCCAATTTGCCTTCACACCCCTCCAATATATGCCTTCACACAGCTCAATTCTCTGACTTCACACACCTCCATTCTATGACTTTAAACCCGTCCATTCAGTGACTTCACACACCTCCATTCTATGACTTCACCCACCTACATTCTATGACTTCACCCACCTCCATTCTATGACTTCACACACCTACATTCTCCGACTTCACACCCCTCTAATTTGATTTCTCATACCTCCATTCTATGACTTCACAAACCTCACTTCGGTGTCTTCACAATACTCCATTCTATGACTTCACACATCTACATTCTATGACTTCACACACCTCAATTCTGACTCACACAACTCCATTCTGTGACTTCACAAAACTCCATTCTATCATTTCACATATCTCCATACTATTACTTCACACACCTCCATCTATGACTTCACACAGCTCCACTCTATGACTTCACACTTCTCCATTCTATGACTTCCCACACCTAAGTTCTATGACTTCACCCACCTCCATTCTATGACTTCACACCTCCATTCTGACTTCACACACCTCCATTCTATGACTTCACACACCTCCATTCTGACTTCACACACCTCCATTCTGTGACTTCACACACCTCCATTCTATGATTTCACACACCTCCATTCTGTGACTTCACACACCTCCATTGTATGACTTCACACACCTCCATTCGGTGACTTCACACACCTCCATTCTATGACTTCACAAACTTCCATTGTGACGTCACACACCTCCATTCTATGAGTTCACACACCTCCATTCTATGACTTCACACACCTCCATTCTGACTTCACACACCTCTATTCTATGACTTCGAACACCTACATTCTGACTTCACACACCTCCATTCTATGACTTCACAGACCTCGAATCTTTGACTTCACTCACCTCCACTCTATGACTTCACACTTCTCCATTCTATGACTTCCCACACCTAATTTCTATGACTTCACCCACCTCCATCCTATGACTTCACACCACCATTCTGACTACACACACCTCCATTCTATGACTTCACACACCTCCATTCTTACTTCACACACCTCCATTCTGTGAATTCACACACCTCCATTCTATGATTTCACACACCTCCATTCTGTGACTTCACACACCTCCATTCTATGACTTCACACACCTCCATTCTATGACTTCACACACCTCCATGCTATGACTTCACACACCTCCATTCTATGACTTCACACACCTCCATTCTATGACTTCACACACCTCCATTCTGACCTCACACACCTCCATTCTGACTTCACACACCTAAATTCTGTGACTTCACACACCTCCATTCTATGGTTTCACACACCTCCATTCTATGACTTCACTCACCTCCATTCTATGACTTCACACACCTCCTTTCTGAGTTGACACACCTCCATTCTATGACTTCACATACCTCCAATCTGAATTCACACACCTCCATTCTATGACTTCACCCACCTCCATTCTATGACTTCACACACATACATTCTCCGACTTCACATTCCTCTAATTTGATTTCTCATACCTCCATTCTATGACATCACAAACCTCCCTTCTGTGACTTCACAATACTCCATTCTATGACTTCACACATCTACATTCTATGACTTCACACACCTCAATTCTGACTCACACAACTCCGTTCTGTGACTTCACAAAACTCCATTCTATGATTTCACATATCTCCATAATATGACTTCACACACCTCCATCTATGACTTCACACACCTCCATTCTGAGTTCACACACCTCCATTCTGTGACTTCACACACCTCCATTCTATGACCTCACAAACTTTCATTGTGACGTCACACACCTCCATTCTATGAGTTCACACACCTCCATTCTATGACTTCACACACCTACATTCTGACTTCACACACCTCCACTCTATGACTTCACACTTCTCCATTCTATGACTTCCCAAACCTAAGTTCTATGACTTCACCCACCTCCATTCTATGACTTCACACCTCCATTCTGACTTCACACACCTCCATTCTATGACTTCACACACCTCCATTCTGACTTCACACACCTCCATTCTGTGACTTCACACACCTCCATTCTATGATTTCACACACCTCCATTCTGTGACTTCACACACCTCCATTCTATGACTTCACACACCTCCATTCTGTGACTTCACACACCTCCATTCTGAGTTCACACATCTCCATTCTGTGACTTCTCACACCTCGATTCCGTGACTTCACACACCTCCAATCTGTGACTTCACACACTTTCATTCTATGACTTCACACACCTCCATTCTATGACTTCACACACCTCCATTCTGACTTCACACACCTCCATTCTGTGACTTCACACACCTCCATTCTATGATTTCACACACCTCCATTCTGTGACTTCACACACCTCCATTCTGTGACTTCACACACCTCCATTCTATGACCTCACACACCCGCATTCTATGATTTCACACACCTCCATTCTATGACTTCACACATCCATTTTGATTGCACACACCTCCAATATATGACTTCAAACACCTCAATTTCTGACTTCACACACCTCCATTCTATGACTTCATACCGTCCATTCTGTGACTTCACACACCTCCATTCTATGACTTCACACACTTCCATTCTATGACTTCACACACCTCCATTCTGTGACTATACACACCTCCATTCTGGGTTCACACACCTCCATTCTGTGACTTCACACTCCTGCAATCTGTGACTTCCCACACCTCCATTCTGTGACTTCACACACCTCCATTCTATGACTTCACACACCTTCATTCTTAATTCACAAACACCCATTCTATGACTTCACACAACTCCATTCTATGACTTCACACACCTCCATTCTGTGACTTCACACACCTCCATTCTATGACTTCACACACCTCCATTCTGACTTCACACACGTCCATTCTATGACTTCACACACCTCCATTCTGTATTCACACAGCTCAATTCTGTGACTTCACAAAATTCCATTCTGACTTCACACACATCCATTGTATGAATTCACACACCTCCATTCTGTGACTTCACACACTTCCATTTTGACGTCACACACCTCCATTCTATGAGTTCACCCACCTCCATTCTATGACTTCACACACCTCCATTCTGACTTCACAAACCTCTATTCTATGAATTCGCACTCCTGCATTCTATGACTTCCCACACCTCCTTTCTATGACTTCACCCACCTTCATTCTATGACTTCACACCTCCATTCTTACTTCACGCACTTCCATTCAGTGACTTCACACACCTCCATTCAATGACTTCACACTCCTCCATTCTATGACTTCACACACCTTCATTCTTATTTCAGAAACATCCATTCTATGACCTCACACACCTCCATCTATGACTTCACAAACCTCCATTCTGTGACTTCACACACCTCCATACTGAGTTCACAAAACTCCATTCGGTGACTTAAAACACCTCAATTCTGACTTCACACACCTCCATTCTATGACTTCACACACCTCCATTCTGAGTTCACACACTTCCATTCTGTGACTTCACACACCTCCATTCTATGACTTCACACACCTACATTCTATGACTTCACACATCCAATTTGACTTCACACCCCTCCAATATATGCCTTCACACAGCTCAATTCTCTGACTTCACACACCTCCATTCTATGACTTTAAACCCGTCCATTCAGTGACTTCACACACCTCCATTCTATGACTTCACCCACCTACATTCTATGACTTCACCCACCTCCATTCTATGACTTCACACACCTACATTCTCCGACTTCACACCCCTCTAATTTGATTTCTCATACCTCCATTCTATGACTTCACAAACCTCACTTCGGTGTCTTCACAATACTCCATTCTATGACTTCACACATCTACATTCTATGACTTCACACACCTCAATTCTGACTCACACAACTCCATTCTGTGACTTCACAAAACTCCATTCTATCATTTCACATATCTCCATTCTATTACTTCACACACCTCCATCTATGACTTCACACACCTCCATTCTGAGTTCACACACCTCCATTCTGTGACTTCACACACCTCCATTCTGTGACTTCACACACCTCCATTGTATGACTTCACACACCTCCATTCGGTGACTTCACACACCTCCATTCTGTGACTTCACACACCTCCATTGTATGACTTCACACACCTCCATTCGGTGACTTCACACACCTCCATTCTATGACTTCACAAACTTCCATTGTGACGTCACACACTTCCATTCTATGAGTTCACACACCTCCATTCTATGACTTCACACCCTCCATTCTGACTTCACACACCTCTATTCTATGACTTCGAACACCTACATTCTGACTTCACACACCTCCATTCTATGACTTCACAGACCTCGAATCTTTGACTTCACTCACCTCCACTCTATGACTTCATACTTCTCCATTCTATGACTTCCCACACCTAATTTCTATGACTTCACCGACCTCCATCCTATGACTTCACACCACCATTCTGACTACACACACCTCCATTCTATGACTTCACATACCTCCATTCTGACTTCACACACCTCCATTCTGTGAATTCACACACCTCCATTCTATGATTTCACACACCTCCATTCTGTGACTTCACACACCTCCATTCTATGACTTCACACACCTCCATTCTATGACTTCACACACCTCCATTCTATGACTTCACACACCTCCATTCTATGACTTCACACACCTACATTGTGACTTCACACACCTCCATTCAATGAGTTCACACACCTGCATTGTGATTCACACACCTCCATTCTATGACTTCACACACCTCCATTCTGACCTCACACACCTCCATTCTGACTTCACACACCTAAATTCTGTGACTTCACATCTCCATTCTATGATTTCACACACCTCCATTCTATGAATTCACTCACCTCCATTCTATGCCTTCACACACCTCCTTTCTGAGTTGACACACCTCTATTCTATGACTTCACACACCTCCAGTCTGAATTCACACACCTCCATTCAATGACTTCACCCACCTCCATTCTATGACTTCACACACCTCCATTCTCTGACTTCACATTCCTCTAATTTGATTTCTCATACCTCCATTCTATGACTTCACAAACCTCACTTCGGTGACTTCACAATACTCCATTCTATGACTTCACACATCTACATTCTATGACTTCACACACCTCAATTCTGACTCACACAACTCCATTCTGTGACTTCACAAAACTCCATTCTATGATTTCACATATCTCCATACTATTACTTCACACACCTCCATCTATGACTTCACACACCTCCATTCTGAGTTCACACACCTCCATTCTGTGACTTCACACACCTCCATTCTATGACCTCACAAACTTTCATTGTGACGTCACACACCTCCATTCTATGAGTTCACACACCTCCATTCTATGACTTCACACACCTACATTCTGACTTCACACACCTCCACTCTATGACTTCACACTTCTCCATTCTATGACTTCCCACACCTAAGTTCTATGACTTCACCCACCTCCATTCTATGACTTCACACCTCCATTCTGACTTCACACACCTCCATTCTATGACTTCACCCACCTCCATTCTGACTTCACACACCTCCATTCTGTGACTTCACACACCTCCATTCTATGATTTCACACACCTCCATTCTGTGACTTCACACACCTCCATTGTATGACTTCACACACCTCCATTCTGTGACTTCACACACCTCCATTCTGAGTTCACACATCTCCATTCTGTGACTTGTCACACCTCGATTCCGTGACTTCACACACCTCCAATCTGTGACTTCACACACTTTCATTCTATGACTTCACACACCTCTATTCTATGACTTCACACACCTCCATTGTGTGACTTCACACACCTCCATTCTATGACCTCACACACCCTCATTCTATGATTTCACACACCTCCATTCTATGACTTCACACATCCATTTTGATTGCACACACCTCCAATATATGACTTCAAACACCTCAATTTCTGACTTCACACACCTCCATTCTATGACTTCATACCGTCCATTCTGTGACTTCACACACCTCCATTCTATGACTTCACACACTTCCATTCTATGACTTCACACACCTCCATTCTGTGACTTTACACACCTCCATTCTGGGTTCACACACCTCCATTCTGTGACTTCACACTCCTGCAATCTGTGACTTCCCACACCTCCATTCTGTGACTTCACACACCTCCATTCTATGACTTCACACACCTTCATTCTTAATTCACAAACACCCATTCTATGACTTCACACACCTCCATTCTATGACTTCACACACCTCCATTCTGTGACTTCACACACCTCCATTCTATGACTTCACACACCTCCATTCTGACTTCACACACCTCCATTCTATGACTTCACCCACCTCCATTCTGTATTCACACAGCTCAATTCTGTGACTTCACAAAATTCCATTCTGACTTCACACACATCCATTGTATGAATTCACACACCTCCATTCTGTGACTTAACACACTTCCACTGTGACGTCACACACCTCCATTCCATGGGTTAACCCACCTCCATTCTATGACTTCACACACCTCCATTCTGACTTCACAAACCTCTATTATATGAATTCGCACACCTCCATTCTGACATCACACACCTCCAATCTATGACTTCACAGACCTCGAATCTGTGACTTCACTCACCTAAACTCTATGACTTCACACTCCTCCATTCTATGACTTCCCACACCTCCTTTCTATGACTTCACCCACCTTCATTCTATGACTTCACACCTCCATTCTTACTTCACACACTTCCATTCAGTGACTTCACACACCTCCATTCAATGACTTCACACACCTCCATTCTATGACTTCACACACCTTCATTCTTACTTCAGAAACATCCATTCTATGACCTCACACACCTCCATCTATGACTTCACAAACCTCCATTCTGTGACTTCACACACCTCCATACTGAGTTCACAAAACTCCATTCGGTGACTTAAAACACCTCCATTCTGACTTCACACACCTCCATTCTATGACTTCACACACCTCCATTCTGTGACTTTACACACTTCCATTCTGAGTTCACACACCTCCATTCTGTGACTTCAGACACCTCTGTTGGGGACTGACTGTGGGGTCAGTGACCTTGGACCCGCACAATTGAGTACACAAGGAAGTAAGCTCTTATCATGATTTTGGGCTGTGTCAATAGCTTCTCATTTAACCTGTTTGGGACTTGATAGCTTCTCATTCAACCTATTTCAGACTTGATACTGTTGGTACGAATGTAGCCCCTGGCAGTTCCCTAGTTTAAAGATGTGTATTTAAGGTTGAGAACTGGAAATAAACTGGGCTATGGTCTTGGGCGACCGGCTTCTTAAGCTGTGGCTCCTGATTTGGGCTGTAGCCCTCCTGAACCCCATCTGTTTGTCTCTCTTCTAATTTTTCCTAGTCCTTGCCCCCTATTTCAGGAACCCCAATCTGCGAACCCTGGTTTGCTGCCGGTTGGCCCCGGCACACCTCCATTCTATGACTTCACACACCTACATTCTATGACTTCACACATCCTTTTTGACTTCACACCCCTCCAATATATGACTTCAAACAGCTCAATTCTCTGACTTCACACACCTCCATTCTATGACTTTAAACCCGTCCATTCAGTGACTTCACACACCTCCGTTCTATGACTTCACACACCTCCATTCTATGACTTCACCCACCTCCATTCTATGACTTCACACACCTACATTCTCCGACTTCACACCCCTCAAATTTGATTTCTCATACCTCCATTCTATGACTTCACAAACCTCACTTCGTTGACTTCACAATACTCCATTCTATGACTTCACACATCTACATTCTATGACTTCACACACCTCAATTCTGACTCACACAACTCCATTCTGTGACTTCACAAAACTCCATTCTATGATTTCACATATCTCCATACTATGACTCTACACACCTCCATCTATGACTTCACACACCTCCATTCTGAGTGCACACACCTCCATTCTGTGACTTCATATACCTCCATTCTGACTTCACACACCTCCATTGTATGACTTCACACACCTCCATTCTGTGACTTCACACACCTCCATTCTATGACTTCACAAACTTCCATTGTGACGTCACACACCTCCATTCTATGAGTTCACACAACTCCATTCTATGACTTCTCTCACCTCCATTCTATGACTTCACACACCTCCTTTCTAAGATGACACACCTCCGTTCTATGACTTCACACACCTCCAATCTGAATTCACACACCTCCATTCTATGACTTCACCCACCTCCATTCTGGGACTTCACACATCTCCATTCTCCGACTTCACACCCCTCTAATTTGATTTCTCATACCTCCATTCTATGACTTCACAAACCTCCCTTCGGTGACTTCACAATACTCCATTCTATGACTTCACACATCTACATTCTATGACTTCACACACCTCAAATCTGACTCACACAACTCCATTCTGTGACTTCACAAAACTACATTCTATGACTTCCACACCTCCTTTCTATGAATTCACCCACCTCCAATCTATGACTACACACCTCCATTCTGACTTCACACACCTCCATTCCATGACTTCACACACCTCCATTCTATAACTTCACACACCTCCATTCCATGACTTTACACACCTCCATTCTGTGACTTCACACACCTCCATTTTATGACTTCACACACTTCCATTGTTACGTCACACACCTCCATTCTATGAGTTCACACACCGCCATTCTGACTTCACACACCACCATTCTATGACTTCACACACCTCCATTCTGACTTCACACACCTTCTTTCTGTGACTTCACACACCTCCATTCAATGACTTGACACACCTACATTCTTTGACTTCACACACCTCAAATCTGACATCACACACCTCCATTCTATGATTTCACAGACCTCGAATCTGTGACTTCACTCACCTGCACTCTATGACTTCACACTCCTCCATTCTATGACTTCCCACACCTCCTTTCTATGAATTCACCTACCTCCAATCTATGACTACACACCTCCATTCTGACTTCACACACCTCCATTCTGTGACTTCACACACCTCCATTCTATAACTTCACACACCTCCATTCTATGACTTCACACACTTCCATTCTATGACTTCACACACCTACATTCTTTGACTTCACACACCTAAATTCTGAGTTGACACACCTCCATTCTGTGACTTCACACACCTCCATCCTGACTTCACACAGCTCCATTCTATGACTTCACAAACCTCCATTCCTTGACATCACACACCTCCATTCTATGACTTCACACACCTTCATTCTTACTTTACACACCTCCATTCTGTGACTTCACATACCTCCATTCAATGACTTCACACACCTCCATTCTATGACTTCACACACCTCCATTCTGTGACTTCACACACCTCCATTCTATGACTTCACACACTTCCGTTTTGATGTCACACACCTCCATTCTATGAGTTCACACACCTCCATTCTGACTTCACACACCTCCATTCTATGACTTCACACACCTCCATTCTGAATTCACACAGCTCCATTCTGTGCCCTCACAAAACTCTATTCTATGATTTCACACAACTCCATACTATGACTTCACACAACTCCATCTATGACTTCACACACCTCCATTCTGACTTCACACAGCTCTATTCTATGACTTCGCACACCTCCATTCTGACATCACACACCTCCATTCTCCGACTTCACACCCCTCTAATTTGATTTCTCATACCTCCATTCTATGACTTCACAAACCTCCCTTCGGTGACTTCACAATACAACATTCTATGACTTCACACATCTACATTCTATGACTTCACACACCTCAATTCTGACTCACACAACTCCATTCTGTGACTTCACAAAATTCCATTCTATCATTTCACATATCCCCATACTATGACTTCACACACCTCCATCTATGACTTCACACACCTCCATTCCGTGACTTCAAACCCCTCCATTCGATGACTTCCCACACCTCCTTTCTATGAATTCACCCACCTCCAATCTATGACTACACACCCCCATTCTGACTTCACACACCTCCATTCTGTGACTTCACACACCTCCATTCTATAACTTCACAGAGCTCCATTCTATGACTTCACACACCTCCATTCTGTGACTTCACACACCTCCATTCTATGATTTCACACACCTCCATTCTGTGACTTCACACACCTCCATTGTATGACTTCACACACCTCCATTCGGTGACTTCACACACCTCCATTCTATGACTTCACAAACTTCCATTGTGACGTCACACACCTCCATTCTATGAGTTCACACACCTCCATTCTATGACTTCACACACCTCCATTCTGACTTCACACACCTCTATTCTATGACTTCGAACACCTACATTCTGACTTCACACACCTCCATTCTATGACTTCACAGACCTCGAATATTTGACTTCACTCACCCCCACTCTATGACTTCACACTTCTCCATTCTATGACTTCCCACACCTAATTTCTATGACTTCACCCACCTCCATCCTATGACTTCACACCACCATTCTGACTACACACACCTCCATTCTATGACTTCACACACCTCAATTCTGACTTCACACACCTCCATTCTGTGAATTCACACACCTCCATTCTATGATTTCACACACCTCCATTCTGTGAATTCACACACCTCCATTCTATGACTTCACACACCTCCATTCTATGACTTCACACACCTCCATTCTATGACTTCACACACCGACATTGTGACTTCACACACCTCCATTCTATGAGTTCACACACCTGCATTGTGACTTCACACACCTCCATTCTATGACTTCACACACCTCCATTCTGACCTCACACACCTCCATTCTGACTTCACACACCTAAATTGTGTGACTTCACACACCTCCATTCTATGATTTCACACACTTCCATTCTATGACTTCACTCACCTCCATTCTATGACTTCACACACCTTCTTTCTGAGTTGACACACCTCCATTCCATGACTTCACACACCTCCAATCTGAATTCACACACCTCCATTCAATGACTTCACCCACCTCCATTCTATGACTTCACACACCTCCATTCTCCGACTTCACATTCCTCTAATTTGATTTCTCATACCTCCATTCTATGACTTCACAAACCTCACTTCGGTGACTTCACAATACTCCATTCTATGACTTCACACATCTATATTCTATGACTTCACACACCTCAATTCTGACTCACACAACTCCATTCTGTGACTTCACAAAACTCCATTCTATGATTTCACATATCTCCATAATATGACTTCACACAGCTCCATTCTATGACTTCACACACCTTCATTCTTACTTTACAAACATCCATTCTATAACTTCACACACCTCCATTCCATGACTTTACACACCTCCATTCTGTGACTTCACACACCCCCATTCTATGACTTCAAACACTTCCATTGTTACGTCACACACCTCAATTCTATGAGTTCACACACCGCCATTCTGACTTCACACACCTCCATTCTATGACTTCACACACCTCCATTCTGACTTCACACACCTTCTTTCTGTGACTTCACACCCCTCCATTCAATGACTTGACACACCTACATTCTTTGACTTCACACACCTCAAATCTGACATCACACACCTCCATTCTATGACTTCACAGACCTCGAATCTGTGACTTCACTCACCTGCACTCTATGACTACACACTCCTCCATTCTATGACTTCCCACACCTCATTTCTATGAATTCACCCACCTCCAATCTATGACTACACACCTCCATTCTGACTTCACACACCTCCATTCTTTGACTTCACACACCTCCATTCTATAACTTCACACACCTCCATTCTATGACTTCACACACTTCCATCTATGACTTCACGCACCTCCATTCTTTGACTTCACACACCTAAATTTTGAGTTGACACACCTCCATTCTGTGACTTCACACACCTCCATTCTATGACTTCACAAACTTCCATTGTGAGGTCACACACCTCCATTCTATGAGTTCACAGAGCTCCATTCTATGACTTCACTCACCTCCATTCTATGACTTCACACACCTCCTTTCTGAGTAGACACACCTCCATTCTATGACTTCACACACCTCCAATCTGAATTCACACACCTCCATTCTATGACTTCACCCACCTCCATTCTATGACTTCACACACCTCCATTCTCCGACTTCACACCCCTCTAATTTGATTTCTCATACCTCCGTTCTATGACTTCACAAACCTCCCTTCGGTGACTTCACAATACTCCATTCTATGACTTCACACATCTACATTCTATGACTTCACACACCCCAATTCTGACTCACGCAACTCCATTCTGTGACTTCACAAAACTCCCTTCTATCATTTCACATATCTCCATACTATTACTTCACACACCTCCATCTATGACTTCACACACCTCCATTCTGAGTTCACACACCTCCATTCTGTGACTTCACACACCTCCATTCTGACTTCACACACCTCCATTGTATGACTTCACACACCTCCATTCGGTGACTTCACACACCTCCATTCTATGACTTCACAAACTTCCATTGTGACGTCACACACCTCCATTCTATGAGTTCACACACCTCCATTCTATGAGTTCACACACCTCCATTCTGACTTCACACACCTCTATTCTTTGACTTCGAACACGTATATTCTGACTTCACACACCTCCATTCTATGACTTCACAGACCTCGAATCTTTGAATTCACTCACCTCCACTCTATGACTTCACACTTCTCCATTCTATGACTTCCCACACCTAAGTTCTATGACTTCACCCACCTCCATCCTATGACTTCACACCACCATTCTGACTACACACACCTCCATTCTATGACTTCACACACTTCCATTCTATGACTTCACACACTTCCATTCTATGACTTCACACACCTACATTCTATGACTTCACACATCCATTTTGACTTCACACCCCTCCAATATATGACTTCAAACAGCTCAATCCTCTGACTTCACACACACCATTCTATGACTTTAAACCCGTCCATTCAGTGACTTCACACACCTCCATTCTATGACTTCACAAACCTCCATTCTATGACTTCACACACCTCCACTCTATGACTTCACACTTCTCCATTCTATGACTTCCCACACCTAATTTCTATGACTTCACCCACCTCCATCCTATGACTTCACACCACCATTCTGACTACACACACCTCCATTCTATGACTTCACACACGTCCATTCTGTGACTTCACACACCTCCATTCTATGACTTCACACACGTCCATTCTGTGACTTCACACACCTCCATTCTGACTTCGCACACCTCCATTCTGTGAATTCACACACCTCCATTCTATGACTTCACACACCTCCATTCTATGACTTCACACACCTCCATTCTATGCCTTCACACACCTACATTGTGACTTCACACACCTCCATTCTATGAGTTCACACACCTGCATTGTGATTCACACACCTCCATTCTATGACTTCACACACCTCCATTCTGACCTCACACACCTCCATTCTGACTTCACACACCTAAATTCTGTGACTTCACATCTCCATTCTATGATTTCACACACCTCCATTCTATTACTTCACTCACCTCCATTCTATGACTTCACACACCTCCTTTCTGAGTTGACACACCTCCATTCTATGACTTCACACACCTCCAATCTGAATTCACACACCTCCATTCAATGACTTCACCCACCTCCATTCTATGACTTCACACACCTACATTCTCTGACTTCACATTCCTCTAATTTGATTTCTCATACCTCCATTCTATGACTTCACAAACCTCCCTTCGGTGACTTCACAATACTCCATTCTATGACTTCACACATCTACATTCTATGACTTCACACACCTCAATTCTGACTCACACAACTCCATTCTGTGACTTCACAAAACTCCATTCTATGATTTCACATATCTCCATAATATGACTTCACACAACTCCATCTATGACTTCACACACCTCCATTCTGAGTTCACACTCCTCCATTCTGTGACTTCACACACCTCCATTCTATGACCTCACAAAGTTTCATTGTGACGTCACACACCTCCATTCTATGAGTTCACACACCTCCATTCTATGACTTCACACACCTACATTCTGACTTCACACACCTCCACTCTATGACTTCACACTTCTCCATTCTATGACTTCCCACACCTAAGTTCTATGACTTCACACACCTCCATTCTGTGACTTCACACACCTCCATTCTATGATTTCACACACCTCCATTCTGTGACTTCACACACCTCCATTCTATGACTTCACACACCTCCATTCTGTGACTTCACACACCTCCATTCTGAGTTCACACATCTCCATTCTGTGACTTGTCACACCTCGATTCCGTGACTTCACACACCTCCAATCTGTGACTTCACACACTTTCATTCTATGACTTCACACACCTCCATTCTATGACTTCACACACCTCCATTCTGTGACTTCACACACCTCCATTCTATGACCTCACACACCCTCATTCTATGATTTCACACACCTCCATTCTATGACTTCACACATCCATTTTGATTGCACACACCTCCAATATATGACTTCAAACACCTCAATTTCTGACTTCACACAACTCCATTCTATGACTTCATACCGTCCATTCTGTGACTTCACACACCTCCATTCTATGACTTCACACACTTCCATTCTATGACTTCACACACCTCCATTCTGTGACTATACACACCTCCATTCTGGGTTCACACACCTCCATTCTGTGACTTCACACTCCTGCAATCTGTGACTTCCCACACCTCCATTCTGTGACTTCACACACCTCCATTCTATGACTTCACACACCTTCATTCTTAATTCACAAACACCCATTCTATGACTTCACACACCTCCATTCTATGACTTCACACACCTCCATTCTGTGACTTCACACACCTCCATTCTATGACTTCACACACCTCCATTCTGACTTCACACACCTCCATTCTATGACTTCACACACCTCCATTCTGAATTCACACAGCTCAATTGTGTGACTTCACAAAATTCCATTCTGACTTCACAGACATCCATTGTATGAATTCACACACCTCCATTCTGTGACTTCACACACTTCCATTGTGACGTCACACACCTCCATTCTATGAGTTCACCCACCTCCATTCTATGACTTCACACACCTACATTCTGACTTCACAAACCTCTATTCTATGAATTCGCACACCTCCATTCTGACATCACACACCTCCAATCTATGACTTCACAGACCTCGAATCTGTGACTTCACTCACCTCAACTCTATGACTTCACACTCCTCCATTCTATGACTTCCCACACCTCCTTTCTATGACTTCACCCACCTTCATTCTATGACTTCACACCTCCATTCTGACTTCACACACTTCCATTCAGTGACTTCACACACCTCCATTCAATGACTTCACAAACCTCCATTCTATGACTTCACACACCTTCATTCTTACTTCAGAAACATCCATTCTATGACCTCACACACCTCCATCTATGACTTCACAAACCTCCATTCTGTGACTTCACACACCTCCATACTGAGTTCACAAAACTCCATTCGGTGACTTAAACACCTCCATTCTGACTTCACACACCTCCATTCTATGACTTCACACACCTCCATTCTATGACTTCACCCACCTCCATTCTATGACTTCACACACCTCCATTCTCCGACTTCACACCCCTCTAATTTGATTTCTCATACCTCCGTTCTATGACTTCACAAACCTCCCTTCGGTGACTTCACAATACTCCATTCGATGACTTCACACATCTACATGCTATGACTTCACACACCTCAAATCTGACTCACACAACTCCATTCTATGACTTCCACACCTCCTTTCTATGAATTCACCCACCTCCAATCTATGACTACACACCTCTATTCTGACTTCACACACCTCCATTCTGTGACTTCACACACCTGCATTCTATAACTTCACACACCTCCATTCCATGACTTTACACACCTCCATTCTGTGACTTCACACACCTCCATTCTATGACTTCACACACTTCCATTGTTACGTCACACACCTCCATTCTATGAGTTCACACACCGCCATTCTGACTTCACACAACTCCATTCTATGACTTCACACACCTCCATTCTGACTTCACACACCTTCTTTCTGTGACTTCACACACCTCCAATCAATGACTTGACACACCTACATTCTTTGACTTCACACACCTCAAATCTGACATCACACACCTCCATTCTATGATTTCACAGACCTCGAATCTGTGACTTCACTCACCTGCACTCTATGACTTCACACTCCTCCATTCTATGACTTCCCACACCTCCTCTCTATGAATTCACCCACCTCCAATCTATGACTACACACCTCCATTCTGACTTCACACACCTCCATTCTGTGACGTCACACACCTCCATTCTATAACTTCACACACCTCCATTCTATGACTTCACACACTTCCATTCTATGACTTCACACACCTACATTCTTTGACTTCACACACCTAAAATCTGAGTTGACACACCTCCATTCTGTGACTTCACACACCTCCATTCTGACTTCACACAGCTCCATTCTATGACTTCACAAACCTCCATTCTTTGACATCACACAACTCCATTCTATGACTTCACACACCTTCATTCTTACTTTACACACCTCCATTCTGTGACTTCACATACCTCCATTCAATGACTTCACACACCTCCATTCTATGACTTCACACACCTCCATTCTGTGACTTCACACACCTCCATTCTATGACTTCACACACTTCCGTTTTGATGTCACACACCTCCATTCTATGAGTTCACACACCTGCATTCTGACTTCACACACCTCCATTCTATGACTTCACACACCTCCATTCTGAATTCACACAGCTCCATTCTGTGCCCTCACAAAACTCTATTCTATGATTTCACACAACTCCATACTATGACTTCACACAACTCCATCTATGACTTCACACACCTCCATTCTGACTTCACACAGCTCTATTCCATGACTTCGCATACCTCCATTCTGACATCACATACCTCCATTCTCCGACTTCACAGCCCTCTAATTTGATTTCTCATACTTCCATTCTATGACTTCACAAAAATCCCTTCGGTGACTTCACAATACTCCATTCTATGACTTCACACATCTTCATTCTATGACTTCACACACCTCAATTCTGACTCACACAACTCCATTCTGTGACTTCACAAAACTCCATTCTATGATTTCACATATCTCCATAATATGACTTCACACACCTCCATCTATGACTTCACACACCTCCATTCTGAGTTCACACACCTCCATTCTGTGACTTCACACACCTCCATTCTATGACCTCACAAACTTTCATTGTGACTCACACACCTCCATTCTATGAGTTCACACACCTCCATTCTATGACTTCACACCTCCATTCTGACTTCACACACCTCCACTCTATGACTTCACACTTCTCCATTCTATGACTTCCCATACCTAAGTTCTATGACTTCACCCACCTCCATTCTATGACTTCACACCTCCATTCTGACTTCACACACCTCCATTCTATGACTTCACACACCTCCATTCTGACTTCACACACCTCCATTCTGTGACTTCACACACCTGCCTTCTATGATTTCACACACCTCCATTCTTTGACTTCACACACCTCCATTCTATGACTTCACACACCTCCATTCTGTGACTTCACAGACCTCCATTCTGAGTTCACACATCTCCATTCTGTGACTTGTCACACCTCGATTCCGTGACTTCACACACCTTCAATCTGTGACTTCACACACTTTCATTCTATGACTTCACACACCTCCATTCTATGACTTCACACACCTCCATTCTGTGACTTCACACACCTCCATTCTATGACCTCACACACCCTCATTCTATGATTTCACACACCTCCATTCTATGACTTCACACATCCATTTTGATTGCACACACCTCCAATATATGACTTCAAACACCTCAATTTCTGACTTCACACACCTCCATTCTATGACTTCATACCGTCCATTCTGTGATTTCACACACCTCCATTCTATGACTTCACACACTTCCATTCTATGACTTCACACACCTCCATTCTGTGAATATACACACCTCCATTCTGGGTTCACACACCTCCATTCTATGACTTCACACTCCTGCAATCTGAGACTTCCCACACCTCCATTCTGTGACTTCACACACCTCCATTCTATGACTTCACACACCTTCATTCTTACTTCAGAAACATCAATTCTATGACCTCACACACCTCCATCTATGACTTCACAAACCTCCATTCTGTGACTTCACACACCTCCATACTGAGTTCACAAAACTCCATTCGGTGACTTAAAACACCTCCATTCTGACTTCACCCACCTCCATCCTATGACTTCACACACCTCCATTCTGATTTCACACACTTCCATTCAGTGACTTCACACACCTCCATTCAATGACTTCACACACCTCCATTCTATGACTTCACACACCTTCATTCTTACTTCAGAAACATCCATTCTATGACCTCACACACCTCCATCTATGACTTCACAAACCTCCATTCTGTGACTTCACACACCTCCATACTGAGTTCGCAAAACTCCATTCGGTGACTTAAAACACCTCCATTCTGACTTCACACACCTCCATTCTATGACTTCACACACCTCCATTCTGTGACTTCACACACCTCCATTCTGAGTTCACACACCTCCATTCTGTGACTTCACACACCTCCATTCTATGACTTCACACACCTACATTCTATGACTTCACACATCCATTTTGACTTCACACCCCTCCAATATATGACTTCAAACAGCTCAATTCTCTGACTTTACACACCTCCATTCTATGACTTTAAACCCGTCCATTCAGTGACTTCACACACCTCCATTCTATGACTTCACCCACCTCCATTCTATGACTTCACACACCTACATTATCCGACTTCACACCCCTCTAATTTGATTTCTCATACCTCCATTCTATGACTTCACAAACCTCACTTCGGTGTCTTCACAATACTCCATTCTATGACTTCACACATCTACATTCTATGACTTCACACACCTCAATTCTGACTCACACAACTCCATTCTGTGACTTCACAAAACTCCATTCTATCATTTCACATATCTCCATACAATTACTTCACACACCTCCATCTATGACTTCACACACCTCCATTCTGAGTTCACACACCTCAATTCTGTGACTTCACACACCTCCATTCTGACTTCACACACGTCCATTGTATGACTTCACACAACTCCATTCGGTGACTTCACACACCTCCATTCTATGACTTCACAAACTTCCATTGTGACGTCACACACGTCCATTCTATGAGTTCACACACTTCCATTCTATGACTTCACACACCTCCATTCTGACTTCACACACCTCTATTCTATGACTTCGAACACCTACATTCTGACTTCACACACATCCATTCTATGACTTCACAGACCTCGAATCTTTGACTTCACTAACCTCCACTCTATGACTTCACACTTCTCCATTCTATGACTTCCCACACCTAATTTCTATGACTTCACCCACCTCCATCCTATGACTTCACAACACCATTCTGACTACACACACCTCCATTCTATGACTTCACATACCTCCATTCTGACTTCACACACCTCCATTCTGTGAATTCACACACCTCCATTCTATGATTTCACACACCTCCATTCTGTGACTTCACACACCTCCATTCTATGACTTCGCACACCTCCATTCTATGACTTCACACACCTACATTGTGACTTCACACACCTCCATTCTATGAGTTCACACACCTGAATTGTGATTCACACACCTCCATTCGATGACTTCACACACCTCCATTCTGACTTCACACACCTAAATTGTGTGACTTCACATCTCCATTCTATGATTTCACACACCTCCATTCTATGACTTCACTCACCTCCATTCTATGACTTCACACACCTCCTTTCTGAGTTGACACACCTCCATTCTATGACTTCACACACCTCCAATCTGAATTCACACACCTCCATTCAATGACTTCACCCACCTCCATTCTATGACTTCACACACCTCCATTCTCTGACTTCACATTCCTCTAATTTGATTTCTCATACCTCCATTCTATGACTTCACAAACCTCACTTCGGTGACTTCACAATACTCCATTCTATGACTTCACACATCTACATTCTATGACTTCACACACCTCAATTCTGACTCACACAACTCCATTCTGTGACTTCACAAAACTCCATTCTATGATTTCACATATCTCCATAATATGACTTCACACACCTCCATCTATGACTTCACACACCTCCATTCTGAGTTCACACACCTCCATTCTGTGACTTCACACACCTCCATTCTATGACCTCACAAAGTTTCATTGTGACGTCACACACCTCCATTCTATGAGTTCACACACCTCCATTCTATGACTTCACACACCTACATTCTGACTTCACACATCTCCACTCTATGACTTCACACTTCTCCATTCTATGACTTCCCACACCTAAGTTCTATGACTTCACCCACCTCCATTCTATGACTTCACACCTCCATTCTGACTTCACACACCTCCATTCTATGACTTCACACACCTTCGTTCTGACTTCACACACCTCCATTCTGTGACTTCACACACCTGCATTCTATGATTTCACACACCTCCATTCTGTGAGTTCACACACCTCCATTCTATGACTTCACACACCTCCATTCTGTGACTTCACACACCTCCATTCTGAGTTCACACATCTCCATTCTGTGACTTGTCACACCTCGATTCCGTGACTTCACACACCTCCAATCTGTGACTTCACACACTTTCATTCTATGACTTCACACACCTCCATTCTATGACTTCACACAGCTCCATTCTGTGACTTCACACACCTCCATTCTATGACCTCACACACCCTCATTCTATGATTTCACACACCTCCATTCTATGACTTCACACATCCATTTTGATTGCACACACCTCCAATATATGACTTCAAACACCTCAATTTCTGACTTCACACAACTCCATTCTATGACTTCATACCGTCCATTCTGTGACTTCACACACCTCCATTCTATGACTTCACACACTTCCATTCTATGACTTCACACACCTCCATTCTGTGACTTTACACACCTCCATTCTGGGTTCACACACCTCCATTCTGTGACTTCACACTCCTGCAATCTGTGACTTCCCACACCTCCATTCTGTGACTTCACACACCTCCATTCTATGACTTCACACACCTTCATTCTTAATTCACAAACACCCATTCTATGACTTCACACACCTCCATTCTATGACTTCACACACCTCCATTCTGTGACTTCACACACCTCTATTCTATGACTTCACACACCTCCATTCTGACTTCACTCACCTCCATTCTATGACTTCACACACCTCCATTCTGTATTCACACAGCTCAATTCTGTGACTTCACAAAATTCCATTCTGACTTCACACACATCCATTGTATGAATTCACACACCTCCATTCTGTGACTTCACACCCTTCCATTGTGACGTCACACACCTCCATTCTATGAGTTAACCCACCTCCATTCTATGACTTCACACACCTCCATTCTGACTTCACAAACCTCTATTATATGAATTCGCACACCTCCATTCTGACATCACACACCTCCAATCTATGACTTCACAGACCTCGAATCTGTGACTTCACTCACCTCAAATCTATGACTTCACACTCCTCCATTCTATGACTTCCCACACCTCCTTTCTATGACTTCACCCACCTTCATTCTATGACTTCACACCTCCATTCTTACTTCACGCACTTCCATTCAGTGACTTCACACACCTCCATTCAATGACTTCACAAACCTCCATTCTATGACTTCACACACCTTCATTATTACTTCAGAAACATCCATTCTATGACCTCACACACCTCCATCTATGACTTCACAAACCTCCATTCTGTGACTTCACACACCTCCATACTGAGTTCACAAAACTCCATTCGGTGACTTTAAACACCTCCATTCTGACTTCACACACCTCCATTCTATGACTTCACACACCTCCATTCTGTGACTTCACACACTTCCTTTCTGAGTTCACACACCTCCATTCTGTGACTTCACACACCTCCATTCTATGACTTCACACACCTACATTCTATGACTTCACACATCCATTTTGATTTCACACCCCTCCAATATATGACTTCAAGCAGCTCAAATCTCTGACTTCACACACCTCCATTCTATGACTTTAAACCCGTCCATTCAGTGACTTCACACACCTCCGTTCTATGACTTCACCCACCTCCATTCTATGACTTCACCCACCTCCATTCTATGACTTCACACACCTACATTCTCCGACTTCACACCCCTCTAATTTGATTTCTCATACCTCCATTCTATGACTTCACAAACCACACTTCGTTGACTTCACAATACTCCATTCTATGACTTCACACATCTACATTCCATGACTTCACACACCTCAATTCTGACTCACACAACTCCATTCTGTGACTTGACAAAACTCTATTCTATGATTTCACATATCTCCATACTATGACTCTACACACCTCCATCTATGACTTCACACACCTCCATTCTGAGTGCACACACCTCCATTCTGTGACTTCATATACCTCCATTCTGACTTCACACACCTCCATTGTATGACTTCACACACCTCCATTCTGTGACTTCACACACCTCCATTCTATGACTTCACAAACTTCCATTGTGACGTCACACACCTCCATTCTATGAGTTCACACACCTCCATTCTATGACTTCTCTCACCTCCATTCTATGACTTCACAGACCTCCTTTCTAACATGACACACCTCCATTCTATGACTTCACACACCTCCAATCTGAATTCACACACCTCCATTCTATGACTTCACCCACCTCCATTCTGTGACTTCACACACCTCCATTCTATGACTTCACACACTTCCATTGTTACGTCACACACCTCCATTCTATTAGTTCACACACCGCCATTCTGACTTCACACACCTCCATTCTATGACTTCACACAACTCCATTCTGACTTCACACACCTTCTTTCTGTGACTTCACACACCTCCATTCAATGACTTGACACACCTACATTCTTTGACTTCACACACCTCAAATCTGACATCACACACTTCCATTCTATGATTTCACAGACCTCGAACCTGTGACTTCACTCACCTGCACTCTATGACTTCACACTCCTCCATTCTATGACTTCCCACACCTCCTTTCTATGAATTCACCCACCTCCAATCTATGACTACACACCTCCATTCTGACTTCACACACCTCCATTCTGTGACTTCACACACCTCCATTCTATAAGTTCACACATCTCCATTCTATGACTTCACACACTTCCATTCTATGACTTCACACACCTATATTCTTTGACTTCACACACCTAAATTCTGAGTTGACACACCTCCATTCTGTGACTATACACACCTCCATTCTGACTTCACACAGCTCTATTCTATGACTTCACAAACCTCCATTCTTTGACATCACACACCTCCATTCTATGACTTCACACACCTTTATTCTTACTTTACGCACCTCCATTCTGTGACTTCACCTACCTCCATTCAATGACTTCACACACCTCCATTCTATGACTTCACACACCTCCATTCTGTGACTTCACACACCTCCATTCTATGACTTCACACACTTCCGTTTTTATGTCACACACCTCCATTCTATGAGTTCACACACCTCCATTCTGACTTCACACACCTCCATTCTATGACTTCACACAGCTCCATTCTGTGCCCTCACAAAACACTATTCTATGATTTCACACAACTCCATACTATGACTTCACACACCTCCATTCTGACTTCACACAGCTCTATTCTATGACTTCGCATACCTCCATTCTCACATCACACACCTCCATTCTCCGACTTCACACCCCTCTAATTTGATTTCTCATACCTCCATTCTATGACTTCCCAAAAAGCCCTTCGGTGACTTCACAATACTCCATTCTATGACTTCACACATCTACATTCTATGACTTCACACACCTAAATTCTGACTCACACAACTCCATTCTGTGACTTCACAAAATTCCATTCTATCATTTCACATATCTCCATACTATGACTTCACACACCTCCATCTATGACTTCACACACCTCCATTCTGTGACTTCAAACACCTCCATTCGATGACTTCCCACACCTCCTTTCTATGAATTCACCCACCTCCAATCTATGACTACACACCCCCATTCTGACTTCACACACCTCCATTCTGTGACTTCACACACCTCCATTCTGTAACTTCACAGAGCTCCATTCTATGACTTCACACACCACCATTCTATGACTCCACACACCTCCATTCTTTGACTTCACACACCTAAATTCTGAGTTGATACACCTCCATTCTGTGACTTCACACACCTCCATTCTGACTTCACACAGCTCCATTCTATGACTTCACACACCTCCATTCTTTGACATCACAGACCTCCATTCTATGACTTCACACACCTTCATTCTTACTTTACAAACATCCATTCTATAACTTCACACACCTCCATTCCATGACTTTACACACCTCCATTCCGTGACTTCACATACCTCCATTCTATGACTTCACACACCTCAATTCTGTGACTTCACACACCTCCATTCTATGACTTCACACACTTCCATTGTGACGTCACACACCTCCATTCTATGAGTACACACACCTCCATTCTGACTTTACACACCTCCATTCTATGACTTCACACACCTCCATTCTGAATTCACACAGCTCCATTCTGTGACTTCACAAAACTACATTCTATGATTTCACACACCTCCATACTATGACTTCACACAACTCCATCTATGACTTCACACACCTCCATTCTGACTTCATACACCTCTATTCTATGACTTCGCACACCTCCATTCTGACATCACACACCTCCATTCTATGACTTCACAGACCTCGAACCTGTGACTTCACTCACCTGCACTCTATGACTTCACACTCCTCCATTCTATGACTTCCCACACCTCCTTTCTATGACTTCACCCACCTCCAATCTATGACTACACACCTCCATTCTGACTTCACACACCTCCATTCTGTGACTTCACACACCTCCATTCCATGACTTCACACACCTTCATTTTTACTTCAGAATCATTCACACACCTCCATTCTATGACTTCACAAACCTCCATTCTGTGACTTCACACATGCATTTTGACTTCACACACCTCCAATATATGACTTCAAACACCTCAATTCTGTGACTTCACATAGCTCCATTCTATGACTTCATAACGTCCATTCTGTGACTTCACACAGCTGCATTCTATGACTTCACAACACTTCCATTCTATGACTTCACACACCTCCATTCTGTGCCTTTACACACCGCATTCTATGACTTCACACACCTCTATTCTGACTTCACACACCTCCATTCTATGACTTCATACACCTCCATTCTGACTTCACACACCTCCATTCTATGACTTCGCACACCTCTCTTCTGATTTCACACACCTCCATTCTGTGATTTCACACACCTCCATTCAATGACTTCACACACCTACATTCTTTGACTTCACACACCTCCAATCTGACATCACACAACTCCATTGTATGATTTCACAGACCTCGAATCTGTGACTTCTCTAACCTGCACTCATTGACTTCACACTCCTCCATTCTATGACTTCACACACCTCCTTTCTATGATTTCACCCACCTCCAATCTATGACTACACACCTCCATTCTGACTTCACACACCTCCATTCTGTGACTTCACACACCTCCATTCTGTGACTTCGCACACCTCCATTCAATGACTTCACACACCTACATTCTTTGACTTCACACACCTGCAATCTGACATCACACAACTCCATTCTGTGATTTCACAGACCTCGAATCTGTGACTTCACTTACCTGCACTCATTGACTTCACACTCCTCCATTCTATGACTACCCACACCACTTTCTATGACTTCAACCTCCTCCAATCTATGACTACACACCTCCATTCTGACTTCACACACCTCAATTCTGTGACTTCACACACCTCAATTCTGTGACTTCACACACCTCCATTCTATGACTTCACATACCTCCATTCTATGACTTCACACACATCCATTCTGTGACTTCACACACCTCCATTCTATGACTTCACACACCTCCATTGTGACTACACACACTACCATTCTATGAGTTCACACACCTCCATTCTGACTTCACACACCTAAATTCTATGACTTCACACACCTCCATTCTATGATTTCACACACCTCCATTCTATGACTTCACTCACCTCCATTCTATGACTTCACACACCTCCTTTCTGAGTTGACACACCTCCATCTATGACTTCACACAACTCCAATCTGAATTCACACACCTGCATTCAATGACTTCACCCACCTCCATTCTATGACTTCACACACCTCCATTCTCCGAATTCTCACCCCTCTAAGTTGATTTCTCATACCTCCATTCTATGACTTCACAAACCTCCCTTCGGTGACTTCACAATACTCCATTCTATGACTTCACACATCTACATTCTATGACTTCACACACCTCCATTCTGTGACTTCACACACCTCCATTCTATGACATCACAAACTTCCATTGTGACGTCACACACCTCCATTCTATGAGTTCACACACCTCCATTCTATGACTTCACACACCTCCATTCTTACTTCACACACGTCTATTCTATGACTTCGAACACCTACATTCTGAGTTCACACACCTCCACCCTATGACTTCACACTTCTCCATTCTATGACTTCCCACACCTAAGTTCTATGACTTCACCCACCTCCAGTCTATGACTACACACCTCCATTCTGACTTCACACACCTCCATTCTATGACTTCACACACCTCCATTCTGACTTCACACACCTCCATTCTGTGACTTCACACACCTCCATTCTATGATTTCACACACCTCCATTCTGTGACTTCACACACATCCTTTATATGACTTCACACACCTCCATTCTGTGACTTCACACACCTCCATTCTGAGTTCACACATCTCCATTCTGTGACTTCTCACACCTCGATTCAGTGACTTCACACACCTCCAATCTGTGACTTCACACACTTCCACTCTATGACTTCACACACCTCCATTCTATGACTTCACACACCTCCATTCTGTGACTTCACACACCTCCATTCTATGACTTCACACACCTCCTTTCTATGATTTCACCCACCTCCAATCTATGACTACACACCTCCATTCTGACTTCACACACCTCCATTCTGTGACTTCACACACCTCCATTCTGTGACTTCGCACACCTCCATTCAATGACTTCACACACCTACATTCTTTGACTTCACACACCTGCAATCTGACATCACACAACTCCATTCTGTGATTTCACAGACCTCGAATCTGTGACTTCACTTACCTGCACTCATTGACTTCACACTCCTCCATTCTATGACTACCCACACCACTTTCTATGACTTCAACCTCCTCCAATCTATGACTACACACCTCCATTCTGACTTCACACACCTCAATTCTGTGACTTCACACACCTCAATTCTGTGACTTCACACACCTCCATTCTATGACTTCACATACCTCCATTCTATGACTTCACACACATCCATTCTGTGACTTCACACACCTCCATTCTATGACTTCACACACCTCCATTGTGACTACACACACTACCATTCTATGAGTTCACACACCTCCATTCTGACTTCACACACCTCCATTCTATGACTTCACACACCTCCATTCTGACTTCACACACCTCCATTCTGTGACTTCACACACCTCCATTCTATGATTTCACACACCTCCATTCTGTGACTTCACACACATCCTTTATATGACTTCACACACCTCCATTCTGTGACTTCACACACCTCCATTCTGAGTTCACACATCTCCATTCTGTGACTTCTCACACCTCGATTCAGTGACTTCACACACCTCCAATCTGTGACTTCACACACTTCCACTCTATGACTTCACACACCTCCATTCTATGACTTCACACACCTCCATTCTGTGACTTCACACACCTCCATTCTATGACCTCACACTCCCTCATTCTATGATTTCGCACACCTCCATTCTATGACTTCACACATCCATTTTGATTTCACACACCTCCAATATATGACTTCAAACACCTCAATTTCTGACTTCACACACCTCCATTCTATGACTTCATACCGTCCATTCTGTGACTTCACACACCTCCATTCTATGACTTCACACACTTCCATTCTATGACTTCACACCTCCATTCTGTGACTTTACAATCCTGCAATCTGTGACTTCCCACACCTCCATTCTGTGACTTCACACTCCTGCAATCTGTGACTTCCCACACCTCCATTCTGTGACTTCACACACCTCCATTCTATGACTTTACACACCTTCATTCTTAATTCACAAACACCCATTCTATGACTTAACACACTGCCATTCTATGACTTCACACACCTCCATTCTGTGACTTCACACACCTCCATTGTATGACTTCACACACCTCCATTCTTACTTCACACACCTCCATTCTATGACTTCACACACCTCCATTCTGAATTCACACAGCTCAATTCTGTGACTTCACAAAATTCCATTCTGACTTCACAGACATCCATTGTATGAATTCACACACCTCCATTCTGTGACTTCACACACTTCCTTTGTGACGTCACACACCTCCATTCTATGAGTTCACCCACCTCCATTCTATGACTTCACACACCTCCATTCTGACTTCACAAACCTCTATTCTATGAATTCGCACACCTCCATTCTGACATCACACACCTCCAATCTATGACTTCACAGACCTCGAATCTGTGACTTCACTCACCTCAACTCTATGACTTCACACTCCTCCATTCTATGACTTCCCACACCTCCTTTCTATGACTTCACCCACCTTCATTCTATGACTTCACACCTCCATTCTGACTTCACACACTTCCATTCAGTGACTTCACACACCTCCATTCAATGACTTCACACACCTCCATTCTATGACTTCACACACCTTCATTCTTACTTCAGAAACATCCATTCTATGACCTCACACACCTCCATCTATGACTTCACAAACCTCCATTCTGTGACTTCACACACCTCCATTCGATGACTTCCCACACCTCCTTTCTATGAATTCACCCACCTCCAATCTATGACGACACACCCCCATTCTGACTTCACACACCTCCATTCTGTGACTTCACACACCTCCATTCTATAACTTCACAGAGCTCCATTCCATGACTTCACACACCACCATTCTATGACTCCACACACCCCCATTCTTTGACTTCACACACCTAAATTCTGAGTTGATACACCTCCATTCTGTGAATTCACACAACTCCATTCTGACTTCACACAGCTCCATTCTATGACTTCACACACCTCCATTCTTTGACATCACAGACCTCCATTCTATGACTTCACACACCTTCATTCTTACTTTACAAACATCCATTGTATAACTTCACACACCTCCATTCCATGACTTTACACACCTCCATTCCGTGACTTCACATACCTCCATTCTATGACTTCACACACCTCCATTCTGTGACTTCACACACCTCCATTCTATGACTTCACACACTTCCATTGTTACATCACACACCTCCATTCTATGAGTTCACACACCTCCATTCTGACTTCACACACCTCCATTCTATGACTTCACACACCTCCATTCTGACTTCACACACCTTCTTTCTGTGACTTCACACACCTCCATTCAATGACTTGACACACCTGCATTCTTTGACTTCACACACCTCAAATCTGACATCACACACCTCCATTCTATGATTTCACAGCCCTCGAATCTGTGACTTCACTCACCTGCACTCTATGACTTCACACTCCATTCTATGACTTTCCACACCTCCATTTTATGAATTCACCCACCTCCCATCTATGACTACACACCTCCATTCTGACTTCACACACCTCCATTCTGTGACTTCACACACCTCCATTCTATAACTTCACACATCTCCATTCTATGACTTCACACACTTCCATTCTATGACTTCACACACCTCCATTCTTTGACTTCACACACCTAAATTCTGAGTTGACACACCTCCATTCTGTGACATCACACACCTCCATTCTGACTTCACACAGCTCCATTCTATGACTTCACAAACCTCCATTCTTTGACATCACACACCTCCATTCTATAACTTCACACACCTCCTTTCTATGACTTCTCACACTTCCATTCTATGACTTCACTCACCTCCATTCTATGACTTCACAAACCTCCATTCTTTGACATCTCACACCTCCATTCTATGACTTCACACACCTTCATTCTTACTTTACACACCTCCATTCTGTGACTTCACATACCTCCATTCTATGACTTCACACACCTCCATTCTGTGACTTCACCCACCTCCATTCTATGACTTCACACACTTCCATTGTGACGTCACACACCTCCATTCTATGAGTTCACACACCTCCATTCTGACTACACACACCTCCATTCTATGACTTCACACACCTCCATTCTGAATTCACACAGCTCCATTCTGTGACTTCACAAAACTCCATTCTATGATTTCACACACATCCATAGTATGACTTCACAAAACTCCATCTATGACTTCACACACCTCCATTCTGACTTCACACACCTCTATTCTATGACTTCGCACACCTCCATTCTTACATCACACACCTCCATTCTATGACTTCAGAGACCTCGAATCTGTGACTTCACTCACCTGCACTCGATGACTTCACACTCCTCCATTCTATGACTTCCCACACCTCCTTTCTATGACTTCACCCACCTCCAATCTATGACTACACACCTCCATTCTGACTTCACACACCTCCATTCTTTGACTTCACACACCTCCATTCCATGACTTCACACACCTTCATTTTTACTTCAGAATCATTCACACACCTCCATTCTATGACATCACAAACCTCCATTCTGTGACTTCACACATGCATTTTGACTTCACACACCTCCAATTTATGACTTCAAACACCTCAATTCTGTGACTTCACACAGCTCCATTCTTTGACTTCATAACGTCCATTCTGTGACTTCACACAGCTCCATTCTATGACTTCACACACTTCCATTCTATGACTTCACACACCTCCATTCTGTGCCTTTACACACCTCCATTCTATGACTTCACACACCTCTATTCTGACCTCACACACCTCCATTCTATGACTTCATACACCTCCATTCTGACTTCACACAACTCCATTCTATGACTTCACACACGTCTCTTCTGATTTCACACACCTCCATTCTGTGACTTCACACACCTCCATTCAATGACTTCACACACCTACATTCTTTGACTTCACACACCTCCATTCTGACATCACACACCTCCATTCTATGATTTCACAGACCTCGAATCGGTGACTTCACTCACCTGCACTCTATGACTACCCACACCTCTTTCTATGACTTCACCCACCTCCAATCTATGACTACACACCTCCATTCTGACTTCACACACATCCATTCTGTGACTTCACACACCTCCATTCTGTGACTTCACACACCTCCATTCTATGACTTCACATACCTACATTCTATGACTTCACACACATCCATTCTGTGACTTCACACACCTCCATTCTATGACTTCACACACCTCCATTGTGACTACACACACTATCATTCTATGAGTTCACACACCTCCATTCTGACTTCACACACCTCCATTCTATGACTTCACACACCTCCATTCTATGACTTCACACACCTCCTTTCTATGACTTCACCCAAATCCATTCTATGACTTCACACCTCCATTCTGACTTCACACACCTCCATTCTGTGACTTCACACACCTCCATTATATGACTTTACAAACCTCCATTCTATCACTTCACACACCTCTATTCTATGCCTTCACACACCTCCATTCTGTGACATCACACACCTCCATTCTATGACTTCACAGACCTCGAATCTGTGATTTCACTCATATGCACTCTATGACTTCACACTCCTCCATTCTATGACTTCCCACACCTCCTTTCTATGAGTTCACCCACCTCCAATCGATGACTACACACCTCCATTCTGACTTCACACACCTCCATTCTGTGACTTCACACACCCCCATTCTATGAGTTCACATACCTCCATTCTATGACTTCACACACCTTCATTCTTACTTCAGAAACATCCATTCTATGACTTCACACACCTTCATTCTATGACTTCACAAACCTCCACTCTGTGACTTCACACACCTCCATTCTGAGTTCACACAACTCCATTCGGTGACTTCACACACCTCCATTCTGACTTCACACACCTCCATTCTATGACTTCACACACTTCCATTCTATGACTTCATACACCTCCATTCTGTGACTTCACACACCTCCATTCTGAGTTCACACACCTCCATTCTGTGACTTCTCACACCTTGATTCTGTGACTTCACACAGTTCCAAACTGTGACTTCACACACCTACATTCTATGACTTCACACACCTCTGTTCTGTGACTTCACACACCTCCATTCTATGACCTCACACACCCTCATTCTATGATTTCACACACCTCCATTCTATGACTTCACACATCCATTTTGTTTTCACACACCTCCAGTATATGACTTCAAACACCTCAATTCTGTGACTTCACACACCTCCATTCTATGACTTCCTACCGTACATTCTGTGACATCACACACCTCCATTCTATGACTTCACACACTTCCATTCTGTGACTTCACACTCCTGCAATCTGTGACTTCCCACACCTCCATTCTGTAACTTCACACACCTCCATTCTATGACTTAACACACCTTCATTCTTACTTCACAAACACCCATTCTATGACTTCACACACCTCCATTCTTTGACTTCACACACCTCCTGTTGGGGACTGACTGTGGGGTCAGTGACCTTGGACCTGCACAATTGAGTACACAAGGAAGTAAGCTCTTATCATGATTTTGGGCTGTGTCAATAGCTTCTCATTTAACCTGTTTGGGACTTGATAGCTTCTCATTCAACCTATTTCAGACTTGATACTGTTTGTACGAATGTAGCCCCTGGCAGTTCCCTAGTTTAAAGATGTGTATTTAAGATTGAGAACTGGAAATAAACTGGGCTACGGTCTTGGGCGACAGGCTTCTTAAGCTGTGGCTCCTGATTTGGGCTGTAGCCCTCCTGAACCCCATCTGTTTGTCTCTCTTCTAATTTTTCCTAGTCCTTGCCCCCTATTTCAGGAACCCCAATCTGCGAACCCTGGTTTGCTGCCGGTTGGCCCCGGCATCTGGCGCCCGAACAGGGACCCTGAAAATCTGGGACGAAGGCGAAGGACCCCCCCCTGTGGTGAGTAACACGTCGTAGGACTATTAGGAGAGTGTATAGTCAGGAGAAAAAATTATAGGTCAAGTTAATAGCTATATGTCATATTTACCGATCTTAACAGGCCTACTTGAAGCCCACGGAATGTGGTTGGAAAAAGGGGTGCTTCAGAGCTTCCTACAGTTTCTCGAGGAGGCATGCCCGAGGTCTATAGAGGAGGAATTCCAAAAAGCCTGGCAGCAGATAGGAAGAAGAATTAAAGATTATTATAATGTATATGGCCCCGAAAAGACCCCAGTAGAGGCTATTGATGTATGGAATTTAGTAAGTGAAGGCATAGATCCTCAACATGAGAATGCTGAACTTGAATTAAGGGAACTTTATGCATTAAAGGACCCTTCTGAAAAACCTGAGGCTGAGCCATATGCCGCAGCCCAAGAGAGTCTAAGTGAGATCTTGAAAATGGAACAACAACCAGTAGATATTGAGTATCAGAATTCAAATTTGAATATGAGGGAGGAAAGTTATGATGAGCCGATGGAGGACCGGATAGCTACGATAGAAAAGAGGTTAGAAGAAATCATGCATCTACTACTATCTAAAATGGGGAAAGAGCAGAGAGCTCCCCCAGAATTAGGAAGGAGATATGACCCTCAGGCCACAATGGTTTCTGATTCTAAATCCTACCTCTCACACCCACCGCCTCAGGCTGCAGGCTTATGGCCTCAATCCCTTTCTCAACCTTTAGGCAAGCCTAAAGGCCCTAGCAACAAGTCCCTTTTAACAGGCACTACAACCAGGCATAGTGCATCGCAATTAAACCTGACTCAGGCTGCTAGAGAGAGGGAAGGTATTTCAGGGCCTCGATGCTTCCCTAGTTTAGTTGATCATGATGAACAAGTATACCATCAGCCTGTTCCTGTTAAACTATTACAGGATTTAAAAAATGCCTGCTCCCAATATGGGCCAACTGCCCCTTTTACTCAAGTAATATTGGAGGCCGCGTGTGCTGGTATTGCATGCCCAAATGACTGGAAGCGGCTTGCCAGAGCATGCCTTAGTGCAGGAGAGTACTTATTATGGGAGACAGAGTTCACTGCACAGTGTCGGGCTAAAATTGAAACAAATAGGTCTAAGAACCTGCCTTACACTGTTGATCAGTTGTTAGGAGAGGGAACCTATAAAAACACCGAAGATCAATTGGGTTATGCAAAGGAGGCCTATTTACAAATAAATGCTGTGGCGAGAGAGGCTTGGAAAAAGTTACGCAATTCCAATCGTACAAAAAATCTAGTAGAAGTTAAACAGAGACCGAATGAACCTTATCTAGAATTTTTGTCTCGATTAATGGAGACTGCAGACTGCCTAGTACAAGATGAGAATGCAAGGGAGAGTATAGTTAGACACATAGCCTATGAAAATGCCAACGCCGCCTGTCAGGCGGCTATCAGACCCCATAGGAATAAGGGAGGAATCACGGACTTTATTTCACTGTGTGCTGATATTGGACCCTCCCATGTACAAGGCCTTACTTTAGCCGCCGCTCCTCAAGGAAAGACTGTTACTGAGTCTCTAAAATATAGAGGTCAGCGGCATTCTCGGGATGCTAGACCCCCAGGGCGTTGCTTTTCTTGTGGACAAATAGGACATTGGATGACGCAATGCCCACGCCAGGCCAGGCAAAAGAGAGAAAAATCACCTGGCACATGTCCACGCTGTGGTAAAGGGAAGCACTGGGCTAAAGATTGCAGGTCAAGAACAGATCGCAATGGCCGCCCGCTTTCGGGAAACTGGAGAGGGGGCCAGCCCCTGGCCCCGCAAAACCATGGGGCAGTCCCTCCCTCTTCTCGGCCACAAGTGCATCTTCTAACAACCCCCCAAGATCAGTCTCCAGCCTCCTCCATGCCACCCCAGGAAGTGCAGGATTGGACCTCTGTTCCTCCACCTGCTCAGTATTGACCCCAGAGATGGGGACACAAGCTCTCCCCACGGGGGTCTTCGGTCCCCTTCCCCCAGGAGTGGCTGGATTGCTGTTAGGGTGAAGTAGCTCAGCCCTTAAAGGGATACAGATTACACCTGGCAACATTGACCAGGATTTTACTGGAGAAATCAAAGTTATGGCCTCTGCCCCGAAACACGTGGTATCGATCCCAGCCGGTCAAAAATTGGCACAACTAATACTCGTCCCTTTACCCCCCGGGGAGTCTGCTAATTCCCCATGTGGACAGAGAGGATTTAGATCTTCTGATATCTATTGGGTACAAGGCATAAAACAAGAGAGGCCTGAGATGACTATATTTATACAAGAAAAGCCCTTTAAAGGAATATTAGACACTGGAGCAGATGTGTCTGTGATATCTAAAAAACATTGGCCAGCCCAATGGCCCCTGACAACCTCTATGACTTCCCTACAGGGGGTTGGGCAAGCAACTGACCCACAGCAGAGCAGTGCGATCCTTGTTTGGAGAGATGAGGAAGGGCACTCTGGTCATTTTCAGCCATTTGTCTTGGATCATCTGCCAGTTAATTTATGGGGTCGTGATATCATGGAAAAAATGGGAGTGTATATGTTTAGTCCTAGTGCTGCGGTCACTAAGCAGTTACTTGATCAAGGCCTCCTCCCCTTTAGGGGACTAGGCCGAGCAGCACAGGGGGAGCTAGAGCCACTCCAACCCCAGTCTCACCCTACGAGACAAGGATTAGGGTATCCCTTGACGGGAGCTGTCGTTTGCCCTCCCCCTCATGCTGATCCCATAAATTGGCTCTCTGAACAACCGGTATGGGTTGAACAGTGGCCTCTTTCACTAGAAAAGATCATTGCAGTACAGCAGCTGGTACAGGAACAGCTGGACTTGGGGCATGTGGCCCCTTCTAACTCTCCATGGAATTCTCCAATTTTTGTTATAAAGAAAAAGTCAGGTAAATGGAGGCTGTTACAGGATTTGAGAAAAATAAATGCCACAATGGAACTGATGGGGGCCCTACAGCCTGGCTTGCCTTCACCCATGGCAATCCCAAAGGATACTTATAAGATTATTATAGATTTGAAGGATTGTTTCTATACTATACCCCTGGCGCCTCAAGACTGTAAGCGCTTTGCCTTCAGCGTCCCCTCTGTTAATTTTAAAGAACCCATGAAGCGATATCACTGGCTTGTGCTCCCACAGGGCATGGCAAATAGCCCAACTTTATGTCAAAGTTTTGTAGCTAGAGCCATTTCTTCCACTCGTGAAAAATTTTCTTCTGTTTATATTGTTCATTATATGGATGACATCTTGTTGGCTTGTTCTGACCCTATCGTCGTACGACAAGCCTTTGGACAACTAAAGCAAGATCTGAGCCTCTTTGGCCTTATAATAGCAGCTGAAAAGGTTCAGGAACACCCCCCTTTTACATATCTAGGCCATATATTAGGCCCACACTATTTTAAAACCCAAAAAATACGATTAAAAACTTCACACTTAAGAACTCTTCATGATTTTCAGCAATTCTTAGGAGATATAAATTGGCTTCGGCCTTATCTAAAGCTCTCCACAGGAGAGTTAAAACCCCTTTTTGATCTCTTAAAAGGAGATACCAACCCTACATCCTTGCGCGAATTAAATCCTGACGCCAAGAGGGCCATCCAAATTGTAGAAAAGGCAATTTCCCAGCAACAAATGACCTATTGTGACTATTCTAAACCTGGGGAGTTTACATTTTAGCTACTTCTCACTCCCCAACTGCTGTATTGTGGCAGGATGGCCCACTTTTATGGCTTTATCTACCATCAACACCCGGCAAAGTGCTGACCCCCTACTACGAATTGGTAGCTAATTTGATACATATGTGCCGAGTGGATTCCCGTAAATATTTAGGTCAGGAACCTCATTTTATCTGTGTCCCATATAATCTACAACAACAAGATTGGCTATTCGCCCATTGTGATTCTTGGGCCATTGCTTGGGCCAATTATACGGGGAAAATTTTGCATCACTAACCGTCTAACAAACTTCTCCAATTTGCTGCGTGTCATACGTTTCTATTTCCTTCCATAGTACAGGCCTCGCCTTTATCTTCTGCTGCTTTGGTATTTACAGATGGATCCTCTAATGGAAAGGCTGCTTTGACCATTAATGGGAAAACTCAATCTTGGGTTACGGGTTTTTCCTCCGCCCAAGAGGTGGAATTAGAGGCTGTTTTACAAGCACTCGTCCTGTTACAAGACGAGCCCTTTAACTTATACTCAGACAGTCAATATGTAATTCGTGCTCTTCAAGTCATAGAAACTGTTCCCTTTATTGGAACTACTAACTCCAATATTCAGACCCAATTTCGCCAAGTACAAACTTTGCTTTGTTCTCGCAACCACCCCTGTTTTTTTGGCTTTGTTCGAGCTCACACTAATCTTCCTGGCCCTTTAAGTGAGGGCAATGCAGTTACTGACTCCGCCACCAGAGTTTACTTAACTCAGGTTGAACTTGCTAAGCAGTCACATGCCATCCATCATCAAAACAGCCGAGCCTTGCGCCGACAGTTTAAATTATCTAGAGAAGCGGCACGTCAAATAGTTAAGACTTGCTCCAACTGTGTCCCTTTTTCACCAGCCCCCCATTTAGGTATAAATCCACGAGGACTGCTTTCTAATCACATTTGGCAGATGGATGTCACACATGTTCCATCATTTGGCCGATTAAAATATGTCCATGTTACTGTAGATACTTATTCTAATTTTATCTTGGCCACCCCCCTTGCTGGGGAAGCCACTAAACATTGTATCTCTCACTGCATTCGATGCTTTGCTGAGATGGGGATTCCCTCGCAAATAAAAACAGATAATGGCCCTGGCTATGCAAGCCGAGCATTTCAATCCTTCTGCCATTCCTATAATATCACTCATATTACAGGCATTCCTTACAATCCTCAAGGTCAAGGCATTGTGGAGAGAGCTAATGGATTATTAAAACATCAAATTGCTAAAATACAGAAAGGAGAGTCATATCCCGCTACCCCTGTGAATATACTTAATCATGCTTTATTTGTTTTAAATTTTTTGAATTTGGATTCAAATAATTTATCTGCTGCTCAGCGATTCTGGGAAAAAAGAGCGCAGCGTCCTTTTGCCTTAGTAAAGTGGAAGGATCCCCTAACTGGTGCTTGGCATGGACCCGATCCTGTTCTAACCTGGGGTCGAGGGCATGTATGTGTTTTTTCACAAGGAGAAAATGACGCCCGCTGGCTGCCTGAACGCTGCGTTCGGATCGTGGAGAGTGACAGTGGCCATCCAAGCAGCGACTCACTGGGCCTACACCCCCAACCCTCCAGTGGTGCATCCTGCGACGTGGGAAGGACCTGAGTTATTTGTGCATGTCAATTGGGACTGCTACTGATCCACTTGTTCCACACATTCATATGAGCTGTGTTTCTCCCCCTTTTACTATTATGTAGGGACCTTTTAACATATTCATTGACTCTACACAATCTAATATGTGACATTATTTTGTCTTTACCATCCCTCTTCTTAATAACCTTTTTGTAAAAGATGCCCAGGTGAAAAGCAAAGGCCTCCAGAGGTAAGTAGAAGTCGGCCGACCCCCTTGTATGTCTGCGTTTTATTTTATTTTATTTTTGTTTGTTTGTTTGAAAAGGTGCACTGTGGGCCTAAAACAGAGGCCTGGGTGGTCAAGGGACGCCTTGACCCCCCCCTCCCCTTCTGAGTTTCTTGTCGATAACAAGGCATACCTGAGAGTCCCACCAGCAAGACATGTCTAAATCTAAAAATAACTGTTTGGTGAAAACATTCATTTGAGCTCATGTTTTTTGTGTTAAGTGTATCTGATTGAGTCCAATTTTCTTGTTATATGTCAATGTCTGATTATTTAAAAGTCTCCGTTTCTCTGTCTTGTTCGTGTTACATGTTTTTCCTTGTCCAGTTTTGTCTTTAAAATTGGTACCATTTCTAAGTATGGATCCTTATGGGTTTTCTGTGCATACTCAAGCACACATCCTTGTTATTTTTTTGAACATTTCTGGGCCTAGCATGGCCGCTCCCCCATGTCTGCAGTTGTAACAAGCCCTGGAAAAATAAATTCCAGCTAAGTTGCCTTGCAAAAAGTTCTGTTTTGAACTTGGTTCTCATCTGTAAGAGTAAAATTGGCAAAACTCTCTTGACACAAACTTCCGGAAATTGAACGGCCGATATTAATTTTGCGCGCTTTATGATCTTTGAGTATGAATGTGTGTGAATGAGTGAGTGAACATGTTCAGGGTTAAATTGTCAGCATGCTGTATAAAACAATGGATAAATTTATACTTAAAGACAATTGGGTAAATCTAAGCTTAAAACTTCAACAAAAATATTAGGTTTGAATGTTTACTATGCCTAAAAGGATTATTGCTTTGTCTTAAAGAAAAACTGGTAAATATTATTCTAGATCCTGAAATCTGCATTTTATTGCAAGGCATACAGCTGTTTACACTGTAAACATTGTATCCTGTTTAGCACAGAGGTATTAGGGAATTTGAGATTTATTACCTTAAATTAAAATTTGGAGACATGTATTAGAGATTTAAATGTAAAATTGTTCATTAACGTCAGAAACTTTGTCTGTCTGTCTTTTCTTGCAAACTGACACTAGAAATCTAATGGTAAAATGTGAATAATGTGATTAGTATTTTAAAGGAATGTTTAAAGGTTTATCTCTGTATGATTCGGTTTCATGTTACTGGATTGCTTCTAAAAGGAGGCCTGAAGGCAAAGGGCGTTCCTTGAGCCCAAGGAGACCTGGAGAAAAGGGAGTGCCTTGAGCCCTTAAAGGTTTTTCAAATGCAAATGAAGACTAAAATGTTAAGTGTTTAAGTTTAAAAAGTGTAAACGTTTTAAAGAACATTAGAATTGGGTTTCTGAATGATATTTGATAGTGAAGTTGTCTTAAATGTTTTAAGAAAGAGAAAAAGGAAAATCAGGACTACCAAAATAACTTCCAGCTAGCCCATGGAGAAGTACAGCAATCCTTATTCAGATGTAACTTTGGCTTTTACCAGGTTCTAGGTAAGCTCATGCTTAGAGACTATTTCTGTGTTGACCACCTTGTTGCTTTAATTGGAGTAACGTGGCCTTTTGTAGGACTCACTGATCTGAAAACTGCAGTTCTGAGCCAACCCCGGGCAAAGCAAAGTCCCTGTGAGACTGTGGTGTCTAATCTGGCAGCAGAGTGCTAATTGAGGCAGAGTTGCTTTGGAGCTCAAAGTGGCAGAGTGCTAGCCTTGAGCTGGAGAGCTGAGGGACAGTACCCAGACCCCGAGTTCAAGTCCAGCAACCAAGCAAGTGAAATGCCCATGGGATGTTTATCCCTGTGTGGAGAGACACTACTGGGACTATGAAGTATCCAGATGCAGAAAGCCTCTGCGGTGATGGCAGAGATGGTGTCAGATCCTAGAGTCACTCGTGCTTGGCCATTCAATATTATTCAGAGCCGGGAGGTCATAGAATAGTTTGTAAGCATGCCTTACTAATGCCCATGCCTTTCATAACTGGGCAGGAACTTGTCAATCATCTGTGATAGTGGTAGTTTAAAGTTCTAACTGATTAAAGTTTGATTTGACTCCAGCCACAAATTCAGGAAAGTTTGTGGATCTGACAACTAAAGCATTGTTTAAGGTTGCAGAGATTTAGTTCCCCAGACAATCAGGAAAATGCATTGAACCTGGTGCGCTGGCCAGCACGGGTCTTCTTCTGCACGGGCATGATTTTCAACACCTCGCCCTTGAGAGACGCCCCCAGGAAGAAGTCGATGATCTCAGACTCCTTGTTGGGAAGGGAGAAACAGATAGATCTCCTCCAAAGACTTGATCTTCATGTCCTTAACCAGGCGGCCCAGCTTGGTGATGGGGATCCATTCCTTGTCTTCGGCTTTGCCTCCGCGAGCCCCGCGGCCGCGCCCCGGCCTCTCCCAGGAGCGCGACCTCGGCCCCGGAGGCCACTACCGAAGCCTCCTCGGAAGCCGCCGCGGCCTCCGGGCCCTCCCGCTGCACCGGCGTCGTCCGCCATTTGGTATCTTCCCGGAGAAGAGAATTAGACCAAGGGACCAAAGTCATTTTTGGAAAATGTGACAGGATAATTAGGGGTATAGAAAAGAGTAAAAATTGCACTTGTGTTTCTTTTAAAATAAAGACGGGGGAGATGTTGGGGACTGACTGTGGGGTCAGTGACCTTGGACCCGCACAATTGAGTACACAAGGAAGTAAGCTCTTATCATGATTTTGGGCTGTGTCAATAGCTTCTCATTTAACCTGTTTGGGACTTGATAGCTTCTCATTCAACCTATTTCAGACTTGATACTGTTTGTAGGAATGTAGCCCATGGCAGTTCCCTAGTTTAAAGATGTGTATTTAAGATTGAGAACTGGAAATAAACTGGGCTACGGTCTTGGGCGACAGGCTTCTTAAGCTGTAGCTCCTGATTTGGGCTGTAGCCCTCCTGAACCCCATCTGTTTGTCTCTCTTCTAATTTTTCCTAGTCCTTGCCCCCTATTTCAGGAACCCCAATCTGCGAACCCTGGTTTGCTGCCGGTTGGCCCCGGCAACCTCCATTCTGTGACTTCACACACCTCCATTCTATGACTTCAAACACCTCCATTGTGACTAGACACACCTCCATTCTATGAGTTCACACACCTCCATTCTGACTTCACACACCTCCATTCTATGCCTTCACACACCTCCATTCTGAATTCACACAGCTCAATTCTGTGACTTCACAAAATTCCATTCTGACTTCACACACCTCCATTGTATGTATTCACACACCTCCATTCTGTGACTTCACACACTTCCATTGTGACGTCACACACCTCCATTCTATGAGTTCACACACCTCCATTCCATGACTTCACAGACCTCCATTCTGACTTCACAAACCTCTATTCTATGACTTAGCACACCTCCATTCTGACATCACACACTTCCAATCTATGACTTCACAGACCTCGAATCTGTGACTTCACTCACTTCCACTCTATGACTTCACACTCCTCCATTCTATGACTTCCCACACCTCCTTTCTATGACTTCACCCACGTTCATTCTATGACTTCACACCTCCATTCTGACTTCACACACTTCCATTCAGTGACTTCACACACCTCTATTCAATGACTTCACACACCTCCATTGTATGACTTCACACACCTTCATTCTTACTTCAGAAACATCCATTCTATGACCTCACTCACCTCCATCTATGACTTCACAAACCTCCATTCTGTGACTTCATACAAGTCCATACTGAGTTCACAAAACTCCATTCGGTGACTTAACACACCTCCATTCTGACTTCACACACGTCCATTCTATGACTTCACACACTTCCATTCTATGACTTCACACACCTCCATTCTGTGACTTCACACACCTCTATTCTGAGTTCACACACCTCCATTATGTGACTTCACACACCTCCATTCTATGACTTCACACACCTACATTCTATGACTTCACACATCCATTTTGACTTCACACACCTCCAATATATGACTTCAAACAGCTCAATTCTCTGACTTCACACACCTACATTCTATGACTTTAAACCTGTCCATTCAGTGACTTCACACACCTCCATTCAATGACTTCACCCACCTCCATTCTATGACTTCACACACCTCCATTCTCCGACTTCACATCCCTCTAATTTGATTTCTCATACCTCCATTCTATGACTTCACCAACCTCACTTCGGTGTCTTCACAATACTCCATTCTATGACTTCACACATATACATTCTATGGCTTCACACACCTCAATTCTGACTCACACAACTCCATTCTGTGACTTCCCAAAACTCCATTCTATGATTTCACATATCTCCATACTATGACTTCACACACCTCCATCTATGACTTCACACACCTCCATTATGAGTTCACACACCTCCATTCTGTGACTTCACACACCTCCATTCTATGAATTCACAATCTTCCATTGTGACGTCACACAACTGCATTCTATGAGTTCAAACACCTCCATTATATGACTTCACTCACTTCCATTCCATGACTTCACACACCTCCTTTCTGAGTTGACACACCTCCATTCTATGACTTCACACACCTCCAATCTGAATTCACACAACTCCATTCTGTGACTTCCCAAAACTCCATTCTATGATTTCATATATCTCCATACTATGACTTCACACACCTCCATTCTGTGACTTCACACACCTCCATTCCGGCTTCACACAACTCCATTGTATGATTTCACACAGCTCCATTTTGTGACTTCACAGACCTCCATTCTGTGACTTCACACACCTCCATTCTATGACTTCACAAACTTCCATTGTGACGTCACACACCTCCATTCTATGAGTTCACACATCTCCATTCTATGACTTCACACACCTCCATTCTGACTTCACACACCTCTATTCTATGACCTCGAACACCTACATTCTGACTTCCCACACCTCCATTCTATGACTTCACAGACCTCGAATCTGTGACTTCACTCACCTCCACTCTATGACTTCACACTTCTCCATTCTATGACTTCCCACACCTAATTTCTGTGACTTCACCCACCTCCATTCAATGACTTCACACCTCCATTCTGACTTCACACACCTCCATTCTATGACTTCACACACCTCCATTCTGACTTCACACACCTCCATTCTGTGACTTCACACACCTCCATTCTATGATTACACAAACCTCCATTCTGTGACTTCACACACCTGAATTCTATGACTTCACACCCCTCCATTCTATGAGTTCAAACACCTGCATTGTGACTTCACACACCTCCATTCTATGACTTCATACACCTCCATTCTGACCTCACACACCTCCATTCTGACTTCACACATCTAAATTCTGTGACTTCACACACCTCCAATCTGAATTCACACACCTCCATTCTATGACTTCACCCACCTCAATTCTATGACTTCACACACCTCCATTCTCCGACTTCACACACCTCTAATTTGATTTCTCATACCTCCATTCTATCACTTCACAAACCTCCCTTCGGTGACCTCACAATACTCCATTCTATGACTTCCCACATCTACATTCTATGACTTCACACGCCTCAATTCTGATTCACACAACTCCATTCTGTGACTTCACAAAACTCCATTCTATGATTTCACATATCTCCATACTATGACTTCACACACCTCCATCTATGATTTCACACACCTCCATTCTGAATTCACACACCTCCATTCTGTGACTTCACACACCTCCATTCCGTATTCATACACCTCCATTGTATGACTTCACACACCTCAGTTCTGTGACTTCACACACCTCCATTCTATGACTTCCCACACCTCCTTTCTATGAATTCACCCACCTCCAATCTATGACTACACACCTCCATTCCTACTTCACACACCTCCATTCTGTGACTTCACACACCTCCATTCTATAACTTTCCACACCTCCATTCTATGACTTCACACACTTCCATTCTATGACTTCACACACCTCCATTCTTTGACTTCACACACCTAAATTCTGAGTTGACACACCTCCATTCTGTGACTTCACACACCTCAATTCTGATTTCACACAGCTCCATTCTATGACTTCACAAACCTCCATTCTTTGACATCACACACCTCCATTCTATGACTTCACAAACCTTCATTCTTACTTTATACACCTTCATTCTGTGACTTCACATACCTCCATTCTATGACTTCACACACCTCCATTCTGTGACTTCACACACCTCCATTCTATGACTTCACACACTTCCATTGTGACGTCACACACCTCCATTCTATGAGTTCACACACCTCCATTCTGACTTCACACACCTCCATTCTATGACTTCACACACCTCCATTCTGAATTCACACAGCTCCATTCTGTGACTTCACAAAACTCCATTCTATGATTTCACACACCTCCATACTATGACTTCACACAACTCCATCTATGAATTCACACACATCCATTCTGACTTCACACACCTCTATTCTATGACTTCGCACACCTCCATTTTGACATCACACACCTCCATTCTCCGACTTCACACCCCTATAATTTGATTTCTCATACCTCCATTCTATGACTTCACAAACCTCCCTTCGGTGACTTCACAATACTCCATTCTATGACTTCACACATCTCCATTCTATGACTTCACACACCTCAATTCCTACTCACACAACTCCATTCTGTGACTTCACAAAATTCCATTCTATCATTTCACATATCTCCATACTATGACTTCACACACCTCCATCTATGACTTCACACACCTCCATTCTGTGACTTCAAACACCTCCATTCGATGACTTCCCACACCTCCTTTCTATGAATTCACCCACCTCCAATCTATGACTACACACCACCATTCTTACTTCACACACCTCCATTCTGTGACTTCACACACCTCCATTCTATAACTTCACAGAGCTCCATTCTATGACTTCACACACCACCATTCTATGACTCCACACACCTCCATTCTTTGACTTCACACACCTAAATTCTGAGTTGACACACCTCCATTCTGTGACTTCACACACCTCCATTCTGACTTCACACAGCTCCATTCTATGACTTCACACACCTCCATTCTTTGACATCACAGACCTCCATTCTATGACTTCACACACCTTCATTCTTACTTTACAAACATCCATTCTATAACTTCACACACCTCCATTCCATGACTTTACACACCTCCATTCCGTGACTTCACATACCTCCATTCTATGACTTCACACACCTCCATTCTGTGACTTCACACACCTCCATTCTATGACTTCACACACTTCCATTGTTACGTCACACACCTCCATTCTATGAGTTCACACACCTCCATTATGACTTCACACACCTCCATTCTATGACTTCACACACCTCCATTCTGACTTCACACACCTTCTTTCTGTGACTTCACACACCTCCAATCAATGACTTGACACACCTACATTCTTTGACTTCACACACCTCAAATCTGACATCACACACCTCCATTCTATGATTTCACAGCCCTCGAATCTGTGACTTCACTCACCTGCACTCTATGACTTCACACTCCTCCATTCTATGACTTCCCACACCTCCTTTCTATGAATTCACCGACCTCCAATCTATGACTACACACCTCCATTCTGACTTCACACACCTCCATTCTGTGACTTCACACACCTCCATTCTATAACTTCACACACCTCGATTCTATGACTTCACACACTTCCATTCTATGACTTCACACACCTCCATTCTTTGACTTCACACACCTAAATTCTGAGTTGACACACCTCCATTCTGTGACTTCACACGCCTCCATTCTGACTTCGCACAGCTCCATTCTATGACTTCACAAACCTCCATTCTTTGACATCACACACCTCCATTCTATGACTTCACACACCTTCATTCTTACTTTACACACCTCCATTCTGTGACTTCACATACCTCCATTCTATGACTTCACACACCTCCATTCTGTGTCTTCACACGCCTCCATTCTATGACTTCACACACTTCCATTGTGACGTCACACACTTCCATTCTGTGAGTTCACACACCTCCATTCTGACTTCACACACCTCCATTCTATGACTTCACACACCTCCATTCTGAATTCACACAGCTCCATTCTGTGATTTCACAAAACTCCATTCTATGATCTCACACACCTCCATACTATGACTTCACACAACTCCATCTATGACTTCACACACCTCCATTCTGACTTCACACACCTCTATTCTATGACTTCGCAACCTCCATTCTGACATCACACACCTCCATGCTATGACTTCACAGACCTCGAATCTGTGACTTCACTCACCTGCACTCTATGACTTTACACATTCTCCATTCTATGACTTCCTACACCTCCTTTCTATGACTTCACCCACCTCCAATCTATGACTAGACACCTCCATTCTGACTTCAAACACCTCCATTCTGTGACTTCACACACCTCCATTCCATGACTTCACACACCTTCATTTTTACTTCAGAATCATTCACACACCTCCATTCTATGACTTCACAAACCTCCATTCTGTGACTTCACACATGCATTTTGACTTCACACACCTCCAATTTATGACTTCAAACACCTCAATTCTGTGACTTCACACAGCTCCATTCTATGACTTCATAACGTCCATTCTGTGACTTCACACAGCTCCATTCTATGACTTCACACACTTCCATTCTATGACTTCACACACCTCCATTCTGTGCCTTTACACACCTCCATTCTATGACTTCACACACCTCTATTCTGACCTCACACACCTCCATTCTATGACTTCATACACCTCCATTCTGACTTCACACACCTCCATTCTATGACTTCGCACACCTCGCTTCTGATTTCACACACCTCCATTCTGTGACTTCACACACCTCCATTCAATGACTTCACACACCTACATTCTTTGACTTCACACACCTCCAATCTGACATCACACACCTCCATTCTATGATTTCACAGACCTCGAATCTTTGACTTCACTCACCTGCACTCTATGACTACCCACACCTCTTTCTATGACTTCACCCACCTCCAATCTATCACTACACACCTCCATTCTGACTTCACACACCTCCATTCTATGACTTCACATACCTCCATTCTATGACTTCACACACATCCATTCTGTGACTTCACACACCTCCATTCTATGACTTCACACACCTCCATTGTGACTACACACACTACCATTCTATGAGTTCACACACCTCCATTCTGACTTCACACACCTCCATTCTATGACTTCACACACCTCCATTCTATGACTTCACACACCTCCTTTCTGTGACTTCACCCAAATCCATTCTATGACTTCACACCTCCATTCTGACTTCACACACCTCCATTCTGTGACTTCACACACCTCCATTATATGACTTTACACACCTCCATTCTATCACTTCACACACCTCCATTCTATGCCTTCACACACCTCCATTCTGTGACTTCACACACCTCCATTCTATGCCTTCACACACCTTCATTCTTACTTCACAAACATACATTCTATGACTTCACACACCTCCATTCTATGACTTCAAACACCTCCATTCTTTGACTTCACACACCTCCATTCAATGTCTTCACACACCTCCATTCTTTGACTTCACACACCTAAATTCTGAGTTGACATATCTCCATTCTGTGACTTCACACACCTCCATTCTATGACTTCACACCTCCATTCTGACTACACACACCTCCATTCTATGACTTCACACACCTCCATTCTGAATTCACACACCTCCATTCTGTGACTTCACACACCTCCATTCTATGATTTCATACACCTCCATTCTGTGACTTCACACACCTCCATTCTATGACTTCACACACCTCCATTCTATGACTTAACACACCTCCATTCTATGACTTCACACACCTCCATTCTATGACTTCACACACCTGCATTGTGACTTCACACACCTCCATTCTGATTTCACACACCTCCATTCTGACCTCACACACCTCCATTCTGACTTCACACACCTAAATTCTGTGACTTCACACTCCTCCATTCTATGATTTCACACACCTCCATTCTATGACTTCACTCACCTCCACTCTATGACTTCACACACCTCCTTTCTGAGTTGACACACCTCCATCTATGACTTCACACACCTCCAATCTGAATTCACACACCTCCATTCAATGACTTCACCCACCTCCATTCTATGACTTCACACACCTCCATTCTCCGAATTCACGTTCCTCTAATTTGATTTCTCATACCTCCATTCTATGACTTCACAAACCTCCCTTCAGTGACTTCACAATACTCCATTCTATGACTTCACACATCTACATTCTATGACTTCACACACCTCAATTCTGACTCACACAACTCCATTCTGTGACTTCACAAAACTCCATTCTATGATTTCACATATCTCCAAAATATGACTTCACACACCTCCATCTATGACTTCACACACCTCCATTCTGAGTTCACACACCTCCATTCTGTGACTTCACACACCTCCATTCTGACTTCACACACCTGCATTGTATGACTTCACACACCTCCATTCTGTGACTTACACACCTATATTCTATGACCTCACAAACTTCCATTGTGACGTCACACACCTCCATTCTATGAGTTCACACACCTCCATTCTATGACTTCACACACCTCCATTCTGACTTCACACACGTCTATTCTATGACTTCGAACACCTACATTCTGACTTCACATACCTCCACTCTATGACTTCACACTTCTCCATTCTATGACTTCCCACACCTAAGTTCTATGACTTCACCCACCTCCATTCTATGACTTCACACCTCCATTCTGACTTCACACACTTCCATTCAGTGACTTCACACACCTCCATTCTATGACTTCACACACCTCCATTCTGTGACTTCACACACCTCCATTCTATGAGTTCACACACCTCCATTCTGACTTCACACACCTACATTCTGAATTCACACAGCTCCATTCTGTGCCTTCACAAAACTCTATTCTATGATTTCACACAACTCCATACTATGACTTCACACAACTCCATCTATGACTTCACACACCTCCATTCTGACTTCACACACCTCTATTCTATGACTTCGCACACCTCCATTCTGACATCACACACCTCCATTCTATGACTTCACAGACCTCGAATCTGTGATTTCACTCATATGCACTCTATGACTTCACACTCCTCCATTCTATGACTTCCCACACCTCCTTTCTATGATTTCACCCACCTCCAATCGATGACTACACACCTCCATTCTGACTTCACACACCTCCAGTCTGTGACTTCACACACCCCCATTCTATGAGTTCACATACCTCCATTCTATGACTTCACACACCTTCATTCTTACTTCAGAAACATCCATTCTATGACTTCACACACCTACATTCTATGACTTCACAAACCTCCACTCTGTGACTTCACACACCTCCATTCTGAGTTCACACACCTCCATTCTGTGACTTCTCACACCTCGATTCTGTGACTTCACACAGTTCCAAACTGTGACTTCACACACCTACATTCTATGACTTCACACACCTCCATTCTGTGACTTCACACACCTCCATTCTATGACCTCACACACCCTCATTCTATGATTTCACACACTTCCATTCTATGACTTCACACATCCATTTTGATTTCACACACCTCCAGTATATGACTTCAAACACCTCAATTCTGTGACTTCACACACCTCCATTCTATGACTTCATACCGTACATTCTGTGACATCACACACCTCCATTCTATGACTTCACACACCTCCATTCTGTGACTTCACACTCCTGCAATCTGTGACTTCCCACACCTCCATTCTGTAACTTCACACACCTCCATTCTATGACTTAACACACCTTCATTCTTACTTCACAAACACCTATTCTATGACTTCACACACCTCCATTCTTTGACTTCACACACCTCCATTCTGTGACTTCACACACCTCCATTCTATGACTTCAAACACCTCCATTGTGACTACCCACACCTCCATTCTATGAGTTCACACACCTCCATTCTGACTTCACACACCTCCATTGTATGTATTCACACACCTCCATTCTGTGACTTCACACACTTCCATTGTGACGTCACACACCTCCATTCTATGAGTTGACACACCTCCATTCTATGACTTCACACACCTCCATTCAGTGACTTCACACACCTCCATTCAATGACTTCACACACCTCCATTGTATGACTTCACACACCTTCATTCTTCAGAAACATCCATTCTATGACCTCACTCACCTCCATCTATGACTTCACAAACCTCCATTCTGTGACTTCACACACCTCCATACTGAGTTCACAAAACTCCTTTCGGTGACTTAACACACCTCCATTCTGACTTCACACACGTCCGTTCTATGACTTCACACACTTCCATTCTATGACTTCACACACCTTCATTCTGTGACTTCACACACCTCTATTCTGAGTTCACACACCTCCATTCTGTGACTTCACACACCTACATTCTATGACTTCACACATCCATTTTGACTTCACACCCCTCCAATATATGACTTCAAACAGCTCAATTCTCTGACTTCACACACCTCCATTCTATGACTTTAAACCCGTCCATTCAGTGACTTCACACACCTCCATTCAATGACTTCACCCACCTCCATTCTATGACTTCACACACCTCCATTCTCCGACTTCACATCTCTCTAATTTGATTTCTCATACCTCCATTCTATGACTTCACAAACCTCACTTCGGTGACTTCACAATACTTCATTCTATGACTTCACACATCTACATTCTATGACTTCACACACGTCAATTCTGACTCACACAACTCCATTCTGTGACTTCCCAAAACTCCATTCTATGATTTCACATATCTCCATACTATGACTTCACACACCTCCATCTATGACTTCACACACCTCCATTGTATGACTTCACACACCTCCATTCTGTGACTTCACACACCTCCATTCTATGACTTCACAAACTTCCATTGTGACGTCACACACCTCCATTCTATGAGTTCACACACCTCCATTCTATGACTTCACACACCTCCATTCTGACTTCACACACCTCTATTCTATGACTTAGAACACCTACATTCTGACTTCCCACACCTCCATTCTATGACTTCACAGACCTCGAATCTGTGACTTCACTCACCTCCACTCTATGACTTCACACTTCTCCATTCTATGACTTCCCACACCTAATTTATGTGACTTCACCCACCTCCATTCTATGACTTCACACCTCCATTCTAACTTCACACACCTCCATTCTATGACTTCACACACCTCCATTCTGACTTCACACACCTCCATTCTGTGACTTCACACACCTCCATTCTATGATTTCACACACCTCCATTCTGTGACTTCACACACCTGAATTCTATGACTTCACACACCTCCATTTTGTGACTTCACACACCTCCCTTCTATGACTTCACACACCTCCATTCTATGACTTCACACACCTACATTTTGACTTCACACACCTCCATTATATGAGTTCACACACCTGCATTGTGACTTCACACACCTCCATTCTATGGCTTCATACACCTCCATTCTGACCTCACACACCTCCATTCTGACTTCACACATCTAAATTCTGTGACTTCACACACCTCCAATCTGAATTCACGCAACTCCTTTCTATGACTTCACACACCTCAATTCTATGACTTCACACACCTCCATTCTCCGACTTCACACCCCTCTAATTTGATTTCTCATACCTCCATTCTATCACTTCACAAACCTCCCTTCGGTGACTTCACAATACTCCATTCTATGACTTCACACATCTATATTCTATGACTTCACACACCTCAATTCTGACTCACACAACTCCATTCTGTGACTTCACAAAACTCCATTCTATGATTTCACATATCTCCATACTATGACTACACACACCTCCATTTATGATTTCACACACCTCCATTCTGAGTTCACACACCTCCATTCTGTGACTTCACACACCTCCATTCCGGCTTCATACACCTCCATTGTATGACTTCACAGACCTCCATTCTGTGACTTCACACACCTCCATTCTATGACTTCACACACCTCCATTCTGACTTCACACACCTGTATTCTATGACTTCGAACACCTACATTCTGACTTCCCACACCTCCATTCTATGACTTCACAGACCTCGAATCTGTGACTTCACTCACCTCCACTCTATGACTTCACACTTCTCCATTCTATGACTTCCCACACCTAATTTCTGTGACTTCACCCACCTCCATTCTATGACTTCACACCTCCATTCTGACTTCACATACCTCCATTCTATGACTTCACACACCTCCATTCTGACTTCACACACCTCCATTCTGTGAGTTCACACACCTCCATTCTATGATTTCACACACCTCCATTCTGTGACTTCACACACCTCCATTCTATGACTTCACACACCTACATTTTGACTTCACACACCTCCATTCTATGAGTTCACACACCTGCATTGTGACTTCACACACCTCCATTCTATGACTTCATACACCTCCATTGTATGACTTCACACACTTCCATTCTATGACTTCACACACCTCCATTCTGTGACTTCACACACCTCCATTCTGACTTCACACACCTCCATTCTGTGACTTCACACACCTCCATTCTGACTTCACACACCTCCATTTTATGACTTCACACACCTCCATTCTGTGACTTCACACACCTCCATTCTATGACTTCACAAACTTCCATTGTGACGTCACACACCTCCATTCTATGAGTTCACATACCTCCATTCTATGACTTCACACAACTCCATTCTGACTTCACACACCTCTGTTCTATGACTTCGAACACCTACATTCTGACTTCACACACCTCCATTCTGTGACTTCACAGACCTCGAATCTGTGACTTCACTCACCTCCACTCTATGACTTCACACTTCTCCATTCTATGACTTCCCACACCTAAGTTCTATGACTTCACCCACCTCCATTCTATGACTTCACACCTCCATTCTGACTTCACACACCTCCATTGTATGACTTCACACACCTCCATTCTGACTTCACCCACCTCCATTCTGTGACTTCACACACCCCCATTCTTTGACTTCACACACCTCCATTCTGTGACTTCACACACCTCCATTCTGAGTTCACACACCTCCATTCTGTGACTTCTCACACCTCGATTCTGTGACTTCACACACCTCCAATCTGTGACTTCACACGCTTCCATTCTATGACTTCACACACCTCCATTCTATGACTTCACACACCTCCATTCTGTGATTCACACACCTCCATTCTGTGATTCACACACCTCCATTCTATGACCTCACACACCCTCATTCTATGATTTCACACGCCTCCATTCTATGACTTAACACATTCATTTTGATTTCACACACTTCCAATATATGACTTCAAACACCTCAATTCTGTGACTTTACACACCTCCATTCTATGACTTCATACCGTCCATTCTGTGACTTCACACACCTGCATTGTATGACTTCACACACTTCAATTATATGACTTCACACACCTCCATTCTGTGACTTTGCACACCTCCATTCTGGGTTCACACACCTTCATTCTGAGACTTCACACTCCTGCAATCTGTGACTTCCCACACCTCCTTTCTATGATTTCACCCACCTCCAATCAATGACTACAATCCTCAATTCTGACTTCACACACCTCCATTCTGTGACTTCACACACCCTCATTCTATGAGTTCACATACCTCCATTCTAAGACTTCACACACCATCATTCTTACTTCAGAAACATCCATTCTATGACTTCACACACCTACATTCTATGACTTCACAAACCTCCACTCTGTGACTTCACACACCTCCATTCTGACTTCACACACCTCCATTTTGTGACTTCTCACACCTCGATTCTGTGACTTCACACAGTTCCAAACTGTGACTTCACACACCTACATTCTATGACTTCACACACCTCCATTCTGTGACTTCACACACCTCCATTCTATGACCTCACGCACCCTCATTCTATGATTTCACACACTTCCATTCTATGACTTCACACATCCATTTTGATTTCACACACCTCCAGTATATGACTTCAAACACCTCAATTCTGTGACTTCACACACCTCCATTCTATGACTTCATACCGTACATTCTGTGACATCACAGACCTCCATTCTATGACTTCACACACCTCCATTCTGTGACTTCACACTCCTGCAATCTGTGACTTCCCACACCTCCATTCTGTCACTTCACACAACTCCATTCTATGACTTAACACACCTTCATTCTTACTTCACAAACACCCATTCTATGAATTCACACACCTCCATTCTTTGACTTCACACACCTCCATTCTGTGACTTCACACACCTCCATTCTATGACTTCAAACACCTCCATTGTGACTACACACACCTCCATTCTATGAGTTCACTCACCTCCATTCTGACTTCACACACCTCCATTCTATGACCTCACACACCTCCATTCTGAATTCACACAGCTCAATTCTGTGACTTCACAAAATTCCATTCTGACTTCACACACCTCCATTGTATGTATTCACACACCTCCATTCTGTGACTTCACACACTTCCATTGTGACGTCACACACCTCCATTCTATGAGTTCACACACCTCCATTCTATGACTTCACACACCTCCATTCTGACTTCACAAACCTCTATTCTATGACTTCGCACACCTCCTTTCTGACATCACACACTTCCAATCTATGACTTCACACACCTCCATTCTGTGACTTCACACACCTCCATTCTATGACTTCACAAACTTCCATTGTGACGTCACACACCTCCATTCTATGAGTTCACACACCTCCATTCTATGACTTCACACACCTCCATTCTGACTTCACATACCTCTATTCTATGACTTAGAACACCTACATTCTGACTTCCCACACCTCCATTCTATGACTTCACAGACCTCGAATCTGTGACTTCACTCACCTCCACTCTATGACTTCACACTTCTCCATTCTATGACTTCCCACACCTAATTTATGTGACTTCACCCACCTCCATTCTATGACTTCACACCTCCATTTTAACTTCACACACCTCCATTCTATGACTTCACACACCTCCATTCTGACTTCACACACCTCCATTCTGTGACTTCACACACCTCCATTCTATGATTTCACACTCCTCCATTCTGTGACTTCACACACCTGAATTCTATGACTTCACACACCTCCATTTTGTGACTTCACACACCTCCCTTCTATGACTTCACACACCTCCATTCTATGACTTCACACACCTCCATTTTGACTTCACACACCTCCATTCTATGAGTTCACACACCTGCATTGTGACTTCACACACCTCCATTCTATGGCTTCATACACCTCCATTCTGACCTCACACACCTCCATTCTGACTTCACACATCTAAATTCTGTGACTTCACACACCTCCAATCTGAATTCACGCAACTCCTTTCTATGACTTCACACACCTCAATTCTATGACTTCACACACCTCCATTCTCCGACTTCACACCCCTCTAATTTGATTTCTCATACCTCCATTCTATCACTTCACAAACCTCCCTTCGGTGACTTCACAATACTCCATTCTATGACTTCCCACATCTATATTCTATGACTTCACACACCTCAATTCTGACTCACACAACTCCATTCTGTGACTTCACAAAACTCCATTCTATGATTTCACATATCTACATACTATGACTTCACACACCTCCATTTATGATTTCACACACCTCCATTCTGAGTTCACACACCTCCATTCTGTGACTTCACACACCTCCATTCCGGCTTCATACACCTCCATTGTATGACTTCACAGACCTCCATTCTATGAGTTCACACACCTCCATTCTATGACTTCACACACCTCCATTCTGACTTCACACACCTGTATTCTATGACTTCGAACACCTACATTCTGACTTCCCACACCTCCATTCTATGACTTTACAGACCTCGAATCTGTGACTTCACTCACCTCCTCTATGACTTCACACTTCTCCATTCTATGACTTCCCACACCTAATTTCTGTGACTTCACCCACCTCCATTCTATGACTTCACACCTCCATTCTGACTTCACACACCTCCATTCTATGACTTCACACACCTCCATTCTGACTTCACACACCTCCATTCTGTGAGTTCACACACCTCCATTCTATGATTTCACACACCTCCATTCTGTGACTTCACACACCTCCATTCTATGACTTCACACACCTACATTTTGACTTCACACACCTCCATTCTATGAGTTCACACACCTGCATTGTGACTTCACACACCTCCATTCTATGACTTCATACACCTCCATTGTATGACTTCACACACTTCCATTCTATGACTTCACACACCTCCATTCTGTGACTTCACACACCTCCATTCTGACTTCACACACCTCCATTCTGTGACTTCACACACCTCCATTCTGACTTCACACACCTCCATTTTATGACTTCACACACCTCCATTCTGTGACTTCACACACCTCCATTCTATGACTTCACAAACTTCCATTGTGACGTCACACACCTCCATTCTATGAGTTCACATACCTCCATTCTATGACTTCAAACAACTCCATTCTGACTTCACACACCTCTGTTCTATGACTTCGAACACCTACATTCTGACTTCACACACCTCCATTCTATGACTTCACAGACCTCGAATCTGTGACTTCACTCACTTCCACTCTATGACTTCACACTTCTCCATTCTATGACTTCCCACACCTAAGTTCTATGACTTCACCCACCTCCATTCTATGACTTCACACCTCCATTCTGACTTCACACACCTCCATTCTATGACTTCACACACCTCCATTCTGACTTCACCCACCTCCATTCTGTGACTTCACACACCCCCATTCTTTGACTTCACACACCTCCATTCTGTGACTTCACACACCTCCATTCTGAGTTCACACACCTCCATTCTGTGACTTCTCACACCTCGATTCTGTGACTTCACACACCTCCAATCTGTGACTTCACACGCTTCCATTCTATGACTTCACACACCTCCATTCTATGACTTCACACACCTCCATTCTGTGATTCACACACCTCCATTCTGTGATTCACACACCTCCATTCTATGACCTCACACACCCTCATTCTATGATTTCACACGCCTCCATTCTATGACTTAACACATTCATTTTGATTTCACACACCTCCAATATATGACTTCAAACACCTCAATTCTGTGACTTCACACACCTCCATTCTATGACTTCATACCGTCCATTCTGTGACTTCACAAACCTGCATTGTATGACTTCACACACTTCAATTATATGACTTCACACACCTCCATTCTGTGACTTTGCACACCTCCATTCTGGGTTCACACACCTTCATTCTGAGACTTCACACTCCTGCAATCTGTGACTTCCCACACCTCCTTTCTATGATTTCACCCACCTCCAATCAATGACTATACTCCTCAATTCTGACTTCACACACCTCCATTCTGTGACTTCACACACCTCCATTCTATGACTTCACACACCTTCATTCTTACTTCAGAAACATCCATTCTATGACTTCACACACCTACATTCTATGACTTCACAAACCTCCACTCTGTGACTTCACACACCTCCATTCTGAGTTCACACACCTCCATTCTGTGACTTCTCACACCTCGATTCTGTGACTTCACACAGTTCCAAACTGTGACTTCACACACCTACATTCTATGACTTCACACACCTCCATTCTGTGACTTCACACACCTCCATTCTATGACCTCACGCACCCTCATTCTATGATTTCACACACTTCCATTCTATGACTTCACACATCCATTTTGATTTCACACACCTCCAGTATATGACTTCAAACACCTGAATTCTGTGACTTCACACACCTCCATTCTATGACTTCATACCGTACATTCTGTGACATCACAGACCTCCATTCTATGACTTCACACACCTCCATTCTGTGACTTCACACTCCTGCAATCTGTGACTTCCCACACCTCCATTCTGTCACTTCACACAACTCCATTCTATGACTTAACACACCTTCATTCTTACTTCACAAACACCCATTCTATGACTTCACACACCTCCATTCTTTGACTTCACACACCTCCATTCTGTGACTTCACACACCTCCATTCTATGACTTCAAACACCTCCATTGTGACTACACACACCTCCATTCTATGAGTTCACACACCTCCATTCTGACTTCACACACCTCCATTCTGACTTCACATACCTCTATTCTATGACTTAGAACACCTACATTCTGACTTCCCACACCTCCATTCTATGACTTCACAGACCTCGAATCTGTGACTTCACTCACCTCCACTCTATGACTTCACACTTCTCCATTCTATGACTTCCCACACCTAATTTATGTGACTTCACCCACCTCCATTCTATGACTTCACACCTCCATTTTAACTTCACACACCTCCATTCTATGACTTCACACACCTCCATTCTGACTTCACACACCTCCATTCTGTGACTTCACACACCTCCATTCTATGATTTCACACTCCTCCATTCTGTGACTTCACACACCTGAATTCTATGACTTCACACACCTCCATTTTGTGACTTCACACACCTCCCTTCTATGACTTCACACACCTCCATTCTATGACTTCACACACCTCCATTTTGACTTCACACACCTCCATTCTATGAGTTCACACACCTGCATTGTGACTTCACACACCTCCATTCTATGGCTTCATACACCTCCATTCTGACCTCACACACCTCCATTCTGACTTCACACATCTAAATTCTGTGACTTCACACACCTCCAATCTGAATTCACGCAACTCCATTCTATGACTTCACACACCTCAATTCTATGACTTCACACACCTCCATTCTCCGACTTCACACCCCTCTAATTTGATTTCTCATACCTCCATTCTATCACTTCACAAACCTCCCTTCGGTGACTTCACAATACTCCATTCTATGACTTCCCACATCTATATTCTATGACTTCACACACCTCAATTCTGACTCACACAACTCCATTCTGTGACTTCACAAAACTCCATTCTATGATTTCACATATCTACATACTATGACTTCACACACCTCCATTTATGATTTCACACACCTCCATTCTGAGTTCACACACCTCCATTCTGTGACTTCACACACCTCCATTCCGGCTTCATACACCTCCATTGTATGACTTCACAGACCTCCATTCTATGAGTTCACACACCTCCATTCTATGACTTCACACACCTCCATTCTGACTTCACACACCTGTATTCTATGACTTCGAACACCTACATTCTGACTTCCCACACCTCCATTCTATGACTTTACAGACCTCGAATCTGTGACTTCACTCACCTCCTCTATGACTTCACACTTCTCCATTCTATGACTTCCCACACCTAATTTCTGTGACTTCACCCACCTCCATTCTATGACTTCACACCTCCATTCTGACTTCACACACCTCCATTCTATGACTTCACACACCTCCATTCTGACTTCACACACCTCCATTCTGTGAGTTCACACACCTCCATTCTATGATTTCACACACCTCCATTCTGTGACTTCACACACCTCCATTCTGTGACTTCACACACCTACATTTTGACTTCACACACCTCCATTCTATGAGTTCACACACCTGCATTGTGACTTCACACTTCTCCATTCTATGACTTCCCACACCTAATTTCTGTGACTTCACCCACCTCCATTCTATGACTTCACACCTCCATTCTGACTTCACACACCTCCATTCTATGACTTCACACACTTCCATTCTATGACTTCACACACCTCCATTCTGTGACTTCACACACCTCCATTCTGTGACTTCACACACCTCCATTCTATGACTTCATACACCTCCATTCTGACTTCACACACCTCCATTTTATGACTTCACACACCTCCATTCTGTGACTTCACACACCTCCATTCTATGACTTCACAAACTTCCATTGTGACGTCACACACCTCCATTCTATGAGTTCACATACCTCCATTCTATGACTTCAAACAACTCCATTCTGACTTCACACACCTCTGTTCTATGACTTCGAACACCTACATTCTGACTTCACACACCTCCATTCTATGACTTCACAGACCTCGAATCTGTGACTTCACTCACTTCCACTCTATGACTTCACACTTCTCCATTCTATGACTTCCCACACCTAAGTTCTATGACTTCACCCACCTCCATTCTATGACTTCACACACCTCCATTCTGTGACTTCACACACCTCCATTCTGACTTCACACACCTCCATTCTGTGACTTCACACACCTCCATTCTGACTTCACACACCTCCATTTTATGACTTCACACACCTCCATTCTGTGACTTCACACACCTCCATTCTATGACTTCACAAACTTCCATTGTGACGTCACACACCTCCATTCTATGAGTTCACATACCTCCATTCTATGACTTCAAACAACTCCATTCTGACTTCACACACCTCTGTTCTATGACTTCGAACACCTACATTCTGACTTCACACACCTCCATTCTATGACTTCACAGACCTCGAATCTGTGACTTCACTCACTTCCACTCTATGACTTCACACTTCTCCATTCTATGACTTCCCACACCTAAGTTCTATGACTTCACCCACCTCCATTCTATGACTTCACACCTCCATTCTGACTTCACACACCTCCATTCTATGACTTCACACACCTCCATTCTGACTTCACCCACCTCCATTCTGTGACTTCACACACCCCCATTCTTTGACTTCACACACCTCCATTCTGTGACTTCACACACCTCCATTCTGAGTTCACACACCTCCATTCTGTGACTTCTCACACCTCGATTCTGTGACTTCACACACCTCCAATCTGTGACTTCACACGCTTCCATTCTATGACTTCACACACCTCCATTCTATGACTTCACACACCTCCATTCTGTGATTCACACACCTCCATTCTGTGATTCACACACCTCCATTCTATGACCTCACACACCCTCATTCTATGATTTCACACGCCTCCATTCTATGACTTAACACATTCATTTTGATTTCACACACCTCCAATATATGACTTCAAACACCTCAATTCTGTGACTTCACACACCTCCATTCTATGACTTCATACCGTCCATTCTGTGACTTCACAAACCTGCATTGTATGACTTCACACACTTCAATTATATGACTTCACACACCTCCATTCTGTGACTTTGCACACCTCCATTCTGGGTTCACACACCTTCATTCTGAGACTTCACACTCCTGCAATCTGTGACTTCCCACACCTCCTTTCTATGATTTCACCCACCTCCAATCAATGACTATACTCCTCAATTCTGACTTCACACACCTCCATTCTGTGACTTCACACACCTCCATTCTATGACTTCACACACCTTCATTCTTACTTCAGAAACATCCATTCTATGACTTCACACACCTACATTCTATGACTTCACAAACCTCCACTCTGTGACTTCACACACCTCCATTCTGAGTTCACACACCTCCATTCTGTGACTTCTCACACCTCGATTCTGTGACTTCACACAGTTCCAAACTGTGACTTCACACACCTACATTCTATGACTTCACACACCTCCATTCTGTGACTTCACACACCTCCATTCTATGACCTCACGCACCCTCATTCTATGATTTCACACACTTCCATTCTATGACTTCACACATCCATTTTGATTTCACACACCTCCAGTATATGACTTCAAACACCTGAATTCTGTGACTTCACACACCTCCATTCTATGACTTCATACCGTACATTCTGTGACATCACAGACCTCCATTCTATGACTTCACACACCTCCATTCTGTGACTTCACACTCCTGCAATCTGTGACTTCCCACACCTCCATTCTGTCACTTCACACAACTCCATTCTATGACTTAACACACCTTCATTCTTACTTCACAAACACCCATTCTATGACTTCACACACCTCCATTCTTTGACTTCACACACCTCCATTCTGTGACTTCACACACCTCCATTCTATGACTTCAAACACCTCCATTGTGACTACACACACCTCCATTCTATGAGTTCACACACCTCCATTCTGACTTCACACACCTCCTTTCTATGACCTCACACACCTACATTCTGAATTCACACAGCTCAATTCTGTGACTTCACAAAATTCCATTCTGACTTCACACACCTCCATTGTATGTATTCACACACCTCCATTCTGTGACTTCACACACTTCCATTGTGACGTCACACACCTCCATTCTATGAGTTGACACACCTCCATTCTATGACTTCACACACCTCCATTCTGACTTCACAAACCTCTATTCTATGACTTCGCACACCTCCATTCTGACATCACACACTTCCAATCTATGACTTCACAGACCTCGAATCTGTGACTTCACTCACCTCCACTCTATGACTTCACACTCCTCCATTCTATGACTTCCCACACCACCATTCTATGACTTCACCCACCTTCATTCTATGACTTCACACCTCCATTCTGACTTCACACACTTCCATTCAGTGACTTCACACACCTCCATTCAATGATTTCACACACCTCCATTGTATGACTTCACACACCTTCATTCTTACTTCAGAAACATCCATTCTATGACCTCACTCACCTCCATCTATGACTTCACAAACCTCCATTCTGTGACTTCACACACCTCCATACTGAGTTCACAAAACTCCATTCGGTGACTTAACACACCTCCATTCTGACTTCACACACCTCCATTCTATGACTTCATACACCTCCATTGTATGACTTCACACACTTCCATTCTATGACTTCACACACCTCCATTCTGTGACTTCACACACCTCCATTCTGACTTCACACACCTCCATTCTGTGACTTCACACACCTCCATTCTGACTTCACACACCTCCATTTTATGACTTCACACACCTCCATTCTGTGACTTCACACACCTCCATTCTATGACTTCACAAACTTCCATTGTGACGTCACACACCTCCATTCTATGAGTTCACATACCTCCATTCTATGACTTCAAACAACTCCATTCTGACTTCACACACCTCTGTTCTATGACTTCGAACACCTACATTCTGACTTCACACACCTCCATTCTATGACTTCACAGACCTCGAATCTGTGACTTCACTCACTTCCACTCTATGACTTCACACTTCTCCATTCTATGACTTCCCACACCTAAGTTCTATGACTTCACCCACCTCCATTCTATGACTTCACACCTCCATTCTGACTTCACACACCTCCATTCTATGACTTCACACACCTCCATTCTGACTTCACCCACCTCCATTCTGTGACTTCACACACCCCCATTCTTTGACTTCACACACCTCCATTCTGTGACTTCACACACCTCCATTCTGAGTTCACACACCTCCATTCTGTGACTTCTCACACCTCGATTCTGTGACTTCACACACCTCCAATCTGTGACTTCACACGCTTCCATTCTATGACTTCACACACCTCCATTCTATGACTTCACACACCTCCATTCTGTGATTCACACACCTCCATTCTGTGATTCACACACCTCCATTCTATGACCTCACACACCCTCATTCTATGATTTCACACGCCTCCATTCTATGACTTAACACATTCATTTTGATTTCACACACCTCCAATATATGACTTCAAACACCTCAATTCTGTGACTTCACACACCTCCATTCTATGACTTCATACCGTCCATTCTGTGACTTCACAAACCTGCATTGTATGACTTCACACACTTCAATTATATGACTTCACACACCTCCATTCTGTGACTTTGCACACCTCCATTCTGGGTTCACACACCTTCATTCTGAGACTTCACACTCCTGCAATCTGTGACTTCCCACACCTCCTTTCTATGATTTCACCCACCTCCAATCAATGACTATACTCCTCAATTCTGACTTCACACACCTCCATTCTGTGACTTCACACACCTCCATTCTATGACTTCACACACCTTCATTCTTACTTCAGAAACATCCATTCTATGACTTCACACACCTACATTCTATGACTTCACAAACCTCCACTCTGTGACTTCACACACCTCCATTCTGAGTTCACACACCTCCATTCTGTGACTTCTCACACCTCGATTCTGTGACTTCACACAGTTCCAAACTGTGACTTCACACACCTACATTCTATGACTTCACACACCTCCATTCTGTGACTTCACACACCTCCATTCTATGACCTCACGCACCCTCATTCTATGATTTCACACACTTCCATTCTATGACTTCACACATCCATTTTGATTTCACACACCTCCAGTATATGACTTCAAACACCTGAATTCTGTGACTTCACACACCTCCATTCTATGACTTCATACCGTACATTCTGTGACATCACAGACCTCCATTCTATGACTTCACACACCTCCATTCTGTGACTTCACACTCCTGCAATCTGTGACTTCCCACACCTCCATTCTGTCACTTCACACAACTCCATTCTATGACTTAACACACCTTCATTCTTACTTCACAAACACCCATTCTATGACTTCACACACCTCCATTCTTTGACTTCACACACCTCCATTCTGTGACTTCACACACCTCCATTCTATGACTTCAAACACCTCCATTGTGACTACACACACCTCCATTCTATGAGTTCACACACCTCCATTCTGACTTCACACACCTCCTTTCTATGACCTCACACACCTACATTCTGAATTCACACAGCTCAATTCTGTGACTTCACAAAATTCCATTCTGACTTCACACACCTCCATTGTATGTATTCACACACCTCCATTCTGTGACTTCACACACTTCCATTGTGACGTCACACACCTCCATTCTAAGAGTTGACACACCTCCATTCTATGACTTCACACACCTCCATTCTGACTTCACAAACCTCTATTCTATGACTTCGCACACCTCCATTCTGACATCACACACTTCCAATCTATGACTTCACAGACCTCGAATCTGTGACTTCACTCACCTCCACTCTATGACTTCACACTCCTCCATTCTATGACTTCCCACACCACCATTCTATGACTTCACCCACCTTCATTTTATGACTTCACACCTCCATTCTGACTTCACACACTTCCATTCAGTGACTTCACACACCTCCATTCAATGATTTCACACACCTCCATTGTATGACTTCACACACCTTCATTCTTCCTTCAGAAACATCCATTCTATGACCTCACTCACCTCCATCTATGACTTCACAAACCTCCATTCTGTGACTTCACACACCTCCATACTGAGTTCACAAAACTCCATTCGGTGACTTAACACACCTCCATTCTGACTTCACACACGTCCATTCTATGACTTCACACACTTCCATTCTATGACTTCACACACCTCCATTCTGTGACTTCACACACCCCTATTCTGAGTTCACACACCTCCATTCTGTGACTTCACACACCTCCATTCTATGACTTCACACACCTACATTCTATGACTTCACACATCCATTTTGACTTCACACCCCTCCAATATATGACTTCAAACAGCTCAATTCTCTGACTTCACACACCTCCATTCTATGACTTTAAACCCGTCCATTCAGTGACTTCACACACCTCCATTCAATGACTTCACCCACCTCCATTCTATGACTTCACACACCTCCATTCTCCGACTTCACATCCCTCTAATTTGATTTCTCATACCTCCATTCTATGACTTCACAAACCTCACTTCGGTGACTTCACAATACTTCATTCTATGATTTCACACATATACATTCTATGACTTCACACACGTCAATTCTGACTCACACAACTCCATTCTGTGACTTCCCAAAACTCCATTCTATGATTTCACATATCTCCATACTATGACTTCACACACCTCCATCTATGACTTCACACACCTCCATTGTATGACTTCACACACCTCCATTCTGTGACTTCACACACCTCCATTCTATGACTTCACAAACTTCCATTGTGACGTCACACACCTCCATTCTATGAGTTCACACACCTCCATTCTATGACTTCACACACCTCCATTCTGACTTCACACACCTCTATTCTATGACTTCGAACACCTATATTCTGACTTCCCACACCTCCATTCTATGACTTCACAGACCTCGAAACTGTGACTTCACTCACCTCCACTCTATGACTTCACACTTCTCCATTCTATGACTTCCCACACCTAATTTATGTGACTTCACCCACCTCCATTCTATGACTTCACACCTCCATTCTAACTTCACACACCTCCATTCTATGACTTCACACACCTCCATTCTGACTTCACACACCTCCATTCTGTGACTTCAAACACCTCCATTCTATGATTTCACACACCTCCATTCTGTGACTTCACACACCTGAATTCTATGACTTCACACACCTCCATTTTGTGACTTCACACACCTCCCTTCTATGACTTCACACACCTCCATTCTATGACTTCACACACCTACATTTTGACTTCACACACCTCCATTCTATGAGTTCACACACCTGCATTGTGACTTCACACACCTCCATTCTATGACTTCATACACCTCCATTCTGACCTCACACACCTCCATTCTGACTTCACACATCTAAATTCTGTGACTTCACACACCTCCAATCTGAATTCACGCAACTCCATTCTATGACTTCACACACCTCAATTCTATGACTTCACACAGCTCCATTCTCCGACTTCATACCCCTCTAATTTGATTTCTCATACCTCCATTCTATCACTTCACAAACCTCCCTTCGGTGACTTCACAATACTCCATTCTATGACTTCCCACATCTACATTCTATGACTTCACACACCTCAATTCTGACTCACACAACTCCATTCTGTGACTTCACAAAACTCCATTCTATGATTTCACATATCTCCATACTGTGACTTCACACACCTCCATTTATGATTTCACACACCTCCATTCTGAGTTCACACACCTCCATTCTGTGACTTCACACACCTCCATTCCGGCTTAATACACCTCCATTGTATGACTTCACAGACCTCCATTCTGTGACTTCACACACCTCCATTCTATGACTTCACCAACTTCCATTGTGACGTCACACACCTCCATTCTATGAGTTCACACACCTCCATTCTATGACTTCACACACCTCCATTCTGACTTCACACACCTGTATTCTATGACTTCGAACACCTACATTCTGACTTCCCACACCTCCATTCTATGACTTCACAGACCTCGAATCTGTGACTTTACTCACCTCCAATCTATGACTTCACACTTCTCCATTCTATGACTTCCAACACCTAATTTCTGTGACTTCACCCACCTCCATTCTATGACTTCACATCTCCATTCTGACTTCACACACCTCCATTCTATGACTTCACACACTTCCATTCTGACTTCATACACCTCCATTCTGTGACTTCACACACCTCCATTCTATGATTTCACACACCTCCATTCTGTGATTCACACACCTGAATTCTATGACTTCACACACCTCCATTCTGTGACTTCACACACCTCCATTCTATGACTTCACACACCTCCATTCTATGACTTCACAAACCTACATTTTGACTTCACACACCTCCATTCTATGAGTTCACACACCTGCATTGTGACTTCACACACCTCCATTCTATGACTTCATACACCTCCATTGTATGACTTCACACACTTCCATTCTATGACTTCACACACCTCCATTCTGTGAATTCTCACACCTCCATTCTGACTTCACACACCTCCATTCTGTGACTTCACACACCTCCATTCTGACTTCACACACCTCCATTTTATGACTTCACACACCTCCATTCTGTGACTTCACACACCTCCATTCTATGACTTCACACACCTTCATTCTTACTTCACAAACACCCATTCTATGACTTCACACACCTCCATTCTATGACTTCACACACCTCCATTCTGTGACTTCACACACCTCCATTCTATGAATTCACACCCCTCCATTGTGACTACACACACCTCCATTCTGTGACTTCACAAAATTCCATTCTGACTTCACACACCTCCACTCTATGACTTCACACTCCTCCATTCTATGACTTCCCACACCTCCTTTCTATGACTTCACCCACCTTCATTCTATGACTTCACACCTCCGTTCTGACTTCACACACTTCCATTCAGTGACTTCACACACCTCCATTCAATGACTTCACACACCTCCATTCTATGACTTCGCACACCTTCATTCTTACTTCAGAAACATCCATTCTATGACCTCACACACCTCCATCTACGACTTCACAAACCTCCATTCTGTGACTTCACACACCTCCATACTGAGTTCACAAAACTCCATTCGGTGACTTAACACACCTCCATTCTGACTTCACACACGTCCATTCTATGACTTCACACACTTCCATTCTATGACTTCACAAACCTCCATTCTGTGACTTCACACACCTCCATTCTGAGTTCACACACCTCCATTCTGTGACTTCACACACCTCCATTCTATGACTTCACACACCTACATTCTATGACTTCACACATCCATTTTGACTTCACACACCTCCAATATATGACTTCTAACAGCTCAATTCTCTGACTTCACACACCTCCATTCTATGACTTTAAACCCGTCCATTCAGTGACTTCACACACCTCCATTCTATGACTTCATACACCTCCATTCTATGACTTCACCCACCTCCATTCTATGACCTCACCCACCTTCATTCTATGACTTCACACACCTTCATTCTTACTTCAGAAACATCCATTCTATGACCTCACACACCTCCATCTATGACTTCACCAACCTCCATTCTGTGACTTCACACACCTCCATTCTATGACTTCACCCACCTCCATTCTATGACTTAACCCACCTCCATTCTATGACTGCACACACCTCCATTCTTCGACTTCACACCACTATAATGTGATTTCTCATACCTCCATTCTGTGACTTCACAAACGTCACTTCGGTGACTTCAAAATACTCCATTGTATGACTTCACACATCTACATTCTATGACTTCAAACACCTCAATTCTGACTCACACAACTCCATTCTGTGACTTCACAAAACTCCATTCTATGATTTCACATATCTCCAAACTATGACTTTACACACTTCCATCTATGACTTCACACACCTCCATTCTGAGTTCACACACCTCCATTCTGTGACGTCACACACCTCCATTCTGACTTCACACCCCTCCATTGTATGACTTCACACACCTCCATTCTGTGACTTCACACACCTCCATTCTATGACTTCACAAACTTCCATTGTGACGTCACACACCTCCATTCTATGAGTTCACCCACCTCCATTCTATGACTTCCCTCACCTCCATTCTATGACTTCACACACCTCCTTTCTGAGTTGACACACCTCCATTCTATGACTTCACCCACCTCCATTCTATGACTTCACAAACCTCCATTCTCCGACTTCACACCCCTCTAATTTGATTTCCCATACCTCCATTCTATGACTTCACAAACCTCCCTTCGGTGACTTCACAATACTCCATTCTATGACTTCACACATCTACATTCTATGACTTCACACACCTCAATTCTGACTCACACAACTCCATTCTGTGACTTCACAAAACTCCATTCTATGATTTCACATATCTCCATACTATGACTTCACACACCTCCATCTATGACTTCACACACCTCCATTCTGTGATTTCACACACCTCCATTCTATGACTTCCTACACCTCCTATCTATGAATTCACCCACCTCCAATCCATGACTACACACCTCCATTCTGACTTCACACACCTCCATTCTGTGACTTCACACACCTCCATTCTATAACTTAACACAGCTCCATTCTATGACTTCACACACCTCCATTCTATGACTTCACACACCTCCATTTTTTGACTTCACACACATAAATTCTGAGTTGACACACCTCCATTCTCTGACTTCATACACCTCCATTCTGACTTCACACAGCTCCATTCTATGACTTCACACACCTCCATTCTGTGACTTCACACACCTTCATTCTTACTTTACACACCTCCATTCTGTGACTTCACATACCTCCATTCTATGACTTCACACACCTCCATTCTGTGACTTCACACACCCCCATTCTATGACTTCACACACTTCCATTGTGACGTCACACACATCCATTCTATGAGTTCACACACTTCCATTCTGACTTCACACACCTCCATTCTATGACTTCACACACCTCCATTCTGAATTCACACAACTCCATTCTGTGACTTCACAAAACTCCATTCTATGATTTCACACACCTCCATACTATGATTTCACACAACTCCATCTATGACTTCACACACCTCCATTTTGAGTTCACACACCTCTATTATATGACTTCGCACACCTCCATTCTGACATCACACACCTCCATTCTATGACTTCACAGACCTCGAATCTGTGACTTCACTCACCTGCACTCTATGACTTCACACTCCTCCATTCTATGACTTCGCACACCTCCTTTTTATGACTTCACCCACCTCCAATCTATGACTACACACCTCCATTCTGACTTCACACACCTCCATTCTGTGACTTCACACACCTCCATTCCATGACTTCACACACCTTCATTTTTACTTCAGAAACATTCACACACCTCCATTCTATGACTTCACAAACCTCCATTCTGTGACTTCACACATGCATTTTGACTTCACACACCTCCAATATATGACTTCAAACACCTCAATTCTGTGACTTCACACAGCTCCATTCTATGACTTCATAACGTCCATTCTGTGACTTCACACAGCTCCATTCTATGACTTCACACACTTCCATTCTATGACTTCACACACCTCCATTCTGTGCCTTTACACACCTCCATTCTGAGTTCACACACCTCCATTCTGTGACGTCACACACCTCTATTCTGTCACTTCCCACAACTCCATTCTGTGACATCACACACCTCCATTCTATGACTTCACACACCTCTGTTCTGACTTCACACACCTCCATTCTATGACTTCACACACCTCCATTCTCACTTCACACACCTCCATTCTATGACTTCGCACACCTCTCTTCTGATTTCACACACCTCCATTCTGTGACTTCACACACCTATATTCAATGACTTCACACACCTACATTCTTTGACTTTACACACCTCCAATCTGACATCACACACCTCCATTCTATGATTTCACAGACCTCGAATCTGTGACTTCACTCACCTGCACTCTATGACTACCCACACCTGTTTCTATGACTTCACCCACCTCCAATCTATGACTACACACCTCCATTCTGACTTCACACACCTCCATTCTGTGACTTCACACACCTCCATTTTATGACTTCACACACCTCCATTCTATGACTTCACACACCCTCATTCTTACTTCAGAAACATCCATTCTATGACTTCACACACCTCCATTCTATGACTTCACAAACCTCCATTCTGTGACTTCACACACCTCCATTCTCTGACTTCACACACTTCCATTCTGAGTTCACACACCTCTATTCTGTGACTTCACACACTTCCATTCTATGACTTCACACTCCTTCATTTTATGATTTCACACACCTCCATTCTGAGACTTCACAAACCTCCATTCTATGACCTAACACACCCTCATTCTCTGATTTCACACACCTCCATACTATGACTTCACACATCCATTTTGACTTCACATACCTCCAATATATGACTGCAAACACCTCAATTCTGTGATTCACACACCTCCATTCTATGACTTCAAACCGTCCATTCTCTGACTTCACACAGCTCCATTTTATGACTTCACACACTTCCATTCTATGACTTCACACACCTCCATTCTGTGACTTTACACACCTCCATTCTGAGTTCACACACCTCAATTCTGGGACTTCACACACCTCCAATCTGTGACTTCCCACACCTCCATTCTGTGACTTCCCACACCTCCATTCTATGACTTCACACACCTCCATTCTATGACTTCACACACGTCCATTCTGTGACTTCACACACCTCCATTCTATGACTTCACACACCTCCATTGTGACTACACACACTACCATTCTATGAGTTCACACACCTGCATTCTGACTTCACACACCTCCATTCTATGACTTCACATACCTCCATTCTATGACTTCACACACCTCCTTTCTATGACTTCACCCAACACCATTCTATGACTTCACGCCTCCATTCTGACTTCACACACCTCCATTCTGTTACTTCACACACCTCCATTATATGACTTCACACACCTCCATTCTATGACTTCACACACCTCCATTCTATGCCTTCACACACCTCCATTCTGTGACTTCACACACCTCCATTCTATGCCTTCACACACCTTCATTCTTACTTCACAAACATACATTCTATGACTTGACACACCTCCATTCTATGACTTCAAACACCTCCATTCTTTGACTTCAGACACCTCCATTCTATGTCTTCACACACCTCCATTCTTTGACTTCACACACCTAAATTCTGAGGTGACACATCTCCATTCTGTGACTTCACACACCTCCATTCTGACTTCACACATCTCCATTCTATGACTTCACACACCTTCATTTTTACTTTACAAACATCCATTCTGTAACTTCACATACCTCCATTCTATGACTTCACACACCTCCATTCAGTGACCTCACACACATCCATTCTCACTTCACACACCTCCATTCTATGACTTCGCACACCTCTCTTCTGATTTCACACACCTCCATTCTGTGACTTCACAAACCTATATTAATGACTTCACACACCTACATTCTTTGACTTTACACACCTCCAATCTGACATCACACACCTCCATTCTATGATTTCACAGACCTCGAATCTGTAACTTCATTCACATGCACTCTATGACTACCCACACCTGTTTCTATGACTTCACCCACCTCCAATCTATGACTACACACCTCCATTCTGACTTCACACACCTCCATTCTGTGACTTCACACACCTCCTTTCTATGACTTCACACACCTCCATTCTATGACTTCACACACCTTCATTCTTACTTCAGAAACATCCATTCTATGACTTCACACACCTCCATTCTATGACTTCACAAACCTCCATTCTGTGACTTCACACACCTCCATTCTCTGACTTCACACACTTCCATTCTGAGTTCACACACCTCTATTATGACTTCACACATGTCCATTCTATGACTTCACACTCCTTCATTTTATGATTTCACACACCTCCATTCTGTGACTTCACAAACCTCCATTCTATGACCTCACACACCCTCATTCTCTGATTTCACACACCTCCATACTATGACTTCACACATCCATTTTGACTTCACACACCTCCAATATATGACTGCAAACACCTCAATTCTGTGATTCACACACCTCCATTCTATGACTTCAAACCGTCCATTCTCTTACTTCACACACCTCCATTTTTTGACTTCACACACTTCCATTCTATGACTTCACACACCTCCATTCTGTGACTTTACACACCTCCATTCTGAGTTCACACACCTCAATTCTGGGACTACACACACCTCCAATCTGTGACTTCCCACACCTCCATTCTGTGACTTCCCACACCTCCATTCTATGACTTCACACACCTCCATTCTATGACTTCACACACGTCCATTCTGTGAGTTCACACACCTACATTCTATGACTTCACACACCTCCATTGTGACTACACACACTACCATTCTATGAGTTCACACACCTGCATTCTGATTTCACACACCTCCATTCTATGACTTCACACACCTCCATTCTATGACTTCACACACCTCCTTTCTATGACTTCACCCAACACCATTCTATGACTTCACGCCTCCATTCTGACTTCACACACCTCCATTCTGTGACTTCACACACCTACATTCTATGCCTTCACACACCTCCATTCTGTGACTTCACACACCTCCATTCTATGCCTTCACACACCTTCATTCTTACTTCACAAACATACATTCTATGACTTCACACACCTCCATTATTTGACTTCACACACCTAAATTCTGAGTTGACACATCTCCATTCTGTGACTTCACACACCTCCATTCTGACTTCACACATCTCCATTCTATGACTTCACACACCTTCATTTTTACTTTACAATCATCCATTCTATAACTTCACATACCTCCATTCTATGACTTCACACACCTACATTCAGTGACTTCACACACCTCCATTCTATGACTTCACACACCTCCATTCTGTGACTTCACACACCTCCATTATATGACTTCACACACTTCCATTCTGACGTCACACACCTCCATTCTATGAGTTCACACACCTCCATTCTGACTTCACACACCTCCATTCTCTGACTTCACACACCTCCATTCTGAATGCACACAGCTCCATTCTGTGCCTTCACAAAACTCTATTCTATGATTTCACACAACTCCATACTATGACTTCACACAACTCCACCTATGACTTCACACACCTCCATTCTGACTTCACACAACTCTATTCTATGACTTCGCACTCCTCCATTCTGACATCACACACCTCCATTCTATGACTTCACAGACCTCGAATCTGTGACTTCACTCACATGCACTCTATGACTTCACAATCCTCCATTCTATGACTTCCCACACCTCCTTTCTATGACTTCACCCACTTCCAATCGATGACTACACACCTCCATTCGGACTTCACACTCCTCCATTCTGTGACTTCACACACCCCCATTCTATGAGTTCACATACCTCCATTCTATGACTTCACAAACCTCCATTCTGTGACTTCACACACCTCCATTCTGAGTTCACACAACTCCATTCGGTGACTTCACACACCTCCATTCTGACTTCACACACCTCCATTCTATGACTTCACACATTTCCATTCTATGACTTCATACACCTCCATTCTGTGACTTCACACACCTCCATTCTGAGTTCACACACCTCCATTCTGTGACTTCTCACACCTCGATTCTGTGACTTCACACAGCTCCAAACTGTGACTTCACACACCTCCATTCTATGACTTCACACACCTCCATTCTGTGACTACACACACCTCCATTCTATGACCTCACACACCCTCATTCTATGATTTCACACACCTCCATTCTATGACTTCACACATCCATTTTGATTTCACACACCTCCAGTATATGACTTCAAACACCTCAATTCTGTGACTTCACACACCTCCATTCTATGACTTCATACCGTCCATTCTGTGACATCACACACCTTCATTCTATGACTTAACACACTTCCATTCTATGGGTTCACACACCTCCATTCTGTGACTTTACACACGTCCATTCTGGGTTCACACACCTCAATTCTGTGACTTCACACTCCTGCAATCTGTGACTTCCCACACCTCGATTCTGTGACTTCACACACCTCCATTCTATGACTTAACACACCTTCATTCTTACTTCACAAACACCCATTCTATGACTTCACACACCTCCATTCTGTGACTTCACACGCCTCCATTCAATGACTTCACACACCTACATTCTTTGACTTGACACACCTCCAATCTGATATCACACACCTCCATTCTATGATTTCACAGACATCGAATCTGTGACTTCACTCACCTGCACTCTATGACTTCACACTCCTCCATTCTATGACTTCCCACACTTCCTTTCTATGACTTCACCCACCACCAATCTATTACTACACACCTCCATTCTGACTTCACACACCTCCATTGTGTGACTTCACACACCTCCATTCTATGACTTCACACACCTCCATTCTGACCTCACACACCTCCATTCTGACTTCACACATCTAAATTCTGTGACGTCATACACCTCCATTCTATGATTTCACACATCTCCATTCTATGACTTCACTCACCTCCATTCTATGACTTCACAAACCTCCTTTCTGTATTGACACACCTCCATTCTATGACTTCACACACCTCCAATCTGAATTCACACACCTCCATTCTATGACTTCACCCACCATCATTCTATGACTTCACACACCTCCATTCTCCGAATTCACACCCCTCTAATTTGATTTCTCATACCTCCATTCTATGATTTCACAAACCTCCGTTCGGTGACTTCACAATACTCCATTCTATGACTTCACACATCTACATTCTATGACTTCACACACCTCAATTCTGACTCACACAACTCCATTCTGTGACTTCACAAAACTCCATTCTATGATTTCACATATATCCATACTATGACTTCACACACATCCACCTATGACTTCACACACCTCCATTCTGAGTTCACACACCTCCATTCTGTGACTTCACACACCTGCATTCTGACTTCACACACCTCCATTGTATGACTTCACACACCTCCATTCTGTGACTTCACACACCTCCATTCTATGACTTCACAAATTTCCATTGTGAAGTCACACACCTCCATTTTATGAGTTCACACACCTCCATTCTATGACTTCACACACCTGCATTCTGACTTCACACACCTCTATTCTATGACTTGACAGACCTCGAATTTGTGATTTCACTCACCTCCATTCTATGACTTCACACTTCTCCATTCTATGACTTCCCACACCTAAGTTCTATGACTTCACCCACGTCCATTCTATGACCTCACACCTCCATTCTGACTTCACACACCTCCATTCTATGACTTCACACACCTCCATTCTGACTTCACCCACCTCCATTCTGTGACTTCACACACCTCCATTCTATGATTTCACACACCTCCATTCTGTGACTTCACACACCTCCATTCTTTGACTTCACACACCTCCATTCTGTGACTTCACACACCTCCATTCTGCGTTCACACACCTCCATTCTATGACTTCTCACACCTCGATTGTGTGACTTCACACACCTCCAATCTGTGACTTCACACACTTCAGTTCTATGACTTCACACACCTCCATTCTATGACTTCACACACCTCCATTCTGTGACTTCACACACCTCCATTCTATGACCTCACACACCCTCATTCTATGATTTCACACGCCTCCATTCTATGACTTCACACATCCATTTTGATTTCACACACCTCCAATATATGACTTCAATCACCTCAGTTCTGTGACTTCACACACCTCCATTCTATGACTTCATACCGTCCAGTCTGTGATTTCACACACCTCCATTCTATGACTTCACACACCTCCATTCTATGACTTGACACACCTCCATTCTGTGACTTCACACACCTCCATTCTATGACTTCACACACCTCCATTGTGACTAGACACACCTCCATTCTATGAGTTCACACACCTCCATTCTGACTTCACACACCTCCATTCTATGACTTCACACACCTCCATTCTGAATTCACACAGCTCAATTCTGTGACTTCACAAAATTCCATTCTGACTTCACACACCTCCATTGTATGAATTCACACACCTCCATTCTGTGACTTCACACACTTCCCTTGTGACGTCACACACCTCCATTCTATGAGTTCACACACCTCCATTCTATGACTTCACACACCTCCATTCTGACTTCACAAACCTCTATTCTATGAGTTCGCACACCTCCATTCTGACATCACACACCTCCATTCTATGAGTTCACACTCCTCCATTCTATGACTTCCCACACCTCCTTTCTATGACTTCACCCACCTTCATTCTATGACTTCACACCTCCATTCTGACTTCACACACTTCCATTCAGTGACTTCACACACCTCCATTCAATGACTTCACACACCTCCATTCTATGACTTCACACACCTTCATTCTTACTTCAGAAACATCCATTCTATGACCTCACACACCTCCATCTATGACTTCACAAACCTCCATTCTGTGACTTCACACACCTCTATTCTGAGTTCACAAATCTCCATTCGGTGACTTAACACACATCCATTTTGACTTCACACACCTCCAATATATGACTTCAAACAGCTCAATTCTCTGACTTCACACACCTCCATTCTCTGACTTTAAACCCGTCCATTCAGTGACTTCACACACCGCCATTCTATGACTTCATACACCTCCATTCTATGACGTCACCCACCTCCATTCTATGACTTCACACACCTCCATTCTCTGACTTCACACACCTCTAATTTAATTTCTCATACCTCCATTCTATGACTTCACAAACCTCCCTTCGGTGACTTCACAATACTCCATTCTATGACTTCACACATCTACATTCTATGACTTCACACACCTCAATTCTGCCTCACACAACTCCATTCTGTGACTTCACAAAACTCCATTCTAAGATTTCACATATCTCCATACTATGACTTCACACACCTCCATCTATGATTGCACACACCTCCATTCTGAGTTCACACACCTCCATTCTGTAACTTCACACACCTCCATTCTGACTTCACACACCTCCATTGTATGACTTCACACACCTCCATTCTGTGACTTCACACACCTCCATTCTATGACTTCACAAACTTCCATTGTGAAGTCACACACCTCCATTCTATGAGTACACACACCTGCATTCTATAAGTTCACACAGCTCCATTCTGATTTCACACACCTCCTTTCTATGACTTCACACACCTCCATTCTGAATTCAAACAGCTCCATTCTGTGACTTCACAAAACTCTATTTTATGATTTCACACCTCCATACTATGACTTAACACAACTCCATCTATGACTTCACACACCTCCATTCTGACTTCACACACCTCTATTCTATGACTACGCACACCTCCATTCTGACATCACACACCTCCATTCTAAGACTTCACAGACCTCGAATCTGTGATTTCACTCACATGCACTCTATGACTTCACACTCCTCCATTCTATGACTTCCCACACCTCCTTTCTATGACTTCACCCACCTCCAATCGAGGACTACACACCTCCATTCTGACTTCACACACCTCCATTCTGTGACTTCACACACCCCCATTCTATGAGTTCACATACCTCCATTCTGTAACTTCACACAACTTCAGTCTTACTTCAGAAACATCCATTCTATGACTTCACACACCTCCATTCTATGACTTCACAAACCTCCATTCTGTGACTTCACACACCTCCATTCTGAGTTCACACAACTCCATTCTGTGACTTCACACACCTCCATTCTGACTTCACACACCTCCATTCTATGAGTTCACACACTTCCATTCTATGACTTCACACACCTCCATTCTGTGACTTCACACACCTCCATTCTGAGTTCACACACCTCCATTCTGTGACTTCTAACACCTCGATTCTTTGACTTCACACAGCTCCAATCTGTGACTTCACACACTTCAATTCTATGACTTCACACACCTCCATTCTATGACTTCACACACCCTCATTCTATGATTTCACACACCTCCATTCTATGACTTCACACATCCATTTTGATTTCACACACCTCCAATATATGACTTCAAACACCTCAATTCTGTGACTTCACACAACTCCATTCTATGACTTCATACCGTCCATTCTGTGACTTCACACACCTCCATTCTATGACTTCACACACTTCCATTCTATGACTTCACACACCTCCATTCTGTGACTTTACACACCTCCATTCTGAGTTCACGTACCTCAATTCTGGGACTTCACACACCTCCAATCTGTGACTTCCCAAACCTCCATTCTATGACTTCACACACCTCCATTCTGACTTCACACACCTCCATTCTGTGACTTCACACACCTCCATTCTATGATTTCACACACCTCCATTCTGTGATTCACACACCTGAATTCTATGACTTCACACACCTCCATTCTGTGACTTCACACACCTCCATTCTATGACTTCACACACCTCCATTCTATGACTTCACAAACCTACATTTTGACTTCACATACCTCCATTCTATGAGTTCACACACCTGCATTGTGACTTCACACACCTCCATTCTATGACTTCATACACCTCCATTGTATGACTTCACACACTTCCATTCTATGACTTCACACACCTCCATTCTGTGAATTCTCACACCTCCATTCTGACTTCACACACCTCCATTCTGTGACTTCACACACCTCCATTCTGACTTCACACACCTCCATTTTATGACTTCACACACCTCCATTCTGTGACTTCACACACCTCCATTCTATGACTTCACACACCTCCATTCTATGACTTCACACACCTCCATTCTGTGACTTCACACACCTCTATTCTATGAGTTCACACCCCTCCATTGTGACTACACACACCTCCATTCTGTGACTTCACAAAATTCCATTCTGACTTCACACACCTCCATTTTATGAATTCATACACCTCCATTCTGTGACTTCACACACCTCCATTCTGACTTCACAAACCTCTATTCTATGACTTCGCACACCTCCATTCTGGCATCACACACCTCCACTCTATGACTTCACACTCCTCCATTCTATGACTTCCCACACCTCCTTTCTATGACTTCACCCACCTTCATTCTATGACTTCACACCTCCATTCTGACTTCACACACTTCCATTCAGTGACTTCACACACCTCCATTCAATGACTTCACACACCTCCATTCTATGACTTCGCACACCTTCATTCTTACTTCAGAAACATCCATTCTATGACCTCACACACCTCCATCTATGACTTCACAAACCTCCATTCTGTGACTTCACACACCTCCATACTGAGTTCACAAACCTCCATTCGGTGACTTAACACACCTCCATTCTGACTTCACACACGTCCATTCTATGACTTCACACACTTCCATTCTATGACTTCACAAACCTCCATTCTGTGACTTCACACACCTCCATTCTGAGTTCACACACCTCCATTCTGTGACTTCACACACCTCCATTCTATGACTTCACACACCTACATTCTATGACTTCACACATCCATTTTGACTTCACACACCTCCAATATATGACTTCAAACAGCTCAATTCTCTGACTTCACACACCTCCATTCTATGACTTTAAACCCGTCCATTCAGTGACTTCACACACCTCCATTCTATGACTTCATACACCTCCATTCTATGACTTCACCCACCTCCATTCTATGACCTCACCCACCTTCATTCTATGACTTCACACACCTTCATTCTTACTTCAGAAACATCCATTCTATGACCTCACACACCTCCATCTATGACTTCACCAACCTCCATTCTGTGACTTAACACACCTCCATTCTGACTTCACACAAGTCCATTCTATGACTTCACACACTTCCATTCTATGACTTCACAAACCTCCATTCTGTGACTTCACACACCTCCATTCTGAGGTCACACACCTCCATTCTGTGACTTCACACACCTCCATTCTATGATTTCACACACCTACATTCTATGACTTCACACATCCATTTTGACTTCACACACCTCCAATATATGACTTCAAACAGCTCAATTCTCTGACTTCACACACCTCCATTCTATGACTTTAAACCCGTCCATTCAGTGACTTCACACACCTCCATTCTATGACTTCACCCACCTCCATTCTATAACTTAACCCACCTCCATTCTATGACTACACACACCTCCATTCTTTGACTTCACACCACTATAATTTGATTTCTCATACCTCCATTCTATGACTTCACAAACCTCACTTCGGTGACTTCGAAATACTCCATTCTATGACTTCACACATCTACATTCTATGACTTCAAACACCTCAATTCTGACTCACACAACTCCATTCTGTGACTTCACAAAACTCCATTCTATGATTTCACATATCTCCAAACTATGACTTTACACACTTCCATCTATGACTTCACACACCTCCATTCTGAGTTCACACACCTCCATTCTGTGACGTCACACACCTCCATTCTGACTTTACACCCCTCCATTGTATGACTTCACACACCTCCATTCTGTGACTTCACACACCTATATTCTATGATTCACAAACTTCCATTGTGACGTCACACACCTCCATTCTATGAGTTCACCAACCTCCATTCTATGACTTCCCTCACCTCCATTCTATGACTTCACACACCTCCTTTCTGAGTTGACACACCTCCATTCTATGACTTCACCCACCTCCATTCTATGACTTCACAAACCTCCATTCTCCGACTTCACACCCCTCTAATTTGATTTCCCATACCTCCATTCTATGACTTCACAAACCTCCCTTCGGTGACTTCACAATACTCCATTCTATGACTTCACACATCTACATTCTATGACTTCACACACCTCAATTCTGACTCACACAACTCCATTCTGTGACTTCACAAAACTCCATTCTATGATTTCACATATCTCCATACTATGACTTCACACACCTCCATCTATGACTTCACACACCTCCATTCTGTGATTTCACACGCCTCCATTCTATGACTTCCCACACCTCCTATCTATGAATTCACCCACCTCCAATCCATGACTACACACCTCCATTCTGACTTCACACACCTCCATTCTGTGACCTCACACACCTCCATTCTATAACTTAACACAGCTCCATTCTATGACTTCACACACCTCCATTCTATGACTTCACACACCTCCATTTTTTGACTTCACACACATAAATTCTGAGTTGACACACCTCCATTCTCTGACTTCATACACCTCCATTCTGACTTCACACAGCTCCATTCTATGACTTCACACACCTCCATTCTGTGACTTCACACACCTTAATTCTTACTTTACACACCTCCATTCTGTGACTTCACATACCTCCATTCTATGACTTCACACACCTCCATTCTGTGACTTCACACACCTCCATTCTATGACTTCACACACTTCCATTGTGACGTCACACACATCCATTCTATGAGTTCACACACTTCCATTCTGACTTCACACGCCTCCATTCTATGACTTCACACACCTCCATTCTGAATTCACACAGCTCCATTCTGTGACTTCACAAAACTCCATTCTATGATTTCACACACCTCCATACTATGATTTCACACAACTCCATCTATGACTTCACACACCTCCATTTTGAGTTCACACACCTCTATTATATGACTTCGCACACCTCCATTCTGACATCACACACCTCCATTCTATGACTTCACAGACCTCGAATCTGTGACTTCACTCACCTGCACTCTATGACTTCACACTCCTTCATTCTATGACTTCGCACACCTCCTTTCTATGACTTCACCCACCTCCAATCTATGACTACACACCTCCATTCTGACTCCACACACCTCCATTCTGTGACTTCACACACCTCCATTCCATGACTTCACACACCTTCATTTTTACTTCAGAAACATTCACACACCTCCATTCTATGACTTCACAAACCTCCATTCTGTGACTTCACACATGCATTTTGACTTCACACACCTCCAATATATGACTTCAAACACCTCAATTCTGTGACTTCACACAGCTCCATTCTATGACTTCATAACGTCCATTCTGTGACTTCACACAGCTACATTCTATGACTTCACACACTTCCATTCTATGACTTCACACACCTCCATTCTGTGCCTTTACACACCTCCATTCTGAGTTCACACACCTCCATTCTGTGACGTCACACACCTCTATTCTGTCACTTCCCACAACTCCATTCTGTGACATCACACACCTCCATTCTATGACTTCACACACCTCTGTTCTGACTTCACACACCTCCATTCTATGACTTCACACACCTCCATTCTCACTTCACACACCTCCATTCTATGACTTCGCACACCTCTCTTCTGATTTCACATACCTCCATTCTGTGACTTCACACACCTATATTTAATGACTTCACACACCTACATTCTTTGACTTTACACACCTCCAATCTGACATCACACACCTCCATTCTATGATTTCACAGACCTCGAATTTGTGACTTCACTCACATGCACTCTATGACTACCCACACCTGTTTCTATGACTTCACCCACCTCCAATCTATGACTACACACCTCCATTCTGACTTCACACACCACCATTCTGTGACTTCACACACCTCCATTCTATGACTTCACACACCTCCATTCTATGACTTCACACACCTTCATTCTTACTTCAGAAACATCCATTCTATGACTTCACACACCTCCATTCTATGACTTCACAAACCTCCATTCTGTGCCTTCACACACCTCCATTCTCTGCCTTCACACACTTCCATTCTGAGTTCACACACCTCTATTCTGTGACTTCACACACTTCCATTCTATGACTTCACACTCCTTCATTTTATGATTTCACACACCTCCATTCTGTGACTTCACAAACCTCCATTCTATGACCTCACACACCCTCATTCTCTGATTTCACACACCTCCATACTATGACTTCACACATCCATTTTGACTTCACACACCTCCAATATATGACTGCAAACACCTCAATTCTGTGATTCACACACCTCCATTCTATGACTTCAAACCGTCCATTCTCTGACTTCACACACCTCCATTTTTTGACTTCACACACTTCCATTCTATGACTTCACACACCTCCATTCTGTGACTTTACACACCTCCATTCTGAGTTCACACACCTCAATTCTGGGACTACACACACCTCCAATCTGTGACTTCCCACACCTCCATTCTGTGACTTCCCACACCTCCATTCTATGACTTCACACACCTCCATTCTATGACTTCACACACGTCCATTCTGTGAGTTCACACACCTACATTCTATGACTTCACACACCTCCATTGTGACTACACACACTACCATTCCATGAGTTCACACACCTGCATTCTGATTTCACACACCTCCATTCTATGACTTCACACACCTCCATTCTATGACTTCACACACCTCCTTTCTATGACTTCACCCAACACCATTCTATGACTTCACGCCTCCATTCTGACTTCACACACCTCCATTCTGTGACTTCACACACCTCCATTATATGACTTCACACACCTCCATTCTATGACTTCACACACCTCCATTCTATGCCTTCACACACCTCCATTCTGTGACTTCACACACCTCCATTCTATGCCTTCACACACCTTCATTCTTACTTCACAAACACACATTCTATGACTTCACACACCTCCATTCTATTACTTCAAACACCTCCATTCTTTGACTTCAGACACCTCCATTCTATGTCTTCACACACCTCCATTCTTTGACTTCACACACCTAAATTCTGAGTTGACACATCTCCATTCTGTGACTTCACACACGTCCATTCTGACTTCACATATCTCCATTCTATGACTTCACACACCTTCATTTTTACTTTACAATCATCCATTCTATAACTTCACATACCTCCATTCTATGACTTCACACACCTACATTCAGTGACTTCACACACCTCCATTCTATGACTTCACACACCTCCATTCTGTGACTTCACACACCTCCATTATATGACTTCACACACTTCCATTCTGACGTCACACACCTCCATTCTATGAGTTCACACACCTCCATTCTGACTTCACACACCTCCATTCTATGACTTCACACACCTCCATTCTGAATGCACACAGCTCCATTCTGTGCCTTCCCAAAACTGTATTCTATGATTTCACACAACTCCATACTATGACTTCACACAACTCCACCTATTACTTCACACACCTCCATTCTATGACTTCACACATTTCCATTCTATGACTTCATACACCTCCATTCTGTGACTTCACACACCTCCATTCTGAGTTCACACATCTCCATTCTGTGACTTCTCACACCTCGATTCTGTGACTTCACACAGCTCCAAACTGTGACTTCACACACCTCCATTCTATGACTTCACACACCTCCATTCTGTGACTACACACACCTCCATTCTATGACCTCACACACCCTCATTCTATGATTTCACACACCTCCATTCTATGACTTCACACATCCATTTTGATTTCACACACCTCCAGTATATGACTTCAAACACCTCAATTCTGTGACTTCACACACCTCCATTCTATGATTCATACCGTCCATTCTGTGACATCACACACCTTCATTCTATGACTTCACACACTTCCATTCTATGGGTTCACACACCTCCATTCTGTGACTTTACACACGTCCATTCTGGGTTCACACACCTCAATTCTGTGACTTCACACTCCTGCAATCTGTGACTTCCCACACCTCGATTCTGTGACTTCACACACCTCCATTCTATGACTTAACACACCTTCATTCTTACTTCACAAACACCCATTCTATGACTTCACACACCTCCATTCTGTGACTTCACACGCCTCCATTCAATGACTTCACACACCTACATTCTTTGACTTGACACACCTCCAATCTGATATCACACACCTCCATTCTATGATTTCACAGACCTCGAATCTGTGACTTCACTCACCTGCACTCTATGACTTCACACTCCTCCATTCCTTGACTTCCCACACTTCCTTTCTATGACTTCACCCACCACCAATCTATTACTACACACCTCCATTCTGACTTCACACACCTCCATTGTGTGACTTCACACACCTCCATTCTATGACTTCACACACCTCCATTCTGACCTCACACACCTCCATTCTGACTTCACACATCTAAATTCTGTGACTTCATACACCTCCATTCTATGATTTCACACATCTCCATTCTATGACTTCACTCACCTCCATTCTATGACTTCACAAACCTCCTTTTTGTATTGACACACCTCCATTCTATGACTTCACACACCTCCAATCTGAATTCACACACCTCCATTCTATGACTTCACCCACCACCATTCTATGACTTCACACACCTCCATTCTCCGAATTCACACCCCTTTAATTTGATTTCTCATACCTCCATTCTATGAGTTCACAATCCTCCCTTCGGTGACTTCACAATACTCCATTCTATGACTTCATACATCTACATTCTATGACTTCACACACCTCAATTCTGACTCACACAACTCCATTCTGTGACTTCACAAAACTCCATTCTATGATTTCACATATATCCATACTATGACTTCACACACATCCACCTATGACTTCACACACCTCCATTCTGAGTTCACACACCTCCATTCTGTGACTTCACACACCTGCATTCTGACTTCACACACCTCCATTGTATGACTTCACACACCTCCATCTATGCTTGCACACACCTCCATTCTGAGTTCACAAACCTCCATTCTGTAACTTCACACACCTCCATTCTGACTTCACACACCTCCATTGTATGACTTCACACACCTCCATTCTATGACTTCGCACACCTCTCTTCTGATTTCACACACCTCCATTCTGTGACTTCACACACCTATATTCAATGACTTCACACACCTACATTCTTTGACTTTACACACCTCCAATCTGACATCACACACCTCCATTCTATGATTTCACAGACCTCGAATCTGTGACTTCACTCACCTGCACTCTATGACTACCCACACCTGTTTCTATGATTTCACCCACCTCCAATCTATGACTACACACCTCCATTCTGACTTCACACACCTCCATTCTGTGACTTCACACACCTTCATTCTATGACTTCACACACCTCCATTCTATGACTTCACACACCCTCATTCTTACTTCAGAAACATCCATTCTATGACTTCACACACCTCCATTCTATGACTTCACAAACCTCCATTCTGTGACTTCACACACCTCCATTCTCTGACTTCACACACTTCCATTCTGAGTTCACACACCTCTATTCTGTGACTTCACACACTTCCATTCTATGACTTCACACTCCTTCATTTTATGATTTCACACACCTCCATTCTGTGACTTCACAAACCTCCATTCTATGACCTAACACACCCTCATTCTCTGATTTCACACACCTCCATACTATGACTTCACACATCCATTTTGACTTCACACACCTCCAATATATGACTGCAAACACCTCAATTCTGTGATTCACACACCTCCATTCTATGACTTCAAACCGTCCATTCTCTGACTTCACACACCTCCATTTTATGACTTCACACACTTCCATTCTATGACTTCACACACCTCCATTCTGTGACTTTACACACCTCCATTCTGAGTTCACACACCTCAATTCTGGGACTTCACACACCTCCAATCTGTGACTTCCCACACCTCCAATCTGTGACTTCCCACACCTCCATTCTATGACTTCACACACCTCCATTCCATGACTTCACACACGTCCATTCTGTGACTTCACACACCTACATTCTATGACTTCACACACCTCCATTGTGACTACACACACTACCATTCTATGAGTTCACACACCTGCATTCTGACTTCACACACCTCCATTCTATGACTTCACATACCTCCATTCTATGACTTCACACACCTCCTTTCTATGACTTCACACACCTCCATTCTATGACTTCACGCCTCCATTCTGACTTCACACACCTCCATTCTGTGACTTCACACACCTCCATTATATGACTTCACACACCTCCATTCTATGACTTCACACACCTCCATTCTATGCCTTCACACACCTCCATTCTGTGACTTCACACACCTCCATTCTATGCCTTCACACACCTTCATTCTTACTTCACAAACATACATTCTATGACTTCACACACCTCCATTCTATTACTTCAAACACCTCCATTCTTTGACTTCAGACACCTCCATTCTATGTCTTCACACACCTCCATTCTTTGACTTCACACACCTAAATTCTGAGTTGACACATCTCCATTCTGTGACTTCACACACCTCCATTCTGACTTCACACATCTCCATTCTATGACTTCACACACCTTCATTTTTACTTTACAAACATCCATTCTGTAACTTCATATACCTCCATTCTATGACTTCACACACCTCCATTCAGTGACCTCACACACATCCATTCTCACTTCACACACCTCCATTCTATGACTTCGCACACCTCTCTTCTGATTTCACACACCTCCATTCTGTGACTTCACACACCTATATTTAATGACTTCACACACCTACATTCTTTGACTTTACACAACTCCAATGTGACATCACACACCTCCATTCTATGATTTCACAGACCTCGAATCTGTGACTTCACTCACATGCACTCTATGACTACCCACACCTGTTTCTATGACTTCACCCACCTCCAATCTATGACTACACACCTCCATTCTGACTTCACACACCTCCATTCTGTGACTTCACACACCTCCATTCTATGACTTCTCACACCTCCATTCTATGACTTCACAAACCTTCATTCTTACTTCAGAAACATCCATTCTATGACTTCACACACCTCCATTCTATGACTTCACAAACCTCCATTCTGTGACTTCACACACCTCCATTCTCTCACTTCACACACTTCCATTCTGAGTTCACACACCTCTATTCTGTGACTTCACACACTTCCATTCTATGACTTCACACTCCTTCATTTTATGATTTCACACACCTCCATTCTGTGACTTCACAAACCTCCATTCTATGACCTCACACACCCTCATTCTCTGATTTCACACACCTCCATACTATGACTTCACACATCCATTTTGACTTCACACACCTCCAATATATGACTGCAAACACCTCAATTCTGTGATTCACACACCTCCATTCTATGACTTCAAACCGTCCATTCTCTGACTTCACACACCTCCATTTTATGACTTCACACACTTCCATTCTATGACTTCACACACCTCCATTCTGTGACTTTACACACCTCCATTCTGAGTTCACACACCTCAATTCTGGGACTACACACACCTCCAATCTGTGACTTCCCACACCTACATTCTGTGACTTCCCACACTTCCATTCTATGACTTCACACACCTCCATTCTATGACTTCACACACGTCCATTCTGTGAGTTCACACACCTACATTCTATGACTTCACACACCTCCATTGTGACTACACACACTACCATTCTATGAGTTCACACACCTGCATTCTGATTTCACACACCTCCATTCTATGACTTCACACACCTCCATTCTATGACTTCACACACCTCCTTTCTATGACTTCACCCAACACCATTCTATGACTTCACGCCTCCATTCTGACTTCACACACCTCCATTCTGTGACTTCACACACCTCCATTATATGACTTCACACACCTCCATTCTATGACTTCACACACCTCCATTCTATGCCTTCACACACCTCCATTCTGTGACTTCACACACCTCCATTCTATGCCTTCACACACCTTCATTCTTACTTCACAAACATACATTCTATGACTTCACACACCTCCATTCTATGACTTCAAACACCTCCATTCTTTGACTTCAGACACCTCCATTCTATGTCTTCACACACCTCCATTCTTTGACTTCACACACCTAAATTCTGAGTTGACACATCTCCATTCTGTGACTTCACACACCTCCATTCTGACTTCACACATCTCCATTCTATGACTTCACACACCTTCATTTTTACTTTACATACATCCATTCTATAACTTCACATACCTCCATTCTATGACTTCACACACCTACATTCAGTGACTTCACACACCTCCATTCTATGACTTCACACACCTCTATTCTGTGACTTCACACACCTCCATTCTATGACTTCACACACCTCCTTTCTATGACTTCACCCAACACCATTCTATGACTTCACGCCTCCATTCTGACTTCACACACCTCCATTCTGTGACTTCACACACCTCCATTATATGACTTCACACACCTCCATTCTATGACTTCACACACCTCCATTCTATGCCTTCACACACCTCCATTCTGTGACTTCACACACCTCCATTCTATGCCTTCACACACCTTCATTCTTACTTCACAAACATACATTCTATGACTTCACACACCTCCATTCTATGACTTCAAACACCTCCATTCTTTGACTTCAGACACCTCCATTCTATGTCTTCACACACCTCCATTCTTTGACTTCACACACCTAAATTCTGAGTTGACACATCTCCGTTCTGTGACTTCACACACCTCCATTCTGACTTCACACATCTCCATTCTATGACTTCACACACCTTCATTTTTACTTTACATACATCCATTCTATAACTTCACATACCTCCATTCTATGACTTCACACACCTACATTCAGTGACTTCACACACCTCCATTCTATGACTTCACACACCTCTATTCTGTGACTTCACACACCTCCATTATATGACTTCACACACTTCCATTCTGACGTCACACACCTCCATTCTATCAGTTCACACTCCTCCATTCTGACTTCACACACCTCCATTCTCTGACTTCACACACCTCCATTCTGAATGCACACAGCTCCATTCTGTGCCTTCCCAAAACTGTATTCTATGATTTCACACAACTCCATACTATGACTTCACACAACTCCACCTATTACTTCACACACCTCCATTCTATGACTTCCCACACCTCCTTTCTATGACTTCACCCACTTCCAATCGATGACTACACACCTCCATTCGGACTTCACACTCCTCCATTCTGTGACTTCACACACCCCCATTCTATGAGTTCACATACCTCCATTCTATGACTTCACACACCTCCATTCTGACTTCACACACCTCCATTCTATGACTTCACACATTTCCATTCTATGACTTCATACACCTCCATTCTCTGACTTCACACACCTCCATTCTGAGTTCACACACCTCCATTCTGTGACTTCTCACACCTCGATTCTGTGACTTCACACAGCTCCAAACTGTGACTTCACACACCTCCATTCTATGACTTCACACACCTCCATTCTGTGACTACACACACCTCCATTCTATGACCTCACACACCGTCATTCTATGATTTCACACACCTCCATTCTATGACTTCACACATCCATTTTGATTTCACACACCTCCAGTATATGACTTCAAACACCTCAATTCTGTGACTTCACACACCTCCATTCTATGACTTCATACCGTCCATTCTGTGACATCACACACCTTCATTCTATGACTTCACACACTTCCATTCTATGGGTTCACACACCTCCATTCTGTGACTTTACACACGTCCATTCTGGGTTCACACACCTCAATTCTGTGACTTCACACTCCTGCAATCTGTGACTTCCCACACCTCGATTCTGTGACTTCACACACCTCCATTCTATGACTTAACACACCTTCATTCTTACTTCACAAACACCCATTCTATGACTTCACACACCTCCATTCTGTGACTTCACACGCCTCCATTCAATGACTTCACACACCTACATTCTTTGACTTGACACACCTCCAATCTGATATCACACACCTCCATTCTATGATTTCACAGACCTCGAATCTGTGACTTCACTCACCTGCACTCTATGACTTCACACTCCTCCATTCCTTGACTTCCCACACTTCCTTTCTATGACTTTACCCACCACCAATCTATTACTACACACCTCCATTCTGACTTCACACACCTCCATTGTGTGACTTCACACACCTCCATTCTATGACTTCACACACCTCCATTCTGACCTCACACACCTCCATTCTGACTTCCCACATCTAAATTCTGTGACTTCATACACCTCCATTCTATGATTTCACACATCTCCATTCTATGACTTCACTCACCTCCATTCTATGACTTCACAAACCTCCTTTCTGTATTGACACACCTCCATTCTATGACTTCACACACCTCCAATCTGAATTCACACACCTCCATTCTATTACTTCACCCACCACCATTCTATGACTTCACACACCTCCATTCTCCGAATTCACACCCCTCTAATTTGATTTCTCATACCTCCATTCTATGACTTCACAAACCTCCCTTCGGTGACTTCACAATACTCCATTCTATGACTTCACACATCTACATTCTATGACTTCACACACCTCAATTCTGACTCACACAACTCCATTCTGTGACTTTACAAAACTCCATTCTATGATTTCACATATATCCATACTATGACTTCACACACATCCACCTATGACTTCACACACCTCCATTCTGAGTTCACACACCTCCATTCTGTGACTTCACACACCTCCATTCTGACTTCACAAATTTCCATTGTGAAGTCACACACCTCCATTCTATGAGTTCACACACCTCCATTCTATGACTTCACACACCTGCATTCTGACTTCACACACCTCTATTCTATGACTTGACAGACCTCGAATCTGTGATTTCACTCACCTCCATTCTATGACTTCACACTTCTCCATTCTATGACTTCCCACACCTAAGTTCTATGACTTCACCCACGTCCATTCTATGACTTCACACCTCCATTCTGACTTCACACACCTCCATTCTATGACTTCACACACCTCCATTCTGACTTCACCCACCTCCATTCTGTGACTTCACACACCTCCATTCTATGACCTCACACACCGTCATTCTATGATTTCACACACCTCCATTCTATGACTTCACACATCCATTTTGATTTCACACACCTCCAGTATATGACTTCAAACACCTCAATTCTGTGACTTCACACACCTCCATTCTATGACTTCATACCGTCCATTCTGTGACATCACACACCTTCATTCTATGACTTCACACACTTCCATTCTATGGGTTCACACACCTCCATTCTGTGACTTTACACACGTCCATTCTGGGTTCACACACCTCAATTCTTTGACTTCACACTCCTGCAATCTGTGACTTCCCACACCTCGATTCTGTGACTTCACACACCTCCATTCTATGACTTAACACACCTTCATTCTTACTTCACAAACACCCATTCTATGACTTCACACACCTCCATTCTGTGACTTCACACGCCTCCATTCAATGACTTCACACACCTACATTCTTTGACTTGACACACCTCCAATCTGATATCACACACCTCCATTCTATGATTTCACAGACCTCGAATCTGTGACTTCACTCACCTGCACTCTATGACTTCACACTCCTCCATTCCTTGACTTCCCACACTTCCTTTCTATGACTTTACCCACCACCAATCTATTACTACACACCTCCATTCTGACTTCACACACCTCCATTGTGTGACTTCACACACCTCCATTCTATGACTTCACACACCTCCATTCTGACCTCACACACCTCCATTCTGACTTCCCACATCTAAATTCTGTGACTTCATACACCTCCATTCTATGATTTCACACATCTCCATTCTATGACTTCACTCACCTCCATTCTATGACTTCACAAACCTCCTTTCTGTATTGACACACCTCCATTCTATGACTTCACACACCTCCAATCTGAATTCACACACCTCCATTCTATTACTTCACCCACCACCATTCTATGACTTCACACACCTCCATTCTCCGAATTCACACCCCTCTAATTTGATTTCTCATACCTCCATTCTATGACTTCACAAACCTCCCTTCGGTGACTTCACAATACTCCATTCTATGACTTCACACATCTACATTCTATGACTTCACACACCTCAATTCTGACTCACACAACTCCATTCTGTGACTTTACAAAACTCCATTCTATGATTTCACATATATCCATACTATGACTTCACACACATCCACCTATGACTTCACACACCTCCATTCTGAGTTCACACACCTCCATTCTGTGACTTCACACACCTCCATTCTGACTTCACAAATTTCCATTGTGAAGTCACACACCTCCATTCTATGAGTTCACACACCTCCATTCTATGACTTCACACACCTGCATTCTGACTTCACACACCTCTATTCTATGACTTGACAGACCTCGAATCTGTGATTTCACTCACCTCCATTCTATGACTTCACACTTCTCCATTCTATGACTTCCCACACCTAAGTTCTATGACTTCACCCACGTCCATTCTATGACTTCACACCTCCATTCTGACTTCACACACCTCCATTCTATGACTTCACACACCTCCATTCTGACTTCACCCACCTCCATTCTGTGACTTCACACACCTCCATTCTATGATTTCACACACCTCCATTCTGTGACTTCACACACCTCCATTCTTTGACTTCACACACCTCCATTCTGCGTTCACACACCTCCATTCTATGACTTCTAACACCTCGATTCTGTGACTTCACACACCTCCAATCTGTGACTTCACACACTTCAGTTCTATGACTTCACACACCTCCATTCTATGACTTCACACACCTCCATTCTGTGACTTCACACACCTCCATTCTATGACCTCACACACCCTCATTCTATGATTTCACACGCCTGCATTCTATGACTTCACACATCCATTTTGATTTCACACACCTCCAATATATGACTTCAATCACCTCAGTTCTGTGACTTCACACACCTCCATTCTATGACTTCATACCGTCCAGTCTGTGATTTCACACACCTCCATTCTATGACTTCACACACCTCCATTCTATGACTTGACACACCTCCATTCTGTGACTTCACACACCTCCATTCTATGACTTCACACACCTCCATTGTGACTACACACACCTCCATTCTATGAGTTCACACACCTCCATTCTGACTTCACACACCTCCATTCTATGACTTCACACATCTCCATTCTGAATTCACACAGCTCAATTCTGTGACTTCACAAAATTCCATTCTGACTTCACACACCTCCATTGTATGAATTCACACACCTCCATTCTGTGACTTCACACACTTCCCTTGTGACGTCACACACCTCCATTCTATGAGTTCACACACCTCCATTCTATGACTTCACACACCTCCATTCTGACTTCACAAACCTCTATTCTATGACTTCGCACACCTCCATTCTGACATCACACACTTCCATTCAGTGACTTCACACACCTCCATTCAATGACTTCACACACCTCCATTCTATGACTTCACACACCTTCATTCTTACTTCAGAAACATCCATTCTATGACCTCACACACCTCCATCTATGACTTCACAAACCTCCATTCTGTGACTTCACACACCTCCATTCTGAGTTCACAAATCTCCATTCGGTGACTTAACACACATCCATTTTGACTTCACACACCTCCAATATATGACTTCAAACAGCTCAATTCTCTGACTTCACACACCTCCATTCTCTGACTTTAAACCCGTCCATTCAGTGACTTCACACACCGCCATTCTATGACTTCATACACCTCCATTCTATGATGTCACCCACCTCCATTCTATGACTTCACACACCTCCATTCTCCGACTTCACACCCCTCTAATTTAATTTCTCATACCTCCATTCTATGACTTCACAAACCTCCCTTCGGTGACTTCACAATACTCCATTCTATGACTTCACACATCTACATTCTATGACTTCACACACCTCAATTCTGCCTCACACAACTCCATTCTGTGACTTCACAAAACTCCATTCTAAGATTTCACATATCTCCATACTATGACTTCACACACCTCCATCTATGATTGCACACACCTCCATTCTGAGTTCACACACCTCCATTCTGTAACTTCACACACCTCCATTCTGACTTCACACACCTCCATTGTATGACTTCACACACCTCCATTCTGTGAGTTCACACACCTCCATTCTATGACTTCACAAACTTCCATTGTGAAGTCACACACCTCCATTCTATGAGTTCACACACCTCCATTCTATAAGTTCACACAGCTCCATTCTGATTTCACACTCCTCCGTTCTAAGACTTCACACACCTCCATTCTGAATTCACACAGCTCCATTCTGTGACTTCACAAAACTCTATTTTATGATTTCACACCTCCATACTATGACTTAACACAACTCGATCTATGACTTCACACACCTCCATTCTGACTTCACACACCTCTATTCTATGACTACGCACACCTCCATTCTGACATCACACACCTCCATTCTATGACTTCACAGACCTCGAATCTGTGATTTCACTCACATGCACTCTATGACTTCACACTCCTCCATTCTATGACTTCCCACACCTCCTTTCTATGACTTCACCCACCTCCAATCAGTGACTACACACCTCCATTCTGACTTCACACACCTCCATTCTGTGACTTCACACACCCCCATACTATGAGTTCACATACCTCCATTCTATGACTTCACACACCTTCAGTCTTACTTCAGAAACATCCATTCTATGACTTCACACACCTCCATTCTATGACTTCACAAACCTCCATTCTGTGACTTCACACACCTCCATTCTGAGTTCACACAAGTTCTTTCGGTGACTTCACACACCTCCATTCTGACTTCACACACCTCCATTCTATGAGTTCACACACTTCCATTCTATGACTTCACACACCTCCATTCTGTGACTTCACACACCTCCATTCTGAGTTCACACACCTCCATTCTGTGACTTCTAACACCTCGATTCTTTGACTTCACACAGCTCCAATCTGTGACTTCACACACTTCAATTCTATGACTTCACACACCTCCATTCTATGACTTCACACACCCTCATTCTATGATTTCACACACCTCCATTCTATGACTTCACACATCCATTTTGATTTCACACACCTCCAATATATGACTTCAAACACCTCAATTCTCTGACTTCACACACCTCCATTCTATGACTTCATACCGTCCATTCTGTGACTTCACACACCTCCATTCTATGACTACACACACTTCCATTCTATGACTTCACACACCTCCATTCTGTGACTTTACACACCTCCATTCTGAGTTCACACACCTCAATTCTGGGACTTCACACACCTCCAATCTGTGACTTCCCACACCTCCATTCTGTGACTTCACACACCTCTATTCTATGACTTCACACACCTCCATTCTATGACTTCCCACACGTCCATTAAGTGACTTCACACACCTCCATTCTATGACTTCACACACCTCCATTGTGACTACACACACTACCATTCTATGAGTTCACACACCTCCATTCTGACTTTACACACCTCCATTCTATGACTTCACACACCTCCATTCTATGACTTCACACACCTCCTTTCTATGCCTTCACACACCTTCATTCTTACTTCAGAAACATACATTCTATGACTTCACAATCCTCCATTCTATGACTTCAAACACTTCCATTCTTTGACTTCACACACCTCCATTCTGTGTTCACACTCCTCAATTCTGTGATTTCACACACCTCCTTTCTGACTTCACACACCTCCATTCTATGACTTCACACACCTCCATTCAGTGATTTCACACACCTCCATTCTATGACTTCACACACCTCCATTCTGTGACTTCACACACCTCCATTCTATGACTTCACACAATTCCATTGTGACGTCACACACCTCCATTCTATGAGTTCACACACCTCTATTCTGACTTCACACACCTCCAGTCTATGACTCCACACACCTCCATTCTGAATTCACACAGCTCCATTCTGTGCCTTCACAAAATTCTATTATATTATTTCACACACCTCCATACTATGACTTCACACAACTCCATCCATGACTTCACACACCTCCATTCTGACTTCACACTCGTCTATTCTATGACTTCGCACACCTCCATTCTGACATCACACACCTCCATTCTATGACTTCACAGACCTCGAATCTGTGATTTCACTCACATGCACTCTATGACTTCACACTCCTCCATTCTATGACTTCAAACACCTCCACTCTTTGACTTCACACACCTCCATTCTGTGTTCACACACCTCAATTGTGTGACTTCACACACCCCCATTCTGACTTCACACACCTCCATTCTATGACTTCCCACACCTCCTTTCTATGACTTCACCCATTTCCAATCGATGACTACACACCTCCATTCTGACTTCACACACCTCCATTCTGGGACTTCACACACCCCCATTCTATGAGTTCACATACCTCCATTCTATGACTTCACACACCTTCATTCTTACTTCAGAAACATCCATTCTATGACTTCACACACCTCCATTCTATGACTTCACAAACCTCCATTCTGTGACTTCACACACCTCCATTCTGAGTTCACACAACGCCATTCGGTGACTTCACACACCTCCATTCTGACTTCACACACGTCCAATCTATGACTTCACACACCTCCATTCTGTGACTTCACATACCTCCATTCTGAGTTCACACACCTCCATTCTGTGACTTCTCACACCTCGATTCTGTGACTTCACACAGCTCCAATCTGTGACTTCACACACTTCCATTCTATGACTTTACACACCTCCATTCTATGACTTCACACATCCATTTTCATTTCACACAACTCCAATATATGACTTCAAACACCTCAATTCTGTGACTTCACACTGCTGCAATCTGTGATATCCCACACCTCCATTCTGTGACTTCACACACCTTCATTCTTACTTCACAAACACCCATTCTATGACTTCACACACCTCCATTCTATGACTTCACACACCTCCATTTTGTGACTTCACTCACCTCCATTCTATGACTTCACACACCTCCATTGTGACTACACACACCTCCATTCTATGAGTTCACACACCTCCATTCTGAATTCACACCGCTCAATTCTGTGACTTCATAAAATTCCATTCTGACTTCACACACCTCCATTGTATGTATTCACACACCTCCATTCTGTGACTTCACACACATCCATTGTGACGTCACACACCTCCATTCTATGAGTTCACACACCTCCATTCTGACTTCACAAACCTCTATTCTATGACTTCGCACACCTCCATTCTCACATCACACACCTCCAATCTATGACTTCACAGACCTCGAATCTGTGACTTCACTCACCTCCACTCTATGACTTCACACTCCTCCATTCTATGACTTCCCACACATCCTTTCTATGACTTCACCCACCTTCATTCTATGACTTCACACACCTTCATTCTTACTTCAGAAACATCCATTCTATGACCTCACACACCTCCATCTATGACTTCACCAACCTCCATTCTGTGACTTAACACACCTCCATTCTGACTTCACACACGTCCATTCTATGACTTCACAAACCTCCATTCTGTGACTTCACACACCTCCATTCTGAGTTCACACACCTCCATTCTGTGACTTCACACACCTACATTCTATGACTTCACACACCTACATTCTATGACTTCACACATCCATTTCGACTTCACACACCTCATAATATATGACTTCAAACACCTCAATTCTCTGACTTCACACACCTCCATTCTATGACTTTAAACTCGTCCATTCAGTGACTTCACACACCTCCATTCTATGACTTCACCCACCTCCATTCTATGACTTCACACACCTCCATTCTCCGACTTCACACCCCTCTAATTTGATTTCTCATACCTCCGTTCTATGACTTCACAAACCTCCCTTCGTTGACTTCACAATACTCCATTCTATGACTTCACACATCTACATTCTATGACTTCACACACCTCAATTCTGACTCAGAAAACTCCATTCTGTGATTTCACAAAACTCCATTCTAAGATTTCACATATCTCCATACTATGACTTCACACACCTCCATCTATGATTGCACACACCTCCATTCTGAGTTCACACACCTCCATTCTGTAACTTCACACACCTCCATTCTGACTTCACACACCTCCATTGTATGACTTCACACACCTCCATTCTGTGAGTTCACACACCTCCATTCTATGACTTCACAAACTTCCATTGTGAAGTCACACACCTCCATTCTATGAGTTCACACACCTCCATTCTATAAGTTCACACAGCTCCATTCTGATTTCACACTCCTCCGTTCTAAGACTTCACACACCTCCATTCTGAATTCACACAGCTCCATTCTGTGACTTCACAAAACTCTATTTTATGATTTCACACCTCCATACTATGACTTAACACAACTCGATCTATGACTTCACACACCTCCATTCTGACTTCACACACCTCTATTCTATGACTACGCACACCTCCATTCTGACATCACACACCTCCATTCTATGACTTCACAGACCTCGAATCTGTGATTTCACTCACATGCACTCTATGACTTCACACTCCTCCATTCTATGACTTCCCACACCTCCTTTCTATGACTTCACCCACCTCCAATCAGTGACTACACACCTCCATTCTGACTTCACACACCTCCATTCTGTGACTTCACACACCCCCATACTATGAGTTCACATACCTCCATTCTATGACTTCACACACCTTCAGTCTTACTTCAGAAACATCCATTCTATGACTTCACACACCTCCATTCTATGACTTCACAAACCTCCATTCTGTGACTTCACACACCTCCATTCTGAGTTCACACAAGTTCTTTCGGTGACTTCACACACCTCCATTCTGACTTCACACACCTCCATTCTATGAGTTCACACACTTCCATTCTATGACTTCACACACCTCCATTCTGTGACTTCACACACCTCCATTCTGAGTTCACACACCTCCATTCTGTGACTTCTAACACCTCGATTCTTTGACTTCACACAGCTCCAATCTGTGACTTCACACACTTCAATTCTATGACTTCACACACCTCCATTCTATGACTTCACACACCCTCATTCTATGATTTCACACACCTCCATTCTATGACTTCACACATCCATTTTGATTTCACACACCTCCAATATATGACTTCAAACACCTCAATTCTCTGACTTCACACACCTCCATTCTATGACTTCATACCGTCCATTCTGTGACTTCACACACCTCCATTCTATGACTACACACACTTCCATTCTATGACTTCACACACCTCCATTCTGTGACTTTACACACCTCCATTCTGAGTTCACACACCTCAATTCTGGGACTTCACACACCTCCAATCTGTGACTTCCCACACCTCCATTCTGTGACTTCACACACCTCTATTCTATGACTTCACACACCTCCATTCTATGACTTCCCACACGTCCATTAAGTGACTTCACACACCTCCATTCTATGACTTCACACACCTCCATTGTGACTACACACACTACCATTCTATGAGTTCACACACCTCCATTCTGACTTTACACACCTCCATTCTATGACTTCACACACCTCCATTCTATGACTTCACACACCTCCTTTCTATGCCTTCACACACCTTCATTCTTACTTCAGAAACATACATTCTATGACTTCACAATCCTCCATTCTATGACTTCAAACACTTCCATTCTTTGACTTCACACACCTCCATTCTGTGTTCACACTCCTCAATTCTGTGATTTCACACACCTCCTTTCTGACTTCACACACCTCCATTCTATGACTTCACACACCTCCATTCAGTGATTTCACACACCTCCATTCTATGACTTCACACACCTCCATTCTGTGACTTCACACACCTCCATTCTATGACTTCACACAATTCCATTGTGACGTCACACACCTCCATTCTATGAGTTCACACACCTCTATTCTGACTTCACACACCTCCAGTCTATGACTCCACACACCTCCATTCTGAATTCACACAGCTCCATTCTGTGCCTTCACAAAATTCTATTATATTATTTCACACACCTCCATACTATGACTTCACACAACTCCATCCATGACTTCACACACCTCCATTCTGACTTCACACTCGTCTATTCTATGACTTCGCACACCTCCATTCTGACATCACACACCTCCATTCTATGACTTCACAGACCTCGAATCTGTGATTTCACTCACATGCACTCTATGACTTCACACTCCTCCATTCTATGACTTCAAACACCTCCACTCTTTGACTTCACACACCTCCATTCTGTGTTCACACACCTCAATTGTGTGACTTCACACACCCCCATTCTGACTTCACACACCTCCATTCTATGACTTCCCACACCTCCTTTCTATGACTTCACCCATTTCCAATCGATGACTACACACCTCCATTCTGACTTCACACACCTCCATTCTGGGACTTCACACACCCCCATTCTATGAGTTCACATACCTCCATTCTATGACTTCACACACCTTCATTCTTACTTCAGAAACATCCATTCTATGACTTCACACACCTCCATTCTATGACTTCACAAACCTCCATTCTGTGACTTCACACACCTCCATTCTGAGTTCACACAACGCCATTCGGTGACTTCACACACCTCCATTCTGACTTCACACACGTCCAATCTATGACTTCACACACCTCCATTCTGTGACTTCACATACCTCCATTCTGAGTTCACACACCTCCATTCTGTGACTTCTCACACCTCGATTCTGTGACTTCACACAGCTCCAATCTGTGACTTCACACACTTCCATTCTATGACTTTACACACCTCCATTCTATGACTTCACACATCCATTTTCATTTCACACAACTCCAATATATGACTTCAAACACCTCAATTCTGTGACTTCACACTGCTGCAATCTGTGATATCCCACACCTCCATTCTGTGACTTCACACACCTTCATTCTTACTTCACAAACACCCATTCTATGACTTCACACACCTCCATTCTATGACTTCACACACCTCCATTTTGTGACTTCACTCACCTCCATTCTATGACTTCACACACCTCCATTGTGACTACACACACCTCCATTCTATGAGTTCACACACCTCCATTCTGAATTCACACCGCTCAATTCTGTGACTTCATAAAATTCCATTCTGACTTCACACACCTCCATTGTATGTATTCACACACCTCCATTCTGTGACTTCACACACATCCATTGTGACGTCACACACCTCCATTCTATGAGTTCACACACCTCCATTCTGACTTCACAAACCTCTATTCTATGACTTCGCACACCTCCATTCTCACATCACACACCTCCAATCTATGACTTCACAGACCTCGAATCTGTGACTTCACTCACCTCCACTCTATGACTTCACACTCCTCCATTCTATGACTTCCCACACATCCTTTCTATGACTTCACCCACCTTCATTCTATGACTTCACACACCTTCATTCTTACTTCAGAAACATCCATTCTATGACCTCACACACCTCCATCTATGACTTCACCAACCTCCATTCTGTGACTTAACACACCTCCATTCTGACTTCACACACGTCCATTCTATGACTTCACAAACCTCCATTCTGTGACTTCACACACCTCCATTCTGAGTTCACACACCTCCATTCTGTGACTTCACACACCTACATTCTATGACTTCACACACCTACATTCTATGACTTCACACATCCATTTCGACTTCACACACCTCATAATATATGACTTCAAACACCTCAATTCTCTGACTTCACACACCTCCATTCTATGACTTTAAACTCGTCCATTCAGTGACTTCACACACCTCCATTCTATGACTTCACCCACCTCCATTCTATGACTTCACACACCTCCATTCTCCGACTTCACACCCCTCTAATTTGATTTCTCATACCTCCGTTCTATGACTTCACAAACCTCCCTTCGTTGACTTCACAATACTCCATTCTATGACTTCACACATCTACATTCTATGACTTCACACACCTCAATTCTGACTCAGAAAACTCCATTCTGTGATTTCACAAAACTCCATTCTATGATTTCACATATCTCCATAATATGACTTCACACACCTCCATCTATGACTTCACACACCTCCGTTATGAGTTCACACACCTACATTCTGTGACTTCACACACTTCAATTCTATGACTTCACACACCTCCATTCTATGACTTCACACACCTCCATTCTGTGACTTCACACACCTCCATTCTATGACCTCACACACCCTCATTCTATGATTTCACACACCTCCATTCTATGACTTCACACATCCATTTTGATTTCACACACCTCCAATATGTGACTTCAAACTCCTCAATTCTGTGACTTCACACACCTCCATTCTATCACTTCATACCGTCCATTCTGTGACTTCTCACACCTCCATTCTATGACTTCACACACTTCCATTCTATGACTTCACACACCTCCATTCTGTGACTTTACACACCTCCATTCTGAGTTCACACACCTCAATTCTGGGACTTCACACAACTCTAATCTGTGACTTCCCACTCCTCCATTCTGTGACTTCACACACCTCCATTCTATGACTTCACACACCTCCATTCTATGACTTCACACACGTCCATTCTGTGACTTCACACACCTCCATTCTATAACTTCACACACCTCCATTGTGACTACACACACTACCATTCTATGAGTTCACACACCTCCATTCTGACCTCACACACCTCCATTCTATGACTTCACACACCTCCATTCTATGACTTCACACACCTCCTTTCTATGCCTTCACACACCTTCATTCTTACTTCACAAACATACATTCTATGACTTCACAATTCTCCATTCTATGACTTCAAACACTTCCATTCTTTGACTGCACACACCTCCATTCTGTGTTCACACACCTCAATTCTGTGACTTCACACACCTCCTTTATGACTTCACACACCTCTATTCTATGACTACGCACACCTCCATTCTGACATCACACACCTCCATTCTATGACTTCACAGACCTCGAATCTGTGATTTCACTCACATGCACTCTATGACTTCACACTCCTCCATTCTATGAGTTCCCACACCTCTTTCTATGACTTCACCCACCTCCAATCAATGACTACACACCTCCATTCTGACTTCACCCACCTCCATTCTGTGACTTCACACACCCCCATTCTATGAGTTCACATACCTCCATTGTATGACTTCATACACCTTCATTCTTACTTCAGAAACATCCATTCTATGACTTCACACACCTCCATTCTATGACTTCACAAACCTCCATTCTGTGACTTCACACACCTCCATTCTGAGTTCACACAACTCCATTCGGTGACTTCACACACCTCCATTCTGACTTCACACATCTCCATTCTATGACTTCACACACTTCCATTGTATTACTTCACACACCTCCATTCTGTGACTTCACATACCTCCATTCTGAGTTCACACACCTCCAATCTGTGACTTCTAACACCTCGATTCTGTGATTTCACACAGCTCCAATCTGTGACTTCACACACTTCAATTCTATGACTTCACACACCTCCATTCTTTGACTTCACACACCTCCATTCTGTGACTTCACACACCTCCATTCTATGACCTCACACACCCTCATTCTATGATTTCACACACCTCCATTCTATGATTTCACACATCCATTTTGATTTCACACACCTCCAATATATGACTTCAAACACCTCAATTCTGTGACTTCACACGCCTCCATTCTATGACTTCAAACCGTCCATTCTGTGACTTCACACACCTCCATTTTATGAGTTCACACACTTCCATTCTATGACTTCACACACCTCCATTCTGTGACTTTACACACCTCCATTCTGAGTTCACACACCTCAGTTCTGGGACTTCACACACCTCCAATCTGTGACTTCCCACACCTCCATTCTGTGACTTCACACACCTCCATTCTATGACTTCACACACCTCCATTCTATGACTTCACACACGTCCATTCTGTGACTTCACACACCTCCATTCTATGACTTCACACACCTCCATTGTGACTACACACACTACCATTCTATGAGTTCACACACCTACATTCTGACTTCACACACCTCCATTCTATGACTTCACACACCTCCATTCTATGACTTCACACACCTCCTTTCTATGCCTTCACACACTTTCATTCTTACTTCACAAACATACATTCTATGACTTCACAATCCTCCATTCTATGACTTCAAACACTTCCATTCTTTGACTTCACACACCTCAATTCTGTGTTCACACACCTCAAGTCTGTGACTTTACACACCTCCTTTCTGACTTCACACACCTCCATTCTATGACTTCACACACCTCCATTCAGTGACTTCACACACCTCCATTCTATGACTTCACACACCTCCATTCTATGTCTTCACACACCTCCATTCTTTGACTTCACACACCTAAATTCTGAGTTGACACATCTCCATTCTGTGACTTCACACACCTCCATTCTGACTTCACACATCTCCATTCTATGACTTCACACACCTTCATTTTTACTTTACAAACATCCATTCTATAACTTCACACACCTCCATTCTATGACTTCACACACCTCCATTCAGTGACTTCACACACCTCCATTCTAGGACTTCACACACCTCCATTCTGTGACTTCACACACGTCCATTCTAAGACTTCACACACTTCCATTGTGACGTCACACACCTCCATTCTACGAGTTCACGCACCTCTATTCTGACTTCACACACCTCCATTCTATGACTTCACACACCTCCATTCGTAATTCACACAGCTCCATTCTGTGCCTTCACAAAATTCTATTCTAGTATTTCACACACCTCCATACTATGACTTCACACAACTCCATCTATGACTTCACACACCTCGATCTGACTTCACACACGTCTATTCTCTGACTTCGCACACCTCCATTCTGACATCTCACACCTCCATTCTATGACTTCACAGACCTCGAATCTGTGATTTCACTCACATGCACTCTATGGCTTCACACTCCTCCATTCTATGACTTCAAACACCTCCACTCTTTGACTTCACACACCTCCATTCTGTGTTCACACACCTCAATTCTGTGACTTCACACACCTCCATTCTGACTTCACACACCTCCTTTCTATGACTTCCCACACCTCCTTTCTATGACGTCACCCACTTCCAATCGATGACTACACACCTCCACTCTGACTTCACACACCTCCATTCTGGGACTTCACACACCCCCATTCTATGAGATCACATACCTCCATTCTATGACTTCACACACCTTCATTCTTACTTCAGAAACATCCATTCTATGACTTCACACACCTCCATTCTATGACTTCACAAACCTCCATTCTGTGACTTCACACACCTCCATTCTGAGTTCACACAACTCCATTCGGTGACTTCACACACCTCCATTCTGACTTCACACACCTCCATTCTATGACTTCACACACTTCCATTCTATGACTTCACACTCCTCCATTCTGTGACTTCACACACCTCCATTCTGAGTTCACACACCTCCATTCTGTGACTTCTCACACTTCAATTCTATGACTTCACACACCTCCATTCTATGACTTCACACACTTCCATTCTGTGACTTCACACACCTCCAACTATGACTTCACACATCCATTTTCATTTCACACAACTCCAATATATGACTTCAAACACGTCAATTCTGTGACTTCACACACCTCCAATCTATGACTTCAAACCTTCCATTCTGTGACTTCACACACCTCCATTCTATGACTTCACACACTTCCATTCTATGACTTCACACACCTCCATTCTGTGACTTTACACACCTCCATTCTGGGTTCACACACCTCCATTCTGTGACTTCACACTCCTGCAATCTGTGATATCCCACACCTCAATTCTCTGACTTCACACACCTCCATTCTATGACTTCCCACACCTCCATTCTATGACTTCACACACCTCCATTGTGACTACACACACCTCCATTCTATGAGTTCACACACCTCCATTCTGAATTCACACCGCTCAATTCTGTGACTTCACAAAATTCCATTCTGACTTCACACACCTCCATTGTATGTATTCACACACCTCCATTCTGTGACTTCACACACATCCATTGTGACGTCACACACCTCCATTCTATGAGTTCACACACCTCCATTCTGACTTCACAAACCTCTGTTCTATGACTTCGCACACCTCCATTCTGACATCACACACCTCCAATCTATGACTTCACAGACCTCGAATCTGTGACTTCACTCACCTCCACTCTATGACTTCACACTCCTCCATTCTATGACTTCCCACACATCCTTTCTATGACTTCACCCACCTTCATTCTATGACTTCACACACCTTCATTCTTACTTCAGAAACATCCATTCTATGACCTCACACACCTCCATCTATGACTTCACCAACCTCCATTCTGTGAGTTAACACACCTCCATTCTGACTTCACACATGTCCATTAAAATGACTTCACAAACCTCCATTCTGTGACTTCACACACCTCCATTCTGAGTTCACACACCTCCATTCTGTGACTTCACACACCTACATTCTATGACTTCACACACCTACATTCTATGACTTCACACATCCATTTTGACTTCACACACTTCATAATATATGACTTCAAACAGCTCAATTCTCTGACTTCACACACCCCCATTCTATGACTTTAAACTCGTCCATTCAGTGACTTCACACACCTCCATTCTATGACTTCACCCAACTCCATTCTATGACTTCACACACCTCCATTCTCCGACTTCACACCCCTCTAATTTGATTTCTCATACCTCCGTTCTATGACTTCACAAACCTCCCTTCGTTGACTTCACAATACTCCATTCTATGACTTCACACATCTACATTCTACGACTTCACACACCTCAATTCTGACTCAGAAAACTCCATTCTGTGATTTCACAAAACTCCATTGTATGATTTCACATATCTCCATAATATGACTTCACACACCTCCATCTATGACTTCACACACCTCCGTTATGAGTTCACACACCTACATTCTGTGACTTCACACACTTCAATTCTATGACTTCACACACCTCCATTGTATGACTTCACACAACTCCATTCTGTGACTTCACACACCTCCATTCTATGACCTCACACACCCTCATTCTATGATTTCACACACCTCCATTCTATGACTTCACACATCCATTTTGATTTCACACACCTCCAATATGTGACTTCAAACTCCTCAATTCTGTGACTTCACACACCTCCATTCTATCACTTCATACCGTCCATTCTGTGACTTCTCACACTTCCATTCTATGACTTCACACACTTCCATTCTATGACTTCACACACCTCCATTCTGTGACTTTACGCACCTCCATTCTGAGTTCACACACCTCAATTCTGGGACTTCACACACCTCTAATCTGTGACTTCCCACACCTCCATTCTGTGACTTCACACACCTCCATTCTATGACTTCACACACCTCCATTCTATGACTTCACACACGTCCATTCTGTGACTTCACACACCTCCATTCTATAACTTCACACACCTCCATTGTGACTACACACACTACCATTCTATGAGTTCACACACCTCCATTCTGACCTCACACACCTCCATTCTATGACTTCACACACCTCCATTCTATGACTTCACACACCTCCTTTCTATGCCTTCACACACCTTCATTCTTACTTCACAAACATACATTCTATGACTTCACAATCCTCCATTCTATGACTTCAAACACTTCCATTCTTTGACTGCACACACCTCCATTCTGTGTTCAAACACCTCAATTCTGTGACTTCACACACCTCCTTTATGACTTCACTCACCTCCATTCTGAATTCACACAGCTCCATTCTGTGACTTCACAAAACTCTATTCTATGATTTCACACACCTCCATACTATGACTTAACAAAACTCCATCTATGACTTCACACACCTCCATTCTGACTTCACACACCTCTATTCTATGACTACGCACACCTCCATTCTGACATCACACACCTCCATTCTATGACTTCACAGACCTCGAATCTGTGATTTCACTCACATGCACTCTATGACTTCACACTCCTCCATTCTATGAGTTCCCACACCTCTTTCTATGACTTCACCCACCTCCAATCAATGACTACACACCTCCATTCTGACTTCACCCACCTCCATTCTGTGACTTCACACACCCCCATTCTATGAGTTCACATACCTCCATTGTATGACTTCATACACCTTCATTCTTACTTCAGAAACATCCATTGTATGACTTCACACACCTCCATTCTATGACTTCACAAACCTCCATTCTGTGACTTCACACACCTCCATTCTGAGTTCACACAACTCCATTCGGTGACTTCACACACCTCCATTCTGACTTCACACACCTCCATTCTATGACTTCACACACTTCCATTGTATGACTTCACACACCTCCATTCTGTGACTTCACATACCTCCATTCTGAGTTCACACACCTCCAATCTGTGACTTTTAACACCTCGATTCTGTGACTTCACACAGCTCCAATCTGTGACTTCACACACTTCAATTCTATGACTTCACACACCTCCATTCTATGACTTCACACACCTCCATTCTGTGACTTCACACACCTCCATTCTATGACCTCACACACCATCATTCTATGATTTCACACACCTCCATTCTATGATTTCACACATCCATTTTGATTTCACACACCTCCAATATATGACTTCAAACACCTCAATTCTGTGACTTCACACACCTCCATTCTATGACTTCAAACCGTCCATTCTGTGACTTCACACACCTCCATTTTATGACTTCACACACTTCCATTCTATAACTTCACACACCTCCATTCTGTGACTTTACACACCTCCATTCTGAGTTCACACACCTCAATTCTGGGACTTCACACACCTCCAATCTGTGACTTCCCACACCTCCATTCTGTGACTTCACACACCTCCATTCTATGACTTCACACACCTCCATTCTATGACTTCACACACGTCCATTCTGTGACTTCACACACCTCCATTCTATGACTTCACACACCTCCATTGTGACTACACACACTACCATTCTATGAGTTCACACACCTACATTCTGACTTCACACACCTCCATTCTATGACTTCACACACCTCCATTCTATGACTTCACACACCTCCTTTCTGTGCCTTCACACACTTTCATTCTTACTTCACAAACATACATTCTATGACTTCACAATCCTCCATTCTATGACTTCAAACACTTCCATTCTTTGACTTCACACACCTCAATTCTGTGTTCACACACCTCAAGTCTGTGACTTCACACACCTCCTTTCTGACTTCACACACCTCCATTCTATGACTTCACACACCTCCATTCAGTGACTTCACACACCTCCATTCTATGACCTCACACACCTCCATTCTATGTCTTCACACACCTCCATTCTTTGACTTCACACACCTAAATTCTGAGTTGACACATCTCCATTCTGTGACTTCACACACCTCCATTCTGACTTCACACATCTCCATTCTATGACTTCACACACCTTCCTTTTTACTTTACAAACATCCATTCTATAACTTCACACACCTCCATTCTATGACTTCACACACCTCCATTCAGTGACTTCACACACCTCCATTCTAGGACTTCACACACCTCCATTCTGTGACTTCACACACGTCCATTCTAAGACTTCACACACTTCCATTGTGACGTCACACACCTCCATTCTATGAGTTCACACACCTCTATTCTGACTTCACACACCTCCATTCTATGACTACACACACCTCCATTCGTAATTCACACAGCTCCATTCTGTGCCTTCACAAAATTCTATTCTAGTATTTCACACACCTCCATACTATGACTTCACACAACTCCATCTATGACTTCACACACCTCGATTCTGACTTCACACACGTCTATTCTCTGACTTCACACACCTCCATTCTGACATCTCACACCTCCATTCTATGACTTCACAGACCTCGAATCTGTGATTTCACTCACATGCACTCTATGGCTTCACACTCCTCCATTTATGACTTCAAACACCTCCACTCTTTGACTTCACACACCTCCATTCTGTGTTCACACACCTCAATTCTGTGACTTCACACACCTCCATTCTGACTTCACACACCTCCATTCTATGACTTCCCACACCTCCTTTCTATGACGTCACCCACTTCCAATCGATGACTACACACCTCCACTCTGACTTCACACACCTCCATTCTGGGACTTCACACACCCCCATTCTATGAGATCACATACCTCCATTCTATGACTTCACACACCTTCATTCTTACTTCAGAAACATCCATTCTATGACTTCACACACCTCCATTCTATGACTTCACAAACCTCCATTCTGTGACTTCACACACCTCCATTCTGAGTTCACACAACTCCATTCGGTGACTTCACATACCTCCATTCTGACTTCACACACCTCCATTCTATGACTTCACACGTTTCCATTCTATGACTTCACACACCTCCCTTCTGTGACTTCACATACCTCCATTCTGAGTTCACACACCTCCATTCTGTGACTTCTCACACTTCAATTCTATGACTTCACACACCTCCATTCTATGACTTCACACACTTCCATTCTGTGACTTCACACACCTCCAACTATGACTTCACACATCCATTTTCATTTCAAACAACTCCAATATATGACTTCAAACACGTCAATTCTGTGACTTCACACACCTCCATTCTATGACTTCAAACCTTCCATTCTGTGACTTCACACACCTCCATTCTATGACTTCACACACTTCCATTATATGACTTCACACACCTCCATTCTGTGACTTTACACACCTCCATTCTGGGTTCACCCACCTCCATTCTGTGACTTCACACTCCTGCAATCTGTGATATCCCACACCTCCATTCTGTGACTTCACACACCTTCATTCTTACTTCACAAACACCCATTCTATGACCTCACACACCCTCATCCTATGATTTCACACACCTCCATTCTATGATTTCACACATCCATTTTGATTTCACACACCTCCAATATATGACTTCAAACACCTCAATTCTGTGACTTCACACACCTCCATTCTATGACTTCATCCCTTCCATTCTGTGACTTCACACACCTCCATTCTATGACTTCACACACTTCCATTCTATGACTTCACACACCTCCATTCTGTGACTTTACACACCTCCATTCTGAGTTCACACACCTCAATTCTGGGACTTCACACACCTCCAATCTGTGACTTCCCACACCTCCATTCTGTGACTTCACACACCTCCATTCTATGACTTCACACACCTCCATTCTATGACTTCACACACGTCCATTCTGTGACTTCACACACCTCCATTCTATGACTTCACACACCTCCATTGTGACTACACACACCTCCATTCTATGAGTTCACACACCTCCATTCTGACTTCACACACCTCCATTCTATGACTTCACACACCTCCATTCTGAATTCACACCGCTCAATTCTGTGACTTCACAAAATTCCATTCTGACTTCACACACCTCCATTGTATGTATTCACACACCTCCATTCTGTGACTTCACACACATCCATTGTGACGTCACACACCTCCATTCTATGAGTTCACACACCTCCATTCTGACTTCACAAACCTCTATTCTATTACTTCGCACACCTCCATTCTGACATCACACACCTCCAATCTATGACTTCACAGACCTCGAATCTGTGACTTCACTCACCTCCACTCTATGACTTCACACTCCTCCATTCTATGACTTCCCACACATCCTTTCTATGACTTCACCCACCTTCATTCTATGACTTCACACACCTTCATTCTTTCTTCAGAAACATCCATTCTATGACCTCACACACCTCCATCTATGACTTCACCAACCTCCATTCTGTGACTTAACACATCTCCATTCTGACTTCACACACGTCCATTCTATGACTTCACAAACCTCCATTCTGTGACTTCACACACCTCCATTCTGAGTTCACACACCTCCATTCTGTGACTGCACACACCTCCATTCTATGACATCACACACCTACATTCTATGACTTCACACATCCATTTTGACTTCACACACGTCCAATATATGACTTCAAACAGCTCAATTCTCTGACTTCACACACCTCCATTCTATGACTTTAATCTCGTCCATTCATGGACTTCACACACCTCCATTCTATGACTTCACCCACCTCCATTCTATGACTTCACACACCTCCATTCTCCGACTTCACATCCCTCTAATTTGATTCCTCATACCTCCATTCTATGACTTCACAAACCTCCCTTCGTTGACTTCACAATACTCCATTCTATGACTTCACACATCTACATTCTATGACTTCACACACCTCAATTCTGACTCACACAACTCCATTCTGTGATTTCACAAAACTCCATTCTATGATTTCACATATCTCCATACTATGACTTCACACACCTCCATCTATGACTTCACACACCTCCATTCTGAGTTCACACACCTCCATTCTGTGACTTCACACACCTCCATTCTGACTTCACACACCTCCATTGTATGACTTCACACACCTCCATTCTGTGACTTCACTCACCTCCATTCTATGACTTCACAAACTTCCATTGTGATGTCACACACCTCCATTCTATGAGTTCACACACCTCCATTTTATGACTTCACACACCCAATTTCTATGACTTCACCCATCTCCATTCTATGACTTCACACCTCCATTCTGACTTCACACCCCTCCATTCTGTGACTTCACACACCTCCATTCTATGACTTCACAAACTTCCATTGTGACGTCACACACCTCCATTCTATGAGTTCACACACCTCCATTCTATGACTTCACACACCTCCATTCTGACTTCACACTCCTCTGTTCTATGAGTTCGAACACCTACATTCTGACTTCACACACCTCCATTCTATGACTTCACAGACCTCGAATCTGTGACTTCACTCACTTCCACTCTATGAATTCACACTTCTCCATTCTATGACTTCCCACACCTAATTTCTATGACTTCACCCACCTGCATTTTGACTTCACACCTCCATTCTGTCTTCACACACCTCCATTCTATGACTTCCCACACCTCCATTCTGACTTCACACACCTCCATTCTATGACTTCACACACCTCCATTCTGACTTCACACACCTATATTCTGTGACTTCACAAACCTCCATTCTATGACTTCACAAACCTCCATTCTGTGACTTCACACACCTCCATTCTATGACTTCACACACCTCCATTCTGTGACTTCACACACCTCCATTCTATGACTTCACACACCTCCATTCTATGACTTCAAACACCTACACTGTGACTTCACACACTTCCATTCTATGAGTTCACACACCTGCATTGTGACTTCACCCACCTCCATTCTATGACTTCACACACCTCCATTCTGACCTCACACACTTCCATTCTGACTTCACACACCTAAATTCTGTGACTTCACACACCTCCATTCTATGATTTCACACACCTCCATTCTATGACTTCACTCACCTCCATTATATGACTTCACACACCTCCTTTCTGAGTTGACAGACCTCCATTCTATGACTTCACACACCTCCAATCTGAATTCACACACCTCCATTCTATGACTTCACCCACCTCCATTCTATGACTTCACAGACCTCGAATCTGTGACTTCACTCACCTCCACTCTATGACTTCACACTTCTCCATTCTATGACTTCCCACACCGAAGTTCTATGACTTCACCCACCTCCATTCTGTGACTTCCCACCTCCATTCTGACTTCACACACCTCCATTCTATGACTTCACACACCTCAATTCTGACTTCACCCACCTCCATTCTGTGACTTCACACACCTCCATTCTATGATTTCACACACCTCCATTCTGTGACTTCACACACCTCCATTCTATGACTTCACACACCTCCATTCTGTGACTTCACACACCTCCATTCTGAGTTCACATACCTCCATTCTGTGACTTCTTACACCTCGATTCTGTGACTTCACACACCTCCAATCTGTGACTTCACACACTTCCATTCTATGACTTCACACACCTCCATTCTATGATTTCACAGACCTCGAATCTATGACTTCACTCACCTGCACTCTACGACTTCCCACACCTCCTTTCTATGACTTCACCCACCACCAATCTATGACTACACACCTCCATTCTGACTTCACACACCTCCACTCTGTGACTTCACACACCTCCATTCTATGACTTCACACACCTCCATTCTATGACTTCACACACCTTCATTCTTACCTCAGAAACATCCATTCTATGACTTCACACACCTCCAGTCTATGACTTCACAAACCTCCATTCTGTGACTTCACACACCTCCATTCTGCCTTCACACACTTCCATTCTATGACTTCACACACTTCCACTCTATGACTTCACACACCTCCATTCTCTGACTTCACACACCTCCATTCTGAGTTCACACACCTCCATTCTGTGACTTGACACACCTCCATTCTGTGACTTCACACACTTCCATTCTATGACTTCACACACCCTCATTCTATGATTTCACACACCTCCATTCTATGACTTCACACATCAATTTTGACTTCACACACCTCCAATATATGACTTCAAACACCTCAATTCTGTGACTTCACACACCTCCATTCTATGACTTCAAACCGTCCATTCTGTGACTTCACACACCTCCATTCTATGTCTTCACACACTTCCATTCTATGACTTCACACACCTCCATTCTGTGACTTTACACACCTTCATTCTGAGTTCACACACCTCAATTCTGGGACTTCACAGACCTCCAATCTGTGACTTCCCACACCTCCATTCTGTGACTTCACACACCTCCATTCTATGACTTCACACAGGTCCATTCTGTGACTTCACACACCTCCATTCTATGACTTCACACACCTCCATTGTGACTACACACACTACCATTCTATGAGTTCACACACCACCATTCTGACTTCACACACCTCCATTCTATGACTACACACACATCCATTCTATGACTTCACACATCTCCTTTCTATTACTTCACCCAACTCCATTCTGTGTCTTCACACCTCCATTCTGAATTCACACACCTCCATTCTGTGACTTCACACACCTCCATTATATGACTTCACACACCTCCATTCTATGACTACACACACCTCCATTCTATGCCTTCACACACCTCCATTCTATGAGTTCACACACCTCCATTCTATGCCTTCACACACCTTCATTCTTGCTTCAGAAATATACATTCTATGACTTCACACTCCTCCATTCTCTGACTTCAAACACCTCCATTCTTTGACTTCACACACCTCCATTCTGTGTTCACACACCTCAATTCTGTGACCTCACACACCTCCATTCTTACTTCACACACGTCCATTCTATGACTTCACACACCTCCATTCTATGTCTTCACACACATCCATTCTTTGACTTCACACACCTAAATTCTGAGTTGACACATCTCCATTCTGTGACTTCACACACCTCCATTCTGACTTCACACATCTCCATTCTATGACTTCACACACCTTCATTTTTACTTTACAAACATCCATTCTATAACTTCACACACCTCCATTCTATGACTTCACACACCTCCATTCAGTGACTTCACACACCTCCATTCTATGACTTCACACACCTCCATTCTGTGACGTTGCACACCTCCATTCTATGACTTCACACACTTCCATTTTGACATCACACACCTCCATTCTATGAGTTCACACACCTCCATTCTGACTTCACACACCTCCATTCTATGACTTCACACACCTCCATTCTGAATTCACACAGCTCCATTCTGTGACTTCACAAAACTCTATTCTATGATTTCACATACCTCCATACTATGACTTAACACAACTCCATCTATGACTTCACACACCTCCATTCTGACTTCACACACCTCTATTCTATGACTACGCACACCTCCATTCTGACATCACACACCTCCATTCTATGACTTCACAGACCTCGAATCTATGATTTCACTCACATGCACTCTATGACTTCACACTCCTCCATTCTATGACTTCCCACACCTCCTTTCTATGACTTCACCCACCTCCAATCGATGACTACACACCTCCACTCTGACTTCACACACCTCCATTCTGGGACTTCACACACCCCCATTCTATGAGATCACATACCTCCATTCTATGACTTCACACACCTTCATTCTTACTTCAGAAACATCCATTCTATGACTTCACACACCTCCATTCTATGACTTCACAAACCTCCATTCTGTGACTTCACACACCTCCATTCTGAGTTCACACAACTCCATTCGGTGACTTCACATACCTCCATTCTGACTTCACACACCTCCATTCTATGACTTCACACACTTCCATTCTATGACTTCACAAACCTCCATTCTGTGACTTCACACACCTCCATTCTGAGTTCACACACCTCCATTCTGTGACTTCTCACACTTCAATTCTATGACTTCACACACCTCCATTCTATGACTTCACACACTTCCATTCTGTGACTTCACACACCTCCAACTATGACTTCACACATCCATTTTCATTTCACACAACTCCAATATATGACTTCAAACACGTCAATTCTGTGACTTCACACACCTCCATTCTATGACTTCAAACCTTCCATTCTGTGACTTCACACACCTCCATTCTATGACTTCACACACTTCCATTCTATGACTTCATACACCTCCATTCTGTGACTTTACACACCTCCATTCTGGGTTCACCCACCTCCATTCTGTGACTTCACACTCCTGCAATCTGTGATATCCCACACCTCCATTCTGTGACTTCACACACCTTCATTCTTACTTCACAAACACCCATTCTATGACCTCACACACCCTCATTCTATGATTTCACACACCTCCATTCTATGATTTCACACATCCATTTTGATTTCACACACCTCCAATATATGACTTCAAACACCTCAATTCTGTGACTTCACACACCTCCATTCTATGACTTCATACCTTCCATTCTGTGACTTCACACACCTCCATTCTATGACTTCACACACTTCCATTCTATGACTTCACACACCTCCATTCTGTGACTTTACACACCTCCATTCTGAGTTCACACACCTCAATTCTGGGACTTCACACACCTCCAATCTGTGACTTCCCACACCTCCATTCTGTGACTTCACACACCTCCATTCTATGACTTCACACACCTCCATTCTATGACTTCACACACGTCCATTCTGTGACTTCACACACCTCCATTCTATGACTTCACACACCTCCATTGTGACTACACACACCTCCATTCTATGAGTTCACACACCTCCATTCTGACTTCACACACCTCCATTCTATGACTTCACACACCTCCATTCTGAATTCACACCGCTCAATTCTGTGACTTCACAAAATTCCATTCTGACTTCACACACCTCCATTGTATGTATTCACACACCTCCATTCTGTGACTTCACACACATCCATTGTGACGTCACACACCTCCATTCTATGAGTTCACACACCTCCATTCTGACTTCACAAACCTCTATTCTATGACTTCGCACAACTCCATTCTGACATCACACACCTCCAATCTATGACTTCACAGACCTCGAATCTGTGACTTCACTCACCTCCACTCTATGACTTCACACTCCTCCATTCTATGACTTCACACACATCCTTTCTATGACTTCACCCACCTTCATTCTATGACTTCACACACCTTCATTCTTTCTTCAGAAACATCCATTCTATGACCTCACACACCTCCATCTATGACTTCACCAACCTCCATTCTGTGACTTAACACACCTCCATTCTGACTTCACACACGTCCATTCTATGACTTCACAAACCTCCATTCTGTGACTTCACACACCTCCATTCTGAGTTCACACACCTCCATTCAGTGACTGCACACACCTCCATTCTATGACATCACACACCTACATTCTATGACTTCACACATCCATTTTGACTTCACACACCTCCAATATATGACTTCAAACAGCTCAATTCTCTGACTTCACACACCTCCATTCTATGACTTTAATCTCGTCCATTCATGGACTTCACACACCTCCATTCTATGACTTCACCCACCTCCATTCTATGACTTCACACACCTCCATTCTCCGACTTCACATCCCTCTAATTTGATTCCTCATACCTCCATTCTATGACTTCACAAACCTCCCTTCGTTGACTTCACAATACTCCATTCTATGACTTCACACATCTACATTCTATGACTTCACACACCTCAATTCTGACTCACACAACTCCATTCTGTGATTTCACAAAACTCCATTCTATGATTTCACATATCTCCATACTATGACTTCACACACCTCCATCTATGACTTCACACACCTCCATTCTGAGTTCACACACCTCCATTCTGTGACTTCACACACCTCCATTCTGACTTCACACACCTCCATTGTATGACTTCACACATCTCCATTCTGTGACTTCACTCACCTCCATTCTATGACTTCACAAACTTCCATTGTGATGTCACACACCTCCATTCTATGAGTTCACACACCTCCATTTTATGACTTCACACACCCAATTTCTATGACTTCACCCATCTCCATTCTATGACTTCACACCTCCATTCTGACTTCACACCCCTCCATTCTGTGACTTCACACACCTCCATTCTATGACTTCACAAACTTCCATTGTGACGTCACACACCTCCATTCTATGAGTTCACACACCTCCATTCTATGACTTCACACACCTCCATTCTGACTTCACACTCCTCTGTTCTATGACTTCGAACACCTACATTCTGACTTCACACACCTCCATTCTATGACTTCACAGACCTCGAATCTGTGACTTCACTCACTTCCACTCTATGAATTCACACTTCTCCATTCTATGACTTCCCACACCTAATTTCTATGACTTCACCCACCTGCATTTTGACTTCACACCTCCATTCTGTCTTCACACACCTCCATTCTATGACTTCCCACACCTCCATTCTGACTTCACACACCTCCATTCTATGACTTCACACACCTCCATTCTGACTTCACACACCTCCATTCTGTGACTTCACAAACCTCCATTCTATGATTTCACAAACCTCCATTCTGTGACTTCACACACCTCCATTCTATGACTTCACACACCTCCATTCTGTGACTTCACACACCTCCATTCTATGACTTCACACACCTCCATTCTATGACTTCAAACACCTACACTGTGACTTCACACACTTCCATTCTATGAGTTCACACACCTGCATTGTGACTTCACCCACCTCCATTCTATGACTTCACAAACCTCCATTCTGACCTCACACACTTCCATTCTGACTTCACACACCTAAATTCTGTGACTTCACACACCTCCATTCTATGATTTCACACACCTCCATTCTATGACTTCACTCACCTCCATTATATGACTTCACACACCTCCTTTCTGAGTTGACAGACCTCCATTCTATGACTTCACACACCTCCATTCTGACTTCACACACCTCCATTCTGTGACTTCACACACCTCCTTTCTATGACTTCACACACCTCCAGTCTATGACTTCACACACCTCCATTCTATGACTTCACACACCTCCATTCTGTGACTTCACACACCTCCATTCGTTGACATCAAAAACCACCATTCTATGACTGCACATAACTCCATTTTGAGTTCACACACCTCCATTCTATGAGTTCACAAACCTCCATTTTATGACTTCACACACCTCCATTCTATGACTTCACACACCTCAATTCTATGTTTTCACACACCTCCATTCTATGACTTCACACACCTCCATTGTATGACTTCACACACCTCCATTCTGTGACTTCACTCACCTCCATTCTATGACTTCACAAACTTCCATTGTGATGTCACACACCTCCATTCTATGAGTTCACACACCTCCATTTTATGACTTCACACACCCAATTTCTATGACTTCACCCATCTCCATTCTATGACTTCACACCTCCATTCTGACTTCACACCCCTCCATTCTGTGACTTCACACACCTCCATTCTATGACTTCACAAACTTCCATTGTGACGTCACACACCTCCATTCTATGAGTTCACACACCTCCATTCTATGACTTCACACACCTCCATTCTGACTTCACACTCCTCTGTTCTATGAGTTCGAACACCTACATTCTGACTTCACACACCTCCATTCTATGACTTCACAGACCTCGAATCTGTGACTTCACTCACTTCCACTCTATGAATTCACACTTCTCCATTCTATGACTTCCCACACCTAATTTCTATGACTTCACCCACCTGCATTTTGACTTCACACCTCCATTCTGTCTTCACACACCTCCATTCTATGACTTCCCACACCTCCATTCTGACTTCACACACCTCCATTCTATGACTTCACACACCTCCATTCTGACTTCACACACCTATATTCTGTGACTTCACAAACCTCCATTCTATGACTTCACAAACCTCCATTCTGTGACTTCACACACCTCCATTCTATGACTTCACACACCTCCATTCTGTGACTTCACACACCTCCATTCTATGACTTCACACACCTCCATTCTATGACTTCAAACACCTACACTGTGACTTCACACACTTCCATTCTATGAGTTCACACACCTGCATTGTGACTTCACCCACCTCCATTCTATGACTTCACACACCTCCATTCTGACCTCACACACTTCCATTCTGACTTCACACACCTAAATTCTGTGACTTCACACACCTCCATTCTATGATTTCACACACCTCCATTCTATGACTTCACTCACCTCCATTATATGACTTCACACACCTCCTTTCTGAGTTGACAGACCTCCATTCTATGACTTCACACACCTCCAATCTGAATTCACACACCTCCATTCTATGACTTCACCCACCTCCATTCTATGACTTCACAGACCTCGAATCTGTGACTTCACTCACCTCCACTCTATGACTTCACACTTCTCCATTCTATGACTTCCCACACCGAAGTTCTATGACTTCACCCACCTCCATTCTGTGACTTCCCACCTCCATTCTGACTTCACACACCTCCATTCTATGACTTCACACACCTCAATTCTGACTTCACCCACCTCCATTCTGTGACTTCACACACCTCCATTCTATGATTTCACACACCTCCATTCTGTGACTTCACACAGCTCCATTCTATGACTTCACACACCTCCATTCTGTGACTTCACACACCTCCATTCTGAGTTCACATACCTCCATTCTGTGACTTCTTACACCTCGATTCTGTGACTTCACACACCTCCAATCTGTGACTTCACACACTTCCATTCTATGACTTCACACACCTCCATTCTATGATTTCACAGACCTCGAATCTATGACTTCACTCACCTGCACTCTACGACTTCCCACACCTCCTTTCTATGACTTCACCCACCACCAATCTATGACTACACACCTCCATTCTGACTTCACACACCTCCACTCTGTGACTTCACACACCTCCATTCTATGACTTCACACACCTCCATTCTATGACTTCACACACCTTCATTCTTACCTCAGAAACATCCATTCTATGACTTCACACACCTCCAGTCTATGACTTCACAAACCTCCATTCTGTGACTTCACACACCTCCATTCTGCCTTCACACACTTCCATTCTATGACTTCACACACTTCCACTCTATGACTTCACACACCTCCATTCTCTGACTTCACACACCTCCATTCTGAGTTCACACACCTCCATTCTGTGACTTGACACACCTCCATTCTGTGACTTCACACACTTCCATTCTATGACTTCACACACCTTCATTCTAGGATTTCTCACACCTCCATTCTGTGACTTCACAAACCTCCATTCTATGACCTCACACACCCTCATTCTATGATTTCACACACCTCCATTCTATGACTTCACACATCAATTTTGACTTCACACACCTCCAATATATGACTTCAAACACCTCAATTCTGTGACTTCACACACCTCCATTCTATGACTTCAAACCGTCCATTCTGTGACTTCACACACCTCCATTCTATGTCTTCACACACTTCCATTCTATGACTTCACACACCTCCATTCTGTGACTTTACACACCTTCATTCTGAGTTCACACACCTCAATTCTGGGACTTCACAGACCTCCAATCTGTGACTTCCCACACCTCCATTCTGTGACTTCACACACCTCCATTCTATGACTTCACACAGGTCCATTCTGTGACTTCACACACCTCCATTCTATGACTTCACACACCTCCATTGTGACTACACACACTACCATTCTATGAGTTCACACACCACCATTCTGACTTCACACACCTCCATTCTATGACTACACACACATCCATTCTATGACTTCACACATCTCCTTTCTATTACTTCACCCAACTCCATTCTGTGTCTTCACACCTCCATTCTGAATTCACACACCTCCATTCTGTGACTTCACACACCTCCATTATATGACTTCACACACCTCCATTCTATGACTACACACACCTCCATTCTATGCCTTCACACACCTCCATTCTATGAGTTCACACACCTCCATTCTATGCCTTCACACACCTTCATTCTTGCTTCAGAAATATACATTCTATGACTTCACACTCCTCCATTCTCTGACTTCAAACACCTCCATTCTTTGACTTCACACACCTCCATTCTGTGTTCACACACCTCAATTCTGTGACCTCACACACCTCCATTCTTACTTCACACACGTCCATTCTATGACTTCACACACCTCCATTCTATGTCTTCACACACATCCATTCTTTGACTTCACACACCTAAATTCTGAGTTGACACATCTCCATTCTGTGACTTCACACACCTCCATTCTGACTTCACACATCTCCATTCTATGACTTCACACACCTTCATTTTTACTTTACAAACATCCATTCTATAACTTCACACACCTCCATTCTATGACTTCACACACCTCCATTCAGTGACTTCACACACCTCCATTCTATGACTTCACACACCTCCATTCTGTGACGTTACACACCTCCATTCTATGACTTCACACACTTCCATTTTGACATCACACACCTCCATTCTATGAGTTCACACACCTCCATTCTGACTTCACACACCTCCATTCTATGACTTCACACACCTCCATTCTGAATTCACACAGCTCCATTCTGTGACTTCACAAAACTCTATTCTATGATTTCACATACCTCCATACTATGACTTAACACAACTCCATCTATGACTTCACACACCTCCATTCTGACTTCACACACCTCTATTCTATGACTACGCACACCTCCATTCTGACATCACACACCTCCATTCTATGACTTCACAGACCTCGAATCTATGATTTCACTCACATGCACTCTATGACTTCACACTCCTCCATTCTATGACTTCCCACACCTCCTTTCTATGACTTCACCCACCTCCAATCGATGACTACACACCTCCACTCTGACTTCACACACGTCCATTCTGGGACTTCACACACCCCCATTCTATGAGATCACATACCTCCATTCTATGACTTCACACACCTTCATTCTTACTTCAGAAACATCCATTCTATGACTTCACACACCTCCATTCTATGACTTCACAAACCTCCATTCTGTGACTTCACACACCTCCATTCTGAGTTCACACAACTCCATTCGGTGACTTCACATACCTCCATTCTGACTTCACACACCTCCATTCTATGACTTCACACACTTCCATTCTATGACTTCACAAACCTCCATTCTGTGACTTCACACACCTCCATTCTGAGTTCACACACCTCCATTCTGTGACTTCTCACACTTCAATTCTATGACTTCACACACCTCCATTCTATGACTTCACACACTTCCATTCTGTGACTTCACACACCTCCAACTATGACTTCACACATCCATTTTCATTTCACACAACTCCAATATATGACTTCAAACACGTCAATTCTGTGACTTCACACACCTCCATTCTATGACTTCAAACCTTCCATTCTGTGACTTCACACACCTCCATTCTATGACTTCACACACTTCCATTCTATGACTTCATACACCTCCATTCTGTGACTTTACACACCTCCATTCTGGGTTCACCCACCTCCATTCTGTGACTTCACACTCCTGCAATCTGTGATATCCCACACCTCCATTCTGTGACTTCACACACCTTCATTCTTACTTCACAAACACCCATTCTATGACCTCACACACCCTCATTCTATGATTTCACACACCTCCATTCTATGATTTCACACATCCATTTTGATTTCACACACCTCCAATATATGACTTCAAACACCTCAATTCTGTGACTTCACACACCTCCATTCTATGACTTCATACCTTCCATTCTGTGACTTCACACACCTCCATTCTATGACTTCACACACTTCCATTCTATGACTTCACACACCTCCATTCTGTGACTTTACAAACCTCCATTCTGAGTTCACACACCTCAATTCTGGGACTTCACACACCTCCAATCTGTGACTTCCCACACCTCCATTCTGTGACTTCACACACCTCCATTCTATGACTTCACACACCTCCATTCTATGACTTCACACACGTCCATTCTGTGACTTCACACACCTCCATTCTATGACTTCACACACCTCCATTGTGACTACACACACCTCCATTCTATGAGTTCACACACCTCCATTCTGACTTCACACACCTCCATTCTATGACTTCACACACCTCCATTCTGAATTCACACCGCTCAATTCTGTGACTTCACAAAATTCCATTCTGACTTCACACACCTCCATTGTATGTATTCACACACCTCCATTCTGTGACTTCACACACATCCATTGTGACGTCACACACCTCCATTCTATGAGTTCACACACCTCCATTCTGACTTCACAAACCTCTATTCTATGACTTCGCACACCTCCATTCTGACATCACACACCTCCAATCTATGACTTCACAGACCTCGAATCTGTGACTTCACTCACCTCCACTCTATGACTTCACACTCCTCCATTCTATGACTTCACACACATCCTTTCTATGACTTCACCCACCTTCATTCTATGACTTCACACACCTTCATTCTTTCTTCAGAAACATCCATTCTATGACCTCACACACCTCCATCTATGACTTCACCAACCTCCATTCTGTGACTTAACACACCTCCATTCTGACTTCACACACGTCCATTCTATGACTTCACAAACCTCCATTCTGTGACTTCACACACCTCCATTCTGAGTTCACACACCTCCATTCAGTGACTGCACACACCTCCATTCTATGACATCACACACCTACATTCTATGACTTCACACATCCATTTTGACTTCACACACCTCCAATATATGACTTCAAACAGCTCAATTCTCTGACTTCACACACCTCCATTCTATGACTTTAATCTCGTCCATTCATGGACTTCACACACCTCCATTCTATGACTTCACCCACCTCCATTCTATGACTTCACACACCTCCATTCTCCGACTTCACATCCCTCTAATTTGATTCCTCATACCTCCATTCTATGACTTCACAAACCTCCCTTCGTTGACTTCACAATACTCCATTCTATGACTTCACACATCTACATTCTATGACTTCACACACCTCAATTCTGACTCACACAACTCCATTCTGTGATTTCACAAAACTCCATTCTATGATTTCACATATCTCCATACTATGACTTCACACACCTCCATCTATGACTTCACACACCTCCATTCTGAGTTCACACACCTCCATTCTGTGACTTCACACACCTCCATTCTGACTTCACACACCTCCATTGTATGACTTCACACATCTCCATTCTGTGACTTCACTCACCTCCATTCTATGACTTCACAAACTTCCATTGTGATGTCACACACCTCCATTCTATGAGTTCACACACCTCCATTTTATGACTTCACACACCCAATTTCTATGACTTCACCCATCTCCATTCTATGACTTCACACCTCCATTCTGACTTCACACCCCTCCATTCTGTGACTTCACACACCTCCATTCTATGACTTCACAAACTTCCATTGTGACGTCACACACCTCCATTCTATGAGTTCACACACCTCCATTCTATGACTTCACACACCTCCATTCTGACTTCACACTCCTCTGTTCTATGACTTCGAACACCTACATTCTGACTTCACACACCTCCATTCTATGACTTCACAGACCTCGAATCTGTGACTTCACTCACTTCCACTCTATGAATTCACACTTCTCCATTCTATGACTTCCCACACCTAATTTCTATGACTTCACCCACCTGCATTTTGACTTCACACCTCCATTCTGTCTTCACACACCTCCATTCTATGACTTCCCACACCTCCATTCTGACTTCACACACCTCCATTCTATGACTTCACACACCTCCATTCTGACTTCACACACCTCCATTCTGTGACTTCACAAACCTCCATTCTATGATTTCACAAACCTCCATTCTGTGACTTCACACACCTCCATTCTATGACTTCACACACCTCCATTCTGTGACTTCACACACCTCCATTCTATGACTTCACACACCTCCATTCTATGACTTCAAACACCTACACTGTGACTTCACACACTTCCATTCTATGAGTTCACACACCTGCATTGTGACTTCACCCACCTCCATTCTATGACTTCACACACCTCCATTCTGACCTCACACACTTCCATTCTGACTTCACACACCTAAATTCTGTGACTTCACACACCTCCATTCTATGATTTCACACACCTCCATTCTATGACTTCACTCACCTCCATTATATGACTTCACACACCTCCTTTCTGAGTTGACAGACCTCCATTCTATGACTTCACACACCTCCAATCTGAATTCACACACCTCCATTCTATGACTTCACCCACCTCCATTCTATGACTTCACAGACCTCGAATCTGTGACTTCACTCACCTCCACTCTATGACTTCACACTTCTCCATTCTATGACTTCCCACACCGAAGTTCTATGACTTCACCCACCTCCATTCTGTGACTTCCCACCTCCATTCTGACTTCACACACCTCCATTCTATGACTTCACACACCTCAATTCTGACTTCACCCACCTCCATTCTGTGACTTCACACACCTCCATTCTATGATTTCACACACCTCCATTCTGTGACTTCACACACCTCCATTCTATGACTTCACACACCTCCATTCTGTGACTTCACACACCTCCATTCTGAGTTCACATACCTCCATTCTGTGACTTCTTACACCTCGATTCTGTGACTTCACACACCTCCAATCTGTAACTTCACACACTTCCATTCTATGACTTCACACACCTCCATTCTATGATTTCACAGACCTCGAATCTATGACTTCACTCACCTGCACTCTACGACTTCCCACACCTCCTTTCTATGACTTCACCCACCTCCAATCTATGACTACACACCTCCATTCTGACTTCACACACCTCCACTCTGTGACTTCACACACCTCCATTCTATGACTTCACACACCTCCATTCTATGACTTCACACACCTTCACTCTTACCTCAGAAACATCCATTCTATGACTTCACACACCTCCAGTCTATGACTTCACAAACCTCCATTCTGTGACTTCACACACCTCCATTCTGCCTTCACACACTTCCATTCTATGACTTCACACACTTCCACTCTATGACTTCACACACCTCCATTCTCTGACTTCACACACCTCCATTCTGAGTTCACACACCTCCATTCTGTGACTTGACACACCTCCATTCTGTGACTTCACACACTTCCATTCTATGACTTCACACACCTTCATTCTAGGATTTCTCACACCTCCATTCTGTGACTTCACAAACCTCCATTCTATGACCTCACACACCCTCATTCTATGATTTCACACACCTCCATTCTATGACTTCACACATCAATTTTGACTTCACACACCTCCAATATATGACTTCAAACACCTCAATTCTGTGACTTCACACACCTCCATTCTATGACTTCAAACCGTCCATTCTGTGACTTCACACACCTCCATTCTATGTCTTCACACACTTCCATTCTATGACTTCACACACCTCCATTCTGTGACTTTACACACCTTCATTCTGAGTTCACACACCTCAATTCTGGGACTTCACAGACCTCCAATCTGTGACTTCCCACACCTCCATTCTGTGACTTCACACACCTCCATTCTATGACTTCACACAGGTCCATTCTGTGACTTCACACACCACCATTCTATGACTTCACACACCTCCATTGTGACTACACACACTACCATTCTATGAGTTCACACACCACCATTCTGACTTCACACACCTCCATTCTATGACTACACACACATCCATTCTATGACTTCACACATCTCCTTTCTATTACATCACCCAACTCCATTCTGTGTCTTCACACCTCCATTCTGAATACACACACCTCCATTCTGTGACTTCACACACCTCCATTATATGACTTCACACACCTCCATTCTATGACTACACACACCTCCATTCTATGCCTTCACACACCTCCATTCTATGAGTTCACACACCTCCATTCTATGCCTTCACACACCTTCATTCTTGCTTCAGAAATATACATTCTATGACTTCACACTCCTCCATTCTCTGACTTCAAACACCTCCATTCTTTGACTTCACACACCTCCATTCTGTGTTCACACACCTCAATTCTGTGACCTCACACACCTCCATTCTTACTTCACACACGTCCATTCTATGACTTCACACACCTCCATTCTATGTCTTCACACACATCCATTCTTTGACTTCACACACCTAAATTCTGAGTTGACACATCTCCATTCTGTGACTTCACACACCTCCATTCTGACTTCACACATCTCCATTCTATGACTTCACACACCTTCATTTTTACTTTACAAACATCCATTCTATAACTTCACACACCTCCATTCTGTGACTTCACACACCTCCATTCAGTGACTTCACACACCTCCATTCTATGACTTCACACACCTCCATTCTGTGACGTTACACACCTCCATTCTATGACTTCACACACTTCCATTTTGACATCACACACCTCCATTCTATGAGTTCACACACCTCCATTCTGACTTCACACACCTCCATTCTATGACTTCACACACCTCCATTCTGAATTCACACAGCTCCATTCTGTGACTTCACAAAACTCTATTCTATGATTTCACATACCTCCATACTATGACTTAACACAACTCCATCTATCACTTCACACACCTCCATTCTGACTTCACACACCTCTATTCTATGACTACGCACACCTCCATTCTGACATCACACACCTCCATTCTATGACTTCACAGACCTCGAATCTATGATTTCACTCACATGCACTCTATGACTTCACACTCCTCCATTCTATGACTTCCCACACCTCCTTTCTATGACTTCACCCACCTCCAATCAGTGACTACACACCTCCATTCTGACTTCACACACCTCCATTCTGTGACTTCACACACCCCCATTCTATGAGTTCACATACCTCCATTCTATGACTTCACACACCTTCATTCTTACTTCAGAAACATCCATTCTATGACTTCACACACCTCCATTCTATGACTTCACAAACCTCCATTCTGTGACTTCACACACCTCCATTCTGAGTACACACAACTCCATTCGGTGACTTCACACACCTCCATTCTGACTTCACACACCTCCATTCTATGACTTCAAACACTTCCATTCTATGACTTCACACACCTCCATTCTGTGACTTCACACACCTCCATTCTGAGTTCACACACCTCCATTCTGTGACTTCTAACACCTCGATTCTGTGACTTCACACAGCTCCAATCTGTGACTTTACACACTTCAATTCTATGACTTCACACACCTCCATTCTATGACTTCACACACCTCCATTCTGTGACTTCACACATCCATTTTGATTTCACACACCTCCAATATATGACTTCAAACACCTCAATTCTGTGACTTCACACACCTCCATTCTATGACTTCATACCGTCCATTCTGTGACTTCACACAACTCCATTCTATGACTTCACACACTTCCATTCTCTGACTTCACACACCTCAATTCTGTGACTTTACACACCTCCATTCTGGGTTCACACACCTCCATTCTGTGACTTCACACTCCTGCAATCTGTGACTTCCCACACCTCCATTCTGTGACTTCACACACCTCCATTCTATGACTTAACACACCTTCATTCTTACTTCACAAACACCCATTCTAAGACTTCACACACCTCCATTCTATGACTTCACACACCTCCATTCTGTGACTTCACACACCTCCATTATATGACTTCAAACACCTCCATTGTGACTACACACACCTCCATTCTATGAGTTCAACACCTCCATTCAGACTTCACACATCTCCATTCTATGACTTCACACATCTCCATTCTGAATTCACACAGCTCAATTCTGTGACTTCACAAAATTCCATTCTGACTTCACACACCTCCATTGTATGTATTCACAGACCTCCATTCTGTGACTTCACACACGTCCATTGTGACGTCACACACCTCCATTCTATGAGTTCACACACCTCCATTCTTACTTCACAAACCTCTATTCTATGACTTCGCACACCTCCATTCTGACATCACACACCTCCAATCTATGACTTCACAGACCTCGAATCTGTGACTTCACTCACCTCAACTCTATGACTTCACACTCCTCCATTCTATGACTTTCTACAGCTCCTTTCTATGACTTCACCCACCTTCATTCTATGACTTCACACCTCCATTCTGACATCACACACTTTCATTCAGTGACTTCACACACCTCCATTCTGTGACTTTACGCACCTCCATTCTGAGTTCACACACCTCAATTCTGGGACTTCACACACCTCTAATCTGTGACTTCCCACACCTCCATTCTGTGACTTCACACACCTCCATTCTATGACTTCACACACCTCCATTCTATGACTTCACACACGTCCATTCTGTGACTTCACACACCTCCATTCTATAACTTCACACACCTCCATTGTGACTACACACACTACCATTCTATGAGTTCACACACCTCCATTCTGACCTCACACACCTCCATTCTATGACTTCACACACCTCCATTCTATGACTTCACACACCTCCTTTCTATGCCTTCGCACACCTTCATTCTTACTTCACAAACATACATTCTATGACTTCACAATCCTCCATTCTATGACTTCAAACACTTCCATTCTTTGACTGCACACACCTCCATTCTGTGTTCAAACACCTCAATTCTGTGACTTCACACACCTCCTTTATGACTTCACTCACCTCCATTCTGAATTCACACAGCTCCATTCTGTGACTTCACAAAACTCTATTCTATGATTTCACACACCTCCATACTATGACTTAACAAAACTCCATCTATGACTTCACACACCTCCATTCTGACTTCACACACCTCTATTATATGACTACGCACACCTCCATTCTGACATCACACACCTCCATTCTATGACTTCACAGACCTCGAATCTGTGATTTCACTCACATGCACTCTATGACTTCACACTCCTCCATTCTATGAGTTCCCACACCTCTTTCTATGACTTCACCCACCTCCAATCAATGACTACACACCTCCATTCTGACTTCACCCACCTCCATTCTGTGACTTCACACACCCCCATTCTATGAGTTCACATACCTCCATTGTATGACTTCATACACCTTCATTCTTACTTCAGAAACATCCATTGTATGACTTCACACACCTCCATTCTATGACTTCACAAACCTCCATTCTGTGACTTCACACACCTCCATTCTGAGTTCACACAACTCCATTCGGTGACTTCACACACCTCCATTCTGACTTCACACACCTCCATTCTATGACTTCACACACTTCCATTGTATGACTTCACACACCTCCATTCTGTGACTTCACATACCTCCATTCTGAGTTCACACACCTCCAATCTGTGACTTTTAACACCTCGATTCTGTGACTTCACACAGCTCCAATCTGTGACTTCACACACTTCAATTCTATGACTTCACACACCTCCATTCTATGACTTCACACACCTCCATTCTGTGACTTCACACACCTCCATTCTATGACCTCACACACCATCATTCTATGATTTCACACACCTCCATTCTATGATTTCACACATCCATTTTGATTTCACACACCTCCAATATATGACTTCAAACACCTCAATTCTGTGACTTCACACACCTCCATTCTATGACTTCAAACCGTCCATTCTGTGACTTCACACACCTCCATTTTATGACTTCACACACTTCCATTCTATGACTTCACACACCTCCATTCTGTGACTTTACACACCTCCATTCTGAGTTCACACACCTCAATTCTGGGACTTCACACACCTCCAATCTGTGACTTCCCACACCTCCATTCTGTGACTTCACACACCTCCATTCTATGACTTCACACACCTCCATTCTATGACTTCACACACGTCCATTCTGTGACTTCACACACCTCCATTCTATGACTTCACACACCTCCATTGTGACTACACACACTACCATTCTATGAGTTCACACACCTACATTCTGACTTCACACACCTCCATTCTATGACTTCACACACCTCCATTCTATGACTTCACACACCTCCTTTCTGTGCCTTCACACACTTTCATTCTTACTTCACAAACATACATTCTATGACTTCACAATCCTCCATTCTATGACTTCAAACACTTCCATTCTTTGACTTCACACACCTCAATTCTGTGTTCACACACCTCAAGTCTGTGACTTCACACACCTCCTTTCTGACTTCACACACCTCCATTCTATGACTTCACACACCTCCATTCAGTGACTTCACACACCTCCATTCTATGACCTCACACACCTCCATTCTATGTCTTCACACACCTCCATTCTTTGACTTCACACACCTAAATTCTGAGTTGACACATCTCCATTCTGTGACTTCACACACCTCCATTCTGACTTCACACATCTCCATTCTATGACTTCACACACCTTCCTTTTTACTTTACAAACATCCATTCTATAACTTCACAAACCTCCATTCTATGACTTCACACACCTCCATTCAGTGACTTCACACACCTCCATTCTAGGACTTCACACACCTCCATTCTGTGACTTCACACACGTCCATTCTAAGACTTCACACACTTCCATTGTGACGTCACACACCTCCATTCTATGAGTTCACACACCTCTATTCTGACTTCACACACCTCCATTCTATGACTACACACACCTCCATTCGTAATTCACACAGCTCCATTCTGTGCCTTCACAAAATTCTATTCTAGTATTTCACACACCTCCATACTATGACTTCACACAACTCCATCTATGACTTCACACACCTCGATTCTGACTTCACACACGTCTATTCTCTGACTTCACACACCTCCATTCTGACATCTCACACCTCCATTCTATGACTTCACAGACCTCGAATCTGTGATTTCACTCACATGCACTCTATGGCTTCACACTCCTCCATTTATGACTTCAAACACCTCCACTCTTTGACTTCACACACCTCCATTCTGTGTTCACACTCCTCAATTCTGTGACTTCACACACCTCCATTCTGACTTCACACACCTCCATTCTATGACTTCCCACACCTCCTTTCTATGACGTCACCCACTTCCAATCGATGACTACACACCTCCACTCTGACTTCACACACCTCCATTCTGGGACTTCACACACCCCCATTCTATGAGATCACATACCTCCATTCTATGACTTCACACACCTTCATTCTTACTTCAGAAACATCCATTCTATGACTTCACACACCTCCATTCTATGACTTCACAAACCTCCATTCTGTGACTTCACACACCTCCATTCTGAGTTCACACAACTCCATTCGGTGACTTCACATACCTCCATTCTGACTTCACACACCTCCATTCTATGACTTCACACGTTTCCATTCTATGACTTCACACACCTCCCTTCTGTGACTTCACATACCTCCATTCTGAGTTCACACACCTCCATTCTGTGACTTCTCACACTTCAATTCTATGACTTCACACACCTCCATTCTATGACTTCACACACTTCCATTCTGTGACTTCACACACCTCCAACTATGACTTCACACATCCATTTTCATTTCACACAACTCCAATATATGACTTCAAACACGTCAATTCTGTGACTTCACACACCTCCATTCTATGACTTCAAACCTTCCATTCTGTGACTTCACACACCTCCATTCTATGACTTCACACACTTCCATTCTATGACTTCACACACCTCCATTCTGTGACTTTACACACCTCCATTCTGGGTTCACCCACCTCCATTCTGTGACTTCACACTCCTGCAATCTGTGATATCCCACACCTCCATTCTGTGACTTCACACACCTTCATTCTTACTTCACAAACACCCATTCTATGACCTCACACACCCTCATTCTATGATTTCACACACCTCCATTCTATGATTTCACACATCCATTTTGATTTCACACACCTCCAATATATGACTTCAAACACCTCAATTCTGTGACTTCACACACCTCCATTCTATGACTTCATCCCTTCCATTCTTTGACTTCACACACCTCCATTCTATGACTTCACACACTTCCATTCTATGACTTCACACACCTCCATTCTGTGACTTTACACACCTCCATTCTGAGTTCACACACCTCAATTCTGGGACTTCACACACCTCCAATCTGTGACTTCCCACACCTCCATTCTGTGACTTCACACACCTCCATTCTATGACTTCACACACCTCCATTCTATGACTTCACACACGTCCATTCTGTGACTTCACACACCTCCATTCTATGACTTCACACACCTCCATTGTGACTACACACACCTCCATTCTATGAGTTCACACACCTCCATTCTGACTTCACACACCTCCATTCTATGACTTCACACACCTCCATTCTGAATTCACACCGCTCAATTCTGTGACTTCACAAAATTCCATTCTGACTTCACACACCTCCATTGTATGTATTCACACACCTCCATTCTGTGACTTCACACACATCCATTGTGACGTCACACACCTCCATTCTATGAGTTCACACACCTCCATTCTGACTTCACAAACCTCTATTCTATGACTTCGCACACCTCCATTCTGACATCACACACCTCCAATCTATGACTTCACAGACCTCGAATCTGTGACTTCACTCACCTCCACTCTATGACTTCACACTCCTCCATTCTATGACTTCACACACATCCTTTCTATGACTTCACCCACCTTCATTCTATGACTTCACACACCTTCATTCTTTCTTCAGAAACATCCATTCTATGACCTCACACACCTCCATCTATGACTTCACCAACCTCCATTCTGTGACTTAACACATCTCCATTCTGACTTCACACACGTCCATTCTATGACTTCACAAACCTCCATTCTGTGACTTCACACACCTCCATTCTGAGTTCACACACCTCCATTCTGTGACTGCACACACCTCCATTCTATGACATCACACACCTACATTCTATGACTTCACACATCCATTTTGACTTCACACACGTCCAATATATGACTTCAAACAGCTCAATTCTCTGACTTCACACACCTCCATTCTATGACTTTAATCTCGTCCATTCATGGACTTCACACACCTCCATTCTATGACTTCACCCACCTCCATTCTATGACTTCACACACCTCCATTCTCCGACTTCACATCCCTCTAATTTGATTCCTCATACCTCCATTCTATGACTTCACAAACCTCCCTTCGTTGACTTCACAATACTCCATTCTATGACTTCACACATCTACATTCTATGACTTCACACACCTCAATTCTGACTCACACAACTCCATTCTGTGATTTCACAAAACTCCATTCTATGATTTCACATATCTCCATACTATGACTTCACACACCTCCATCTATGACTTCACACACCTCCATTCTGAGTTCACACACCTCCATTCTGTGACTTCACACACCTCCATTCTGACTTCACACACCTCCATTGTATGACTTCACACACCTCCATTCTGTGACTTCACTCACCTCCATTCTATGACTTCACAAACTTCCATTGTGATGTCACACACCTCCATTCTATGAGTTCACACACCTCCATTTTATGACTTCACACACCCAATTTCTATGACTTCACCCATCTCCATTCTATGACTTCACACCTCCATTCTGACTTCACACCCCTCCATTCTGTGACTTCACACACCTCCATTCTATGACTTCACAAACTTCCATTGTGACGTCACACACCTCCATTCTATGAGTTCACACACCTCCATTCTATGACTTCACACACCTCCATTCTGACTTCACACTCCTCTGTTCTATGAGTTCGAACACCTACATTCTGACTTCACACACCTCCATTCTATGACTTCACAGACCTCGAATCTGAACTTCACTCACTTCCACTCTATGAATTCACACTTCTCCATTCTATGACTTCCCACACCTAATTTCTATGACTTCACCCACCTGCATTTTGACTTCACACCTCCATTCTGTCTTCACACACCTCCATTCTATGACTTCCCACACCTCCATTCTGACTTCACACACCTCCATTCTATGACTTCACACACCTCCATTCTGACTTCACACACCTATATTCTGTGACTTCACAAACCTCCATTCTATGATTTCACAAACCTCCATTCTGTGACTTCACACACCTCCATTCTATGACTTCACACACCTCCATTCTGTGACTTCACACACCTCCATTCTATGACTTCACACACCTCCATTCTATGACTTCAAACACCTACACTGTGACTTCACACACTTCCATTCTATGAGTTCACACACCTGCATTGTGACTTCACCCACCTCCATTCTATGACTTCACACACCTCCATTCTGACCTCACACACTTCCATTCTGACTTCACACACCTAAATTCTGTGACTTCACACACCTCCATTCTATGATTTCACACACCTCCATTCTATGACTTCACTCACCTCCATTATATGACTTCACACACCTCCTTTCTGAGTTGACAGACCTCCATTCTATGACTTCACACACCTCCAATCTGAATTCACACACCTCCATTCTATGACTTCACCCACCTCCATTCTATGACTTCACAGACCTCGAATCTGTGACTTCACTCACCTCCACTCTATGACTTCACACTTCTCCATTCTATGACTTCCCACACCGAAGTTCTATGACTTCACCCACCTCCATTCTGTGACTTCCCACCTCCATTCTGACTTCACACACCTCCATTCTATGACTTCACACACCTCAATTCTGACTTCACCCACCTCCATTCTGTGACTTCACACACCTCCATTCTATGATTTCACACACCTCCATTCTGTGACTTCACACAGCTCCATTCTATGACTTCACACACCTCCATTCTGTGACTTCACACACCTCCATTCTGAGTTCACATACCTCCATTCTGTGACTTCTTACACCTCGATTCTGTGACTTCACACACCTCCAATCTGTGACTTCACACACTTCCATTCTATGACTTCACACACCTCCATTCTATGATTTCACAGACCTCGAATCTATGACTTCACTCACCTGCACTCTACGACTTCCCACACCTCCTTTCTATGACTTCACCCACCACCAATCTATGACTACACACCTCCATTCTGACTTCACACACCTCCACTCTGTGACTTCACACACCTCCATTCTATGACTTCACACACCTCCATTCTATGACTTCACACACCTTCATTCTTACCTCAGAAACATCCATTCTATGACTTCACACACCTCCAGTCTATGACTTCACAAACCTCCATTCTGTGACTTCACACACCTCCATTCTGCCTTCACACACTTCCATTCTATGACTTCACACACTTCCACTCTATGACTTCACACACCTCCATTCTCTGACTTCACACACCTCCATTCTGAGTTCACACACCTCCATTCTGTGACTTGACACACCTCCATTCTGTGACTTCACACACTTCCATTCTATGACTTCACACACCTTCATTCTAGGATTTCTCACACCTCCATTCTGTGACTTCACAAACCTCCATTCTATGACCTCACACACCCTCATTCTATGATTTCACACACCTCCATTCTATGACTTCACACATCAATTTTGACTTCACACACCTCCAATATATGACTTCAAACACCTCAATTCTGTGACTTCACACACCTCCATTCTATGACTTCAAACCGTCCATTCTGTGACTTCACACACCTCCATTCTATGTCTTCACACACTTCCATTCTATGACTTCACACACCTCCATTCTGTGACTTTACACACCTTCATTCTGAGTTCACACACCTCTATTCTGGGACTTCACAGACCTCCAATCTGTGACTTCCCACACCTCCATTCTGTGACTTCACACACCTCCATTCTATGACTTCACACAGGTCCATTCTGTGACTTCACACACCTCCATTCTATGACTTCACACACCTCCATTGTGACTACACACACTACCATTCTATGAGTTCACACACCACCATTCTGACTTCACACACCTCCATTCTATGACTACACACACATCCATTCTATGACTTCACACATCTCCTTTCTATTACTTCACCCAACTCCATTCTGTGTCTTCACACCTCCATTCTGAATTCACACACCTCCATTCTGTGACTTCACACACCTCCATTATATGACTTCACACACCTCCATTCTATGACTACACACACCTCCATTCTATGCCTTCACACACCTCCATTCTATGAGTTCACACACCTCCATTCTATGCCTTCACACACCTTCATTCTTGCTTCAGAAATATACATTCTATGACTTCACACTCCTCCATTCTCTGACTTCAAACACCTCCATTCTTTGACTTCACACACCTCCATTCTGTGTTCACACACCTCAATTCTGTGACCTCACACACCTCCATTCTTACTTCACACACGTCCATTCTATGACTTCACACACCTCCATTCTATGTCTTCACACACATCCATTCTTTGACTTCACACACCTAAATTCTGAGTTGACACATCTCCATTCTGTGACTTCACACACCTCCATTCTGACTTCACACATCTCCATTCTATGACTTCACACACCTTCATTTTTACTTTACAAACATCCATTCTATAACTTCACACACCTCCATTCTATGACTTCACACACCTCCATTCAGTGACTTCACACACATCCATTCTATGACTTCACACACCTCCATTCTGTGACGTTGCACACCTCCATTCTATGACTTCACACACTTCCATTTTGACATCACACACCTCCATTCTATGAGTTCACACACCTCCATTCTGACTTCACACACCTCCATTCTATGACTTCACACACCTCCATTCTGAATTCACACAGCTCCATTCTGTGACTTCACAAAACTCTATTCTATGATTTCACATACCTCCATACTATGACTTAACACAACTCCATCTATGACTTCACACACCTCCATTCTGACTTCACACACCTCTATTCTATGACTACGCACACCTCCATTCTGACATCACACACCTCCATTCTATGACTTCACAGACCTCGAATCTATGATTTCACTCACATGCACTCTATGACTTCACACTCCTCCATTCTATGACTTCCCACACCTCCTTTCTATGACTTCACCCACCTCCAATCGATGACTACACACCTCCACTCTGACTTCACACACCTCCATTCTGGGACTTCACACCCCCCCATTCTATGAGATCACATACCTCCATTCTATGACTTCACACACCTTCATTCTTACTTCAGAAACATCCATTCTATGACTTCACACACCTCCATTCTATGACTTCACAAACCTCCATTCTGTGACTTCACACACCTCCATTCTGAGTTCACACAACTCCATTCGGTGACTTCACATACCTCCATTCTGACTTCACACACCTCCATTCTATGACTTCACACACTTCCATTCTATGACTTCACAAACCTCCATTCTGTGACTTCACACACCTCCATTCTGAGTTCACACACCTCCATTCTGTGACTTCTCACACTTCAATTCTATGACTTCACACACCTCCATTCTATGACTTCACACACTTCCATTCTGTGACTTCACACACCTCCAACTATGACTTCACACATCCATTTTCATTTCACACAACTCCAATATATGACTTCAAACACGTCAATTCTGTGACTTCACACACCTCCATTCTATGACTTCAAACCTTCCATTCTGTGACTTCACACACCTCCATTCTATGACTTCACACACTTCCATTCTATGACTTCATACACCTCCATTCTGTGACTTTACACACCTCCATTCTGGGTTCACCCACCTCCATTCTGTGACTTCACACTCCTGCAATCTGTGATATCCCACACCTCCATTCTGTGACTTCACACACCTTCATTCTTACTTCACAAACACCCATTCTATGACCTCACACACCCTCATTCTATGATTTCACACACCTCCATTCTATGATTTCACACATCCATTTTGATTTCACACACCTCCAATATATGACTTCAAACACCTCAATTCTGTGACTTCACACACCTCCATTCTATGACTTCATACCTTCCATTCTGTGACTTCACACACCTCCATTCTATGACTTCACACACTTCCATTCTATGACTTCACACACCTCCATTCTGTGACTTTACACACCTCCATTCTGAGTTCACACACCTCAATTCTGGGACTTCACACACCTCCAATCTGTGACTTCCCACACCTCCATTCTGTGACTTCACACACCTCCATTCTATGACTTCACACACCTCCATTCTATGACTTCACACACGTCCATTCTGTGACTTCACACACCTCCATTCTATGACTTCACACACCTCCATTGTGACTACACACACCTCCATTCTATGAGTTCACACACCTCCATTCTGACTTCACACACCTCCATTCTATGACTTCACACACCTCCATTCTGAATTCACACCGCTCAATTCTGTGACTTCACAAAATTCCATTCTGACTTCACACACCTCCATTGTATGTATTCACACACCTCCATTCTGTGACTTCACACACATCCATTGTGACGTCACACACCTCCATTCTATGAGTTCACACACCTCCATTCTGACTTCACAAACCTCTATTCTATGACTTCGCACACCTCCATTCTGACATCACACACCTCCAATCTATGACTTCACAGACCTCGAATCTGTGACTTCACTCACCTCCACTCTATGACTTCACACTCCTCCATTCTATGACTTCACACACATCCTTTCTATGACTTCACCCACCTTCATTCTATGACTTCACACACCTTCATTCTTGCTTCAGAAACATCCATTCTATGACCTCACACACCTCCATCTATGACTTCACCAACCTCCATTCTGTGACTTAACACACCTCCATTCTGACTTCACACACGTCCATTCTATGACTTCACAAACCTCCATTCTGTGACTTCACACACCTCCATTCTGAGTTCACACACCTCCATTCAGTGACTGCACACACCTCCATTCTATGACATCACACACCTACATTCTATGACTTCACACATCCATTTTGACTTCACACACGTCCAATATATGACTTCAAACAGCTCAATTCTCTGACTTCACACACCTCCATTCTATGACTTTAATCTCGTCCATTCATGGACTTCACACACCTCCATTCTATGACTTCACCCACCTCCATTCTATGACTTCACACACCTCCATTCTCCGACTTCACATCCCTCTAATTTGATTCCTCATACCTCCATTCTATGACTTCACAAACCTCCCTTCGTTGACTTCACAATACTCCATTCTATGACTTCACACATCTACATTCTATGACTTCACACACCTCAATTCTGACTCACACAACTCCATTCTGTGATTTCACAAAACTCCATTCTATGATTTCACATATCTCCATACTATGACTTCACACACCTCCATCTATGACTTCACACACCTCCATTCTGAGTTCACAAACCTCCATTCTGTGACTTCACACACCTCCATTCTGAGTACACACAACTCCATTCGGTGACTTCACACACCTCCATTCTGACTTCACACACCTCCATTCTATGACTTCAAACACTTCCATTCTATGACTTCACACACCTCCATTCTGTGACTTCACATACCTCCATTCTGAGTTCACACACCTCCATTCTGTGACTTCTAACACCTCGATTCTGTGACTTCACACAGCTCCAATCTGTGACTTTACACACTTCAATTCTATGACTTCACACACCTCCATTCTATGACTTCACACACCTCCATTCTGTGACTTCACACATCCATTTTGATTTCACACACCTCCAATATATGACTTCAAACACCTCAATTCTGTGACTTCACACACCTCCATTCTATGACTTCATACCGTCCATTCTGTGACTTCACACAACTCCATTCTATGACTTCACACACTTCCATTCTCTGACTTCACACACCTCAATTCTGTGACTTTACACACCTCCATTCTGGGTTCACACACCTCCATTCTGTGACTTCACACTCCTGCAATCTGTGACTTCCCACACCTCCATTCTGTGACTTCACACACCTCCATTCTATGACTTAACACACCTTCATTCTTACTTCACAAACACCCATTCTAAGACTTCACACACCTCCATTCTATGACTTCACACACCTCCATTCTGTGACTTCACACACCTCCATTATATGACTTCAAACACCTCCATTGTGACTACACACACCTCCATTCTATGAGTTCAACACCTCCATTCAGACTTCACACATCTCCATTCTATGACTTCACACATCTCCATTCTGAATTCACACAGCTCAATTCTGTGACTTCACAAAATTCCATTCTGACTTCACACACCTCCATTGTATGTATTCACAGACCTCCATTCTGTGACTTCACACACGTCCATTGTGACGTCACACACCTCCATTCTATGAGTTCACACACCTCCATTCTTACTTCACAAACCTCTATTCTATGACTTCGCACACCTCCATTCTGACATCACACACCTCCAATCTATGACTTCACAGACCTCGAATCTGTGACTTCACTCACCTCAACTCTATGACTTCACACTCCTCCATTCTATGACTTTCTACAGCTCCTTTCTATGACTTCACCCACCTTCATTCTATGACTTCACACCTCCATTCTGACATCACACACTTTCATTCAGTGACTTCACACACCTCCATTCAATGACTTCACACACCTCCATTCTATGACTTCACACACCTTCATTCTTACTTCAGAAACATCCATTCTATGACCTCACTCACCTCCATCTATGACTTCAGAAACCTCCATTCTGTGACTTCACACACCTCCATACTGAGTTCACAAAACTGCATTCGGTGACTTAACACACCTCCATTCTGACTTCACACACGTCCATTCTATGCCTTCACACACTTCCATTCCATGACTTCACAAACCTCCATTCTGTGACTTCACACACCTCTATTCTGAGTTCACACACCTCCATTCTGTGACTTCACACACCTCCATTCTATGACTTCACACTCCTACATTCTATGACTTCACACATCCATTTTGACTTCACACACCTCCATTCTCCGACTTCACACCCCTCTAAGTTGATTTCTCATACCTCCATTCTATGACTTCACAAACCTCCCTTCGTTGACTTCACAATACTCCATTCTATGACTTCACACATCTATATTCTATGACTTCACACACCTCAATTCTGAGTCACACAACTCCATTCTGTGACTTCACAAAACTCCATTCTATGATTTCACATATCTCCATACTATGACTTCACCCACCTCCATCTATGACTTCACACACCTCCATTATGAGTTCACACACCTCCATTCTGTGACTTCACAGACCTCCATTCTGACATCACACACCTCCATTGTATGACTTCACACACCTCAATTCTTTGACTACACACACCTCCATTCTATGTCTTCACAAACTTCCATTGTGATGTCACACACCTCCATTCTATGAGTTCACACACCTCCATTCTAGGACTTCACACACCTAATTTCTATGACTTCACCCACCTCCATTCTATGACTTTACACCTCCATTCTGACTTCACACACCTCCATTCTGTGACTTCACACACCTCCATTCTATGAATTCACAAACTTCCATTGTGACGTCACACACCTCCATTCTATGAGTTTACACACCTCCATTCTATGACTTCACTCACCTCCATTGTACCACTTCACACACCTCCTTTCTGAGTTGACACACCTCCATAGTATGACTTCACACACCTCCAATCTGAATTCACACACCTCCATTCTATGACTTCACCCACCTCCATTCTATGACTTCACACACCTCCATTCTCCGACTTCACACCCCTCTAATTTGATTTCTCATACCTCCATTCTATGACTTCACAAACCTCCCTTCGGTGACTTCACAATACTCCATTTTATGACTTCCCACATCTACATTCTTTCACTTCACACACCTCAATTCTGACTCACACAACTCCATTCTGTGACTTCACAAAACTCCATTCTATGATTTCACATATCTCCATACTATGACTTCACACACCTCCATCTATGACTTCACACACCTCCATTCTGAGTTCACACACCTCCATTCTGTGACTTCACACACCTCCATTCCGGCTTCACACACCTCCATTGTATGACTTCACACACCTCCATTCTGTGACTTCACACACCTCCATTCTATGACTTCACAAACTTCCATTGTGACGTCACACACCTCCATTCTATGAGTTCACACACCTCCGTTCTATGACTTCACACACCTCCATTCTGACTTCACACACCTCTATTCTATGACTTTGAACACCTACATTCTGACTTCCCACACCTCCATTGTTGAGGACCGACTGTGGGGTCAATGACCTTGGACCTGACCTTGGACCTAGCAACTGTATACACAAGGAAATAACTCTTTTCATGATGACTTTAAACAATGTCAATCAGTTCTTATCATGATGACTTTAAGCAATGTCAATCAGTTCTTATCATGATGACTTTAAGCAATGTTAATCCTTTCTCATTTATCCTATATGTGATTTGTTTACTATTTTGTATGAATGTAGCCTCTGGCAACTCCCTAGTTTTAAGAAGAGTATTTAAGGTCGGAACTTAAAATAAACGAGAGAGTCTCTTAGGCGGCAGTCTGGAGCTCACAGTCTTCTTGGACTGCTGACTTGGGCTGTAGTCCTCCCGAACTCCATCTGTTTGTCTCTCTTCTGTTTTTTCCTAGTCCTTGCCCCTATTTCAGGGATCCCAATCCGCGAACCCTGGTTTGCTGCCGGCTGGCCCCGGCACTCCATTGTATGACTTCACAGACCTCGAATCTGTGACTTCACTCACCTCCACTCTATTTCACACTTCTCCATTCTATGACTTCCCACACCTAATTTCTGTGACTTCACCCACCTCCATTCTATGACTTCACACCTCCATTCTGACTTCACACACCTCCATTCTATGACTTCACACACCTCCATTCTGACTTCACACACCTCCATTCTGTGACTTCACACACCTCCATTCTATGATTTCACACACCTGAATTCTGTGACTTCACACACCTGAATTCTATGACTTCACACACCTCCATTCTGTGACTTCACACACCTCCATTCTCTGACTTCACACACCTACATTTTGACTTCACACCCTCCATTCTATGAGTTCACACACCTGCATTGTGACTTCACACACCTCCATTCTATGACTTCACACACCTCCATTCTGACCTCACACACCTCCATTCTGACTTCACACATCTAAATTCTGTGACTTCACACACCTCCATTCTATGATTTCACACACCTCCATTCTATGACTTCACTCACCTCCATTCTATGACTTCACACACCTCCTTTCTGTGTTGACACACCTCCATTCTATGACTTCACACACCTCCAATCTGAATTCACAAACCTCCATTCTATGACTTCACACACCTCCATTCTCCGAATTCACACCCCTCTAAGTTGATTTCTCATACCTCCATTCTATGACTTCACAAACCTCCCTTCGGTGACTTCACAATACTCCATTCTATGACTTCACACATCTACATTCTATGACTTCACACACCTCAATTCTGACTCACACAACTCCATTCTGTGACTTCACAAAACTCCATTCTATGATTTCACACATCTCTATACTATGACTTCACACACCTCCATCTATGACTTCACACACCTCCATTCTGAGTTCACACACCTCCATTCTGTGACTTCACACACCTCCATTCTGAATTCACACACCTCCATTGTATGACTTCACACACCTCCATTCAGTGACTTCACACACCTCCATTTTATGACTTCACAAACTTCCATTGTGACGTCACACACCTCCATACTATGAGTTCACACACCTCCATTCTGACATCACACACCTCCACTCTATGACTTCACAGTCCTCCATTCTATGACTTCCCACACCTCCTTTCTACGACTTCACCCACCTTCATTCTATGACTTCACACCTCCATTTTGACTTCACACACTTCCATTCAGTGACTTCACACACCTCCATTCAATGACTTCACACACCTACATTCTTTGATTTCACACACCTCCAATCTGACATCACACACCTCCATTCTATGATTTCACAGACCTCGAATCTATGACTTCACTCACCTGCACTCTATGACTTCCCACACCTCCTTTCTATAACTTCCCCCACCTCCAATCTATGACTACACACCTCCATTCTGACTTCACACATCTCCATTCTGTGACTTCACACACCTCCATTCTATGACTTCACACACCTCCATTCTATGACTTCACACACCTTCATTCTTACTTCAGAAACATCCATTCTATGACTTCACACACCTCCATTCTATGACTTCACAAACCTCCATTCTGAGACTTCACACACCTCCATTCTCTGACTTCACACACCTCCATTCTGAGTTCACACACCTCCATTCTGTGACTTCACACACCTCCATTCTGTGACTTCACACACTTTCATTCTATGACTTCACACACCTTCATTCTATGATTTCACACACCTCCATTCTGTGAGTTCACAAACCTCCATTCTATGACCTCACACACCCTCATTCTATGATTTCACGCACCTCCATTCTATGACTTCACACATCCATTTTGACTTCACACACCTCCAATATATGACTTCAAACACCTCAATTCTGTGACTTCACACACCTCCATTCTATGACTTCATACCGTCCATTCTGTGAATTCACACACCTCCATTCTATGACTTCACACACCTCCATTCTGAGTTCACACACCTCTATTCTGCGATTTCACACACCTTTCATTCTGTGACTTCACACACCTCCATTCTGTGACTTCACACACTTCAATTCTATGACTTCACACACCTTCATTCTATGATTTCACACACCTCCATTCTGTGACTTCACAAACCTCCATTCTATGACCTCACACACCCTCATTCTATGATTTCACACACCTCCATTCTATGACTTCACACATCCATTTTGACTTCACACACCTCCAATATATGACTTCAAACACCTCAATTCTGTGACTTCACACACCTCCATTCTATGACTTCAAACCGTCCATTCTGTGACTTCACACACCTCCATTCTATGACTTCACACACTTCCATTCTATGACTTCACACACCTGCATTCTGTGACTTTACACACCTCCATTCTGAGTTCACACACCTCAATTCTGGGACTTCACAGACCTCCAATCTGTGACTTCCCACACCTCCATTCTGTGACTTCACACACCTCCATTCTATGACTGCACACACCTCCATTCTATGACTTCACACACGTCCATTCTGTGACTTCACACACCTCCATTCTATGACTTAACACACCTACATTGTGACTACACACACTACCATTCTATGAGTTCACACACCTCCATTCTGAATTCAGACACCTCCATTCTGTGACTTCACACACCTCCATTATATGACTTCACACACCTCCATTCTATGACTTCACACACCTCCATTCTATGACTTCACCAACTCCATTCTATGACTTCACACCTCCATTCTGACTTCACACACCTCCATTCTGTGACTTCACACACCTCCATTATATGACTTCACACACCTCCATTCTATGACTTCACACACCTCCATTCTAAGCCTTCACACACCTCCATTCTGTGACTTCACACAGCTCCATTCTATGGTTTCACACACCTTCATTCTTACTTCACAAATATACATTCTATGACTTCACACTCCTCCATTCTATGACTTCAAACACCTCCATTCTTTGACTTCACACACCTCCATTCTGTGTTCACACACCTCAATTCTGTGACCTCACACACCTCCATTCTGACTACACACACCTCCATTCTATGACTTCTCACACCTCCATTCTATGTCTTCACAAACCTCCATTCTTTGAATTCACACACCTAAATTCTGAGTTGACACATCTCCATTCTGTGACTTCACACACCTCCATTCTGACTTCACACATCTCCATTCTATGACTTCACACACCTTCATTATTACTTTACAAACATCCATTCTATAACTTCACACACCTCCATTCTATGACTTCACACACCTCCATTCAGTGATTTCACACACTTCCATTCTATGACTTCACACACCTGCATTCTGTGACTTTACACACCTCCATTCTATGACTTCACACACTTCCATTGTGACGTCACACACCTCCATTCTATGAGTTCACACACCTCCATTCTGACTTCACACACCTCCATTATATGACTTCACACACCTCCATTCTGAATTCACACAGCTCCATTCTGTCACTTCACAAAACTCTATTCTATGATTTCACACACCACCATACTATGACTTCACCTAACTCCATCTATGACTTCACACACCTCCATTCTGACTTCACACACCTCTATTCTATGACTTCGCACACCTCCATTCTGACATCACACACCTCCATTCTATGACTTCACAGACCTCGAATCTGTGATTTCACTCACATGCACTCTGTGACTTCACACTCCTCCATTCTATGACTTCCCACACTTCCTTTCTATGACTTCACCCACCTCCAATCGATGACTACACACCTCCATTCTGACTTCACACACCTCCACTCTGTGACTTCACACACCCCCATTCTAGAAGTTCACATACCTCCATTCTATGACTTCACACACCTTCATTCTTACTTCAGAAACATCCATTCTATGACTTCACACACCTCCATTCTATGACTTCACAAACCTCCATTCTGTGACTTCACACACCCCATTCTGAGTTCACACAACTCCATTCGGTGACTTCACACACCTCCATTCTGACTTCACACACCTCCATTATATGACTTCACACACTTCCATTCTATGACTTCACACACCTCCATTCTGTGACTTCACACACCTCCATTCTGAGTTCACACACCTCCATTCTGTGACTTCTCACACCTCGATTCTGTGACTTCACACAGCTCCAATCTGTGACTTCACACACTTCCATTCTATGACTTCACACACCTCCATAATATGACTTCACACATCCATTTTGATTTCACACACCTCCAATATATGACTTCAAACACCTCAATTCTGTGACTTCACACACCTCCATTCTATGACTTCATACCGTCCATTCTGTGACTTCACACACCTCCATTCTCTGACTTCACACACTTCCATTCTATGACTTCACACACCTCCAGTCTGTGACTTTACACACCTCCATTCTGGGTTCACACACCTCCATTCTGTGACTTCATACTCCTGCAATCTGTGACATCCCACACCTCCATTCTGTGACTTCACACACCTCCATTCTATGACTTCACACACCTTCATTCTTTCTTTACTAACACCCATTCTATGACTTCACACACCTCCATTCTATGACTTCACACACCTCCATTCTGTGACTTCACACACCTCCATTCTATGACTTCACACACCTCCATTGTGACTACACACACCTCCATTCTATGAGTTCACACACCTCCATTCTGACTTCACACACCTCCATTCTATGACTTCACACACCTCCATTCTGAATTCACACAGCCCTATTCTGTGACTTCACAAAATTGCATTCTGACTTCACACACCTCCATTGTATGTATTCCCACACGTCCATTCTGTGACTTCACACACCTCCATTGTGACGTCACACACCTCCATTCTATGGGTTCACACACCTCCATTCTGACTTCACAAGCCTCTATTCTATGACTTCGCAAACGTCCATTCTGACATCACACACCTCCAATCTATGACTTCACAGACCTCGAATCTGTGACTTCACTCACCTCCACTCTATGACTTCACACTCCTCCATTCTATGACTTCCCACACCTCCTTTCTATGACTTCACCCACATTCATTCTATGACTTCACACACCTTCATTCTTACTTCAGAAACATCCATTCTATGACCTCACACACCTCCATCTATGACTTCACCAACCTCCATTTTGTGACTTAACACACCTCCATTCTGACCTCACACACGTCCAACTGTGACTTCACACACTTCCATTCTATGACTTAACAAACCTCCATTCTGTGACTTCACACACCTCCATTCTGAGTTCACACACCTCCATTCTGTGACTTCACACACCTCCATTCTATGACTTCACACACCTACATTCTATGACTTCACACATCCATTTTGAGTTCACACACCTCCAATATATGACTTCAAACAGCTCAATTCTCTGACTTCACACACCTCCATTCTATGACTTTAAACTCGTCCATTCAGTAACTTCACACACCTCCATTCTATGACTTCACCCAACTCCATTCTATGACTTCACACACCTCCATTCTCCGAATTCACACACCTCTAATTTGATTTCTCATACCTCCATTCTATGAGTTCACAAATCTCCCTTCGTTGACTTCACAATACTCCATTCTATGACTTCACACATCTACATTCTATGACTTCACACACCTCAATTCTGAGTCACACAACTCCATTCTGTGACTTCACAAAACTCCATTCTATGATTTCACATATCTCCATTCTATGACTTCACACACCTCCATCTATGACTTCACACACCTCCATTATGAGTTCACACACCTACATTCTGTGACTTCACACACCTCCATTCTGACTTCACACACCTCCATTGTATGACTTCACACAGCTCCATTCTGTGACTTCACCCACCTCCATTCTATGACTTCACACACCTCCATTCTGACCTCACACACCTCCATTCTGACTTCACACACCTAAATTCTGTGACTACACACACCTCCATTCTATGATTTCACACACCTCCATTCTATGACTTCACTCACCTCCATTCTATGACTTCACACACCTCCTTTCTGAGTTGACACACCTCCATTCTATGATTTCACACACCTCCAATCTGAATTCACACACCTCCATTCTATGATTTCACCCACCTCCATTCTATGACTTCACCCACCTCCATTCTCCGACTTCACACCCCTCTAATTTGATTTCTCATACCTCCATTCTATGACTTCACAAACCTCCCTTCGGTGACTTCACAATACTCCATTCTATGACTTCACACACCTCCATTCTATGACTTCACAGACCTCGAATCTGTGACTTCACTCACCTCCACTCTATGACTTCACACTTCTCCATTCTAGGACTTCCACACCTAAGTTCTATGACTTCACCCACCTCCATTCTATGACTTCACACCTCCATTCTGATTTCACACACCTCCATTCTATGACTTCACACACCTCCATTCTGACTTCACACACCTCCATTCTGTGACTTCACACACCTCCATTCTATGATTTCACACACCTCCATTCTGTGACTTCACACACCTCCATTCTATGACTTCACACACCTCCATTCTGTGACTTCACACACCTCCATTCTGAGTTCACACACCTCCATTCTGTGACTTCTCACACCACGATTCTGTGACTTCACACACCTCCAATCTGTGACTTCACACACTTCCAGTCTATGACTTCACACCCCTCCATTCTATGACTTCACACACCTCCATTCTGTGACTTCATACACCTCCATTCTATGACTTCACCTACCTCCATTCTATGACTTCACCCACCTTCATTCTATGAATTCACACACCTTCATTCTTACTTCAGAAACATCCATTCTATGACCTCACAAACCTCCATCTATGACTTCACCAACCTCCATTCTGTGACTTAACACACCTCCATTCTGACTTCACACACGTCCATTCTATGACTTCACACACTTCCATTCTATGACTTAACAAACCTCCATTCTGTGACTTCACACACCTCCATTCTGAGTTCACACACCTCCATTCTGTGACTTCACACACCTCCATTCTATGACTTCACACACATACATTCTATGATTTCACACATCCATTTTGACTTCACACAACTCCAATATATGACTTCAAACAGCTCAATTCTCTGACTTCACACACCTCCATTCTATGACTTCACCCACCTCCATTCTATGACTTCACACTCCTACATTCTCCGACTTCACAACCCTCTAATTTGATTTCTCATACCTGCATTCTATGATTTCACAAACCTCCCTTCGTTGACTTCACAATACTCCATTCTATGACTTCACACATCTACATTCTATGACTTCACACACCTCAATTCTGACTCACACAACTCCATTCTGTGACTTCACAAAACTCCATTGTATGATTTCACATATCTCCATACTATGACTTCACACACCTCCATCTTTGACTTCACACACCTCCATTATGAGTTCACACACCTACATTCTGTGACTTCACACACCTCCATTCTATGACTTCACAAAATTCCATTGTGATGTCACACACCTCCATTCTATGAGTTCACACACCTCCATTCTATGACTTCACACACCTAATTTCTATGACTTCACCCACCTCCATTCTATGACTTCACACCTCCATTCTGACTTCACACACCTCCATTCCGTGACTTCACACACCTCCATTCTATGACTTCACAAACTTCCATTGTGACGTCACAGACCTCCATTCTATGTGTTCACACACCTCCATTCTATGACTTCACTCACCTCCATTCTATGACTTCACACACCTCCTTTCTGAGTTGACACACCTCCATTCTATGACTTCACACACCTCCAATCTGAATTCACACACCTCCATTCTATGACTTCACCCACCTCCATTCTATGACATCACACACCTCCATTCTCCGACTTCACACCCCTCTAATTTGATTTCTCATACCTCCATTCTATGACTTCACAAACCTCCCTTCGGTGACTTCACAATACTCCATTCTATGACTTCACACATCTACATTCTATGACTTCACACACCTCAATTCTGACTCACATAACTCCATTCTGTGACTTCACAAAACTCCATTCTATGATTTCACATATCTCCATACAATGACTTCACACACCTCCATTCTGTGACTTCACACACCTCCATTCTGACTTCGCACACCTCCATTGTATGACTTCAGAAACCTCCATTCTGTGACTTCACACACCTCCATTCTATGACTTCACAAACTTCCATTGTGACGTCACACACCTCCATTCTATGAGTTCACACACCTCCATTCTATGACTTCACACACCTCCATTCTGACTTCACACACCTCTATTCTATGACTTCGAACACCTACATTCTGACTTCACACACCTCCATTCTATGACTTCACAGACCTGGAATCTGTGACTTCACTCACCTCCACTCTATGAATTCACACTTCTCCATTCTATGACTTCCACACCTAATTTCTATGATTACACCCACCTCCATTCTATGACTTCACACCTCCATTCTGACTTCACACACCTCCATTCTATGACTTCACACACCTCCATTCTGACTTCACACACCTCCACTCTGTGACTTCACACAACTCCATTCTATAATTTCACACACCTCCATTCTGTGTCTTCACACACCTCCATTCTATGACTTCACACAACTCCATTCTGTGACTTCACACACCTCCATTCTATGACTTCACACACCTCCATTCTATGACTTCACACACCTTCATTCTTACTTCAGAAACATCCATTCTATGACCTCACACACCTCCATCTATGACTTCACAAACCTCCTTTCTGTGACTTCACACACCTCCATACTGAGTTCACAAAACTGTATTCGGTGACTTAACACACCTCCATTCTGACTTCACACACGTCCATTCTATGTCTTCACACACTTCCATTCTATGACTTCACAAACCTCCATTCTGTGACTTCACACACCTCCATTCTGAGTTCACACACCTCCATTCTGTGACTTCACACACCTACATTCTATGACTTCACACATCCATTTTGACTTAACATACCTCCAATATATGACTTCAAACAGCTCAATTCTCTGCCTTCACACACCTCCATTCTATGACTTTAAACCCGTCTGTTCAGTGACTTCACACTCCTCCATCTATGACTTCACCAACCTCCATTCTGTGACTTAACACACCTCCATTCTGAGTTCACACACCTTCATTCTATGACTTCACACACCTTCATTCTTACTTCAGAACATCCATTCTATGACCTTACACACTTCCATTCTATGACTTAACAAACCTCCATTCTGTGACTTCACACACCTCCATTCTGAGTTCACACACCTCCATTCTGTGACTTCACACACCTCCATTCTATGACTTCACACACCTACATTCTATGACTTCACACATCCATTTTGACTTCACACACCTCCAATATATGACTTGAAACAGCTCAATTCTCTGACTTCATACACCTCCATTCTATGACTTTAAACTCGTCCATTCAGTGACTTCACACACCTCCATTCTATGACTTCACCCATCTCCATTCTATGACTTCACACACCTACATTCTCCGACTTCACACCCCTCTAATTTGATTTCTCATACCTCCATTCTATGACTTCACAAACCTCCCTTCGTTGACTTCACAATACTCCCTTCTATGACTTCACACATCTACATTCTATGACTTCACACACCTCAATTCTGACTCACACAACTCCATTCTGTGACTTCAGAAAACTCCATTCTATGATTTCACATATCTCCATACTATGACTTCACACACCTCCATCTATGACTTCACACAGCTCCATTATGAGTTCACACACCTACATTCTGTGACTTCACACACCTCCATTCTGACATCACACACCTCCATTGTATGACTTCACACACCTCCATTCTGTGACTTCACACACCTCCATTCTATGACTTCACAAACTTCCATTGTGATGTCACACACCTCCATTCTATGAGTTCACACACCTCCATTCTATGACTTCACAAACCTAATTTCTATGACTTCACCCACCTCCATTCTATGACTTCACACCTCCATTCTGACTTCACACACCTCCATTCTGTGACTTCACTCACCTCCATTCTATGACTTCACAAACTTCCATTGTGACGTCACAGACCTCCATTCTATGTGTTCACACACCTCCATTCTATGACTTCACTCACCTCCATTCTATGACTTCACACACCTCCTTTCTGAGTTGACACACCTCCATTCTATGACTTCACACACCTCCAATCTGAATTCACACACCTCCATTCTATGACTTCACCCACCTCAATTCTATGACTTCACACACCTCCATTCTCCGACTTCACACCCCTCTAATTTGATTTCTCATACCTCCATTCTATGACTTCACAAACCTCCCTTCGGTGACTTCACAATACTCCATTCTATGACTTCACACACCTCCATTCTATGACTTCACAGACCTCGAATCTGTGACTTCACTCACCTCCACTCTATAACTTCACACTTTTCCATTCCAGGACTTCCCACACCTAAGTTCTATGACTTCACCCACCTCCATTCTATTACTTCACACCTCCATTCTGACTTCACACACCTCCATTCTATGACTTCACACACCACCATTCTGACTTCACACACCTCCATTCTGTGACTTCACACACCTCCATTCTATGATTTCACACACATCCATTCTGTGACTTCACACACCTCCATTCTATGACTTCACACACCTCCATTCTGTGACTTCACACACCTCCATTCTGAGTTCACACACCTCCATTCTGTGACTTCTCACACCTCGATTCTGTGACTTCACACACCTCCATTCTGTGACTTCACACACCTCCATTCTATGATTTCACACACATCCATTCTGTGACTTCACACACCTCCATTCTATGACTTCACACACCTCCATTCTGTGACTTCACACACCTCCGTTCTGAGTTCACACACCTCCATTCTATGACTTCACACACCTCCATTCTATGACTTCACCCAACTCCATTCTATGACTTCACACCTCCATTCTGACTTCACACACCTCCATTCTGTGACTTCACACACCTCCATTATATGACTTCACACACCTCCATTCTATGACTTCACACACCTCCATTCTAAGCCTTCACACACCTCCATTCTGTGACTTCACACACCTCCATTCTATGGTTTCACACACCTTCATTCTTACTTCACAAATATACATTCTATGACTTCACACTCCTCCATTCTATGACTTCAAACACCTCCATTCTTTGACTTCACACACCTCCATTCTGTGTTCACACACCTCAATTCTGTGACCTCACACACCTCCATTCTGACTACACACACCTCCATTCTATGACTTCTCACACCTCCATTCTATGTCTTCACACACCTCCATTCTTTGAATTCACACACCTAAATTCTGAGTTGACACATCTCCATTCTGTGACTTCACACACCTCCATTCTGACTTCACACATCTCCATTCTATGACTTCACACACCTTCATTATTACTTTACAAACATCCATTCTATAACTTCACACACCTCCATTCTATGACTTCACACACCTCCATTCTATGACTTCACTCACCTCCATTCTATGACTTCACACACCTCCTTTCTGAGTTGACACACCTCCATTCTATGACTTCACCCACCTCCAATCTGAATTCACACACCTCCATTCTATGACTTCATACACCTCCATTCTGTGACTTCACTCACCTCCATTCTATGAGTTCACACACCTCCATTTTGACTTCACACACCTCCATTCTATAACTTAACACAGCTCCATTCTGAGTCCACACACCTCAATTCTATGACTTTACACACCTCTATTCTGACTTCACACACCTCCATTCTGTGACTTCACAAACATCCATTCTATGACTTCACACACCTCCAATCTGTGACTTCACACATCTCCACTCTGTGTCTTTACACACCTGCATTCTGCGAATTCACACACCTCCATTTTGTGATTTCACACACCTCCATTCTATGACTTCACACACCTCCATTATTTGACTTCACACACCTCCATTCTATGACTTCACACACCTCCATTGTAACTTCACACACCTCCATTCTGTGACTTCACAAACCTCCATTCTATGACTTCACACACCTCCATTCTGTGACTTCAAACATCTCCACTCTGTGACTTTACACACCTGCATTCTGCGAATTCACACACCTCCATTCTGTGATTTCACACACCTCCATTCTGTGATTTCACACACCTCCATTCTATGACTTCACACACCTCCATTATTTGACGTCACACACCTCCATTCTATGACTTCACACACCTCCATTGTAACTTCACACACCTCCATTCTGTGACTTTACAAACCTCCATTCTATGACTTCACACACCTCCACTCTGTGACTTCACACATCTCCACTCTGTGACTTTACACACCTGCATTCTGCGAATTCACACACCTCCATTCTGTGATTTCACACACCTCCATTATATGACTTCACACACCTCCATTCTATGACTTCACACACTTCCATTCTATGAATTCACACACCTCCATTCTATGACTTCACACACCTCCATTCTATGACTTCACACGCCTGCATTCTGACATCACACACCTCCATTCTATGACTTCATACACCTCCATTCTATGACTTCATACACCAACATTCTAGGACTTCACACACTTCCATTCTATGACTTCACAAATCTCCATTCTGACTCCACATTCCTCCATTCTATGACTTCACACACCTCCATTCTATGACTTCACACATCTCCTTTCTGTAACTTCACACACTTCCAATGTTTGACTTCACAAAACTCCATTCCATGACTTCACACTCCTCCATTCCATGAGTTCACACACCGCCATTCTTTGACTTCACACACGTCCATTTTGATTTCACACACCTACATTCTGTGACTTCACACACCTCCATTTGTGACTTCACACACCACCATTTTGACTTCACACACCTCCATTCTGTGACTTCACACACCTCCATTCTATGACTTAACACACTTCCTTTCTAATACTTCACACACTTCCATTCTGTGACTTCACACACTTCCTTTCTGAGTTCACACACCTCCATTGTTTCACTTCACACACCTCCAATATATGACCTCAAACACCTCAATTCTCTGACTTCACACACCTTCATTCTATGACTTCATATCCGTCCATTCTGTGACTTCACACACCTCCATTCTATGACTTCATCACCTCCATTCTATGACTTCAACCACCTCCATTCTATAACTTCACACACCTCCATTCTGTGACTTCACACACCTCCATTCTATGACTTCACACACCTCCATTCTATGACTTCACACACCTACATTGTGACTTCACACACTTTCATTCTATGACTTCACAAACCTCGAATCTGTGACTTCACTCACCTCCACTCTATGACTTCACACTTCTCCATTCTATGACTTCCCAAACCTAATTTCTATGACTTCACCCACCTCCATTCTATGACTTCACCCCTCCATTCTGACTTCACACACCTCCATTCTATGACTTCACACACCTCCATTCTGACTTCACACACCTCCATTCTGTGACTTCACACACCTCCATTCTATGATTTCACACACCTCCATTCTGTGACTTCACACACCTCCATTCTATGACTTCACACACCTCCATTCGGTCACTTCACACACCTCCATTCTATGACTTCACACACCTCCATTCTATGACTTCAAACACCTACATTGTGACTTCACACACCTCCATTCTATGAGTTCACACACCTGCATTGTGACTTCACACACCTCCATTCTATGACTTCACACACCTCCATTCTGACCTCACACACCTCCATTCTGACTTCACACACCTAAAGTCTGTGACTTCACACACCTCCATTCTATGATTTCACACACCTCCATTCTATGACTTCACTCACCTCCATTCTATGACTTCACACACCTCCTTTCTGAGTTGACACACTCCATTCTATGACTTCACACACCTCCAATGTGAATTCACACACCTCCATTCTATGACTTCACCGACCTCCATTCTATGACTTCACACACCTCCATTGTCCGACTTCACACCCCTCTAATTTGATTTCTCATACCTCCATTCTATGACTTCACAAACCTCCCTTCGGTGACTTCACAATACTCCATCCTATGACATCACACATCTACATTCTATGACTTCACACACCTCAATTCTGACTCACACAACTCCATTCTGTGACTTCACAAAACTCCATTCTATGATTTCACATATCTCCATACTATGACTTCACACACCTCCATATATAACTTCACACACCTCCATTCTGAGTTCACACACCTCCATTCTGTGAATTCACCCACCTCCATTCTGACTTCACACACCTCCATTGTATGCCTTCACACACCTCTATTTTGTGACTTCACACACCTCCATTCTATGACTTCACAAACTTCCGTTGTGTGAAGTCACAGAATGGATGTTTGTGAAGTAAGAATGAAGGTGTTTGAAGTCATAGAGTGGAGGTGTGTGAAGTCACAGAATGGAGGTGTGTGAAGTCATAGAATGGAGGTGTGTGAAGTCATAAAATGGAGGTGTGAGAACTCATACAATGGAGGTGTGTGAAGTCAAAATGGAGTTGTGCGAAGTCATAGAATGGTGTTTTTTGATGTCAACGAATGGAGTTGTGTGAAGTCATAGAATGGAGGTGTGTGAAGTCAGATTGGAGGTGTGTGAAATCACAGAATGGAGGTGTGTGAAGTCACAGAATGGAGGTGTGTGAACTCAGGATGGAGGTGTGTGAAGTCAGAGAATGGAGATTTTTGAAGTCATAGAATGGAGGTGTGTGAAGTCAGAGAATGGATGTTTCTGAAGTAAGAATGAAGGTGTGTGAAGTCATAGAATGGAGGTGTGTGAAGTCAAATTGGATGTGTGTGAACTCATAGAATGGAGGTGTGTGAACTCATAGAATGGAGGTGTGTGAAGTCATGGAATGGAAGTGTGTGAAGTCACAGAATGGAGGTGTGTGAAGTCACAGAATGGAAGGGTGTGAAGTCAAAACGGAGGTGTGTGAAGTCACAGAATGGAGGTGTGTGAAGTCAGAGAATGGAGGTGTGTGAAGTCAAAAAGGTGGTGTGTGAAGTCACAGAATGGAGATGTGTGAAGTCATAGAATGGAGGTGTGTGAAGTCATAGAATTGAGGTGTGTGAAGTCATAGAATGGAGGTGTGTGAAGTCATAAAATGGAGGTGTGTGAACTCATAGAATGGAGGTGTGTGAAGTCCAAATGGAGTTGTGAGAAGTCATAGAATGGTGTTTTTTGATGTCAACGAATGGAGGTGTGTGAAGTCATAGAATGGAGGTGTGTGAATTCAGATTGGAGGTGTGTGAAATCACAGAATGGAGGTGTGTGAAGTCACAGAATGGAGGTGTGTGAACACAGAATGTAGGTGTGTGAAGCCACAGAATGGAGGTTTGTGAAGTCATAGAATGGAAGTGTGTGAAATCATTGAATGGAGGTGTGTGAAGTCACAGAATTGAGGTGTGTGAAGTCAGAATGGAGGTGTGTTAAGTCAGAATGGAGATGAGTGAAGTCATAGAATGGAGGTGTGTGAAGTCATAGAATGGAGGTCTGTGAACTCAGAATGGAGGTTTGTGAAGTCTTAGAGTGGAGGTGTGTGAAGTCACAGAATGGAGATGTGTGAAGTCATAGAATTGAGGTGTGTGAAGTCATAAAATGGAGGTGTGTGAATTCATAGAATGAACGTGTGTGAAGTCACAATGGAGATGTGTGAAGTCATAGAATGGTTGTTTTTGATGTCAACGAATGGAGGTGTGTGAAGTCATAGAATGGAGGTGTGTGAAGTCAGATTGGAGGTGTGTGAAATCACAGAATGGAGGTGTGTCAACTCAGAAATGAGGTTTGTGAAGTCATAGAATGGAGGTGTGTGAAGTCATAGAATGGAAGTGTGTGAAATCATAGAATGGAGGTGTGTGAAGTCAAAGAATTGAGGTGTGTGAAGTCAGAATGGAGGTGTGTGAAGTCAGAATGGAGGTGAGTGAAGTCATAGAATGGAGATGTGTGAAGTCATAGAATGGAGGTGTGTGAACTCAGAATGGAGGTGTGTTAAGTCACAGAATGGAGGTGTGTGAAGTCACAGAATGGAGGTGTGTGAAGTCACAGAATGGAGGTGTGTGAACTCAGAATGTAGGTGTGTGAAGCCACAGAATGGAGGTGTGTGAAGTTATAGAATGGAAGTGTGTGAAGTCATAGAAAGGAGGTGTGTGAACTCAGAATGGAGGTGTGTGAAGTCACAGAATGGAGGTTTGTGAAGCCATATAATGGAGGTGTGTGAAGTAAGAGAATGGATGTTTCTGAAGTAAGAATGAAGGTGTGTGAAGTCATAGAATGGAGATGTGTGAAGTCAAATTGGAGGTGTGTGAAGTCATAGAATGGAGGTGTGGGAACTCATAGAATGGAGGTGTGTGAAGTCATGGAATGGCGGTGGGTGAAGTCAAAGAATGGAGGTGTGTGAAGTGAAACAATAGAGGTGTGTGAAGTCACAGAATGGAGGTGTGTGAAGTCACAGATTGGAAGTGTGTGAAGTCAAAACGGAGGTGTGTGAAGTCACAGAATGGAGGTGTGTGAAGTCATAGAATGGAGGTGTGTGAAGTCAAAAAGGTGGTGTGTGAAGTCACAGAATGGAGGTGTGTGAATTCATAGAATGGTGCTGTGTGAAGTCAGAATGGAGGTGTGTGAAGTCAGAATGGAGGTGTGTGAAGTCAGAATGGAGGTGTGTGAAGTCACAGAATGGAGGTGTGTGAAGTCATAGAATGGAGGTCTGTGAAATCATAGAATGAAGGTGTGTGAAATCAGAATGGAGGTGTGTCACATCACAGAATTGAGGTGTGTGAAGTCAGACAATGGAGGTGTGTGAAGTCAGAAGGAAGGTGTGTGAAGTCACAGAAAGGAGGTGTGTGAAGTCACAGAATGGATGTTTGTGAAGTCACAGAATGGATGTTTGTAAAGTAAGAATTAAGGTGTTTGAAGTCATAGATTGGAGGTGTGTGAAGTCACAGAATGGAGGTGTGTGAAGTCATAGAATGGAGGTGTGTGAAGTCATAGAATTGAGGTGTGTGAAGTCATAGAATGGAGGTGTGTGAAGTCACAGAATGGAGGTGTGTGAACTCAGGATGTAGGTGTGTGAAGCCACAGAATGGAGGTGTGTGAAGTCATAGAATGGAAGTGTGTGAAATCATTGAATGGAGGTGTGTAAAGTGAAAATGGAGGTGAGTGAAGTCATAGAATGGAGGTGTGTGAAGTCACAGAATTGAGGTGTGTGAAGTCAGAATGGAGGTGTGTGAAGTCAGAATGGAGGTGAGTGAAGTCATAGAATGGAGGTGTGTGAAGTCATAGAATGGAGGTCTGTGAACTCAGAATGGAGGTTCGTGAAGTCATAGAATGGAGGTGTGTGAAGTCACAGAATGGAGGTGTGTGAAGTCATAGAATGGAGGTGTGTGAAGTCATAAAATTGAGGTGTGTGAATTCATAGGATGGAGGTGTGTGAAGTCACAATGGAGTTGTGTGAAGTCATAGAATGGTTATTTTTGATGTCAACGAATGGTGGTGTGTGAAGTCATAGAATGGAGGTGTGTGAAGTCAGATTGGAGGTGTGTGAACTCACAGAATGGAGGTGTGTCAACTCAGAAATGAGGTGTGTGAAGTCATAGAATGGAGTTGTGTGAAGTCATAGAATGGAAGTGTGTGAAATCATAGAATGGAGGTGTGTGAAGTCAAAGAATTGAGGTGTGTGAAGTCAGATTGGAGGTGTGTGAAGTCAGAATGGAGGTGTGTGAAGTCATAAAATGGAAGTGTGTGAAGTCATAGAATGGAGGTCTGTGAACTCATAATGGGGGTTTGTGAAGTCATAGCATGGAGGTATGTGAACTCAGAATGGAGGTGTGTGAAGTCACAGGATGGAGGTGTGTGAAGTCATAGAATGTAGGTGTGTGAAATCACAGAATGGAGGTGTGTGAATTCATAGAATGGAGGTGTGTGAAGTCATAGGATCGAGGTGTGTGATCTCAGAATGGAGGTGTGTGAAGTCACAGAATGGAGGTGTGTGAACTCAGAATGGAGGTGTGTGAAGCCACAGAATGGAGGTGTGTGAAGTCATAGAATGGAAGTGTGTAAAGTCATAGAATGGAGGTGTGTTAAGGAAGAATGGAGGTGTGTGAAGTCACAGAATGGAGGTGTGTGAACACAGAATGGAGGTGTGTGAAGTCACAGAATGGAGGTTTGTGAAGTCATAGAATGGAGGTGTGTGAAGTCAGAGAATGGATGTTTCTGAAGTAAGAATGAAGGTGTGTGAAATTATAGAATGTAGGTGTGTGAAGTCAAATTGGAGGTGTGTGAACTCATAGAATGGAGGTGTGTGAACTCATAGAATGGAGGTGTGTGAAGTCATGGAATGGAGGTGTGTGAAGTCAAAGAATGGAGGTGTGTGAAGTGAAACAATAGATGGTAAAGTCACAGAATGGAGGTGTGTGAAGTCACAGAATGGAAGTCTGTGAAGTCAAAATGGAGGTGTGTGAAGTAACAGAATGGAGGTGTGTGAAGTCACAGAATGGAGGTGTGTGAAGTCAAAAAAGTGGTGTGTGAAGTCACAGAATGGAGCTGTGTGAAGTCATAGAACGGAGGTGTGTGAAATCATAGAATGGAGGTGTGTGAAGTCAGAATGGAGGTGTGTGAAGTCAGAATGAAGGTGTGTGAAGTCACAGAATGGAGGTGTGTGAAGTCATAGAATGGAGGTGTGTGAAGTCATAGAATTGAGGTGTGTGAAGTCATAGAATGGAGGTGTGTGAAGTCACAGAATGGAGGTGTGTGAACTCAGGATGTAGGTGTGTGAAGCCACAGAATGGAGGTGTGTGAAGTCCTAGAATGGAAGTGTGTGAAATCATTGAATGGAGGTGTGTAAAGTGAGAATGGAGGTGAGTGAAGTCATAGAATGGAGGTGTGTGAAGTCACAGAATTGAGGTGTGTGAAGTCAGAATGGAGGTGTGTGAAGTCAGAATGGAGGTGAGTGAAGTCATAGAATGGAGGTGTGTGAAGTCATAGAATGGAGGTCTGTGAACTCAGAATGGAGGTTCGTGAAGTCATAGAATGGAGGTGTGTGAAGTCACAGAATGGAGGTGTGTGAAGTCATAGAATGGAGGTGTGTGAAGACATAAAATTGAGGTGTGTGAATTCATAGAATGGAGGTGTGTGACCTCACAATGGAGTTGTGTGAAGTCATAGAATGGTTATTTTTGATGTCAACGAATGGTGGTGTGTGAAGTCATAGAATGGAGGTGTGTGAAGTCAGATTGGAGGTGTGTGAACTCACAGAATGGAGGTGTGTCAACTCAGAAATGAGGTGTGTGAAGTCATAGAATGGAGTTGTGTGAAGTCATAGAATGGAAGTGTGTGAAATCATAGAATGGAGGTGTGTGAAGTCAAAGAATTGAGGTGTGTGAAGTCAGATTGGAGGTGTGTGAAGTCAGAATGGAGGTGTGTGAAGTCATAAAATGGAAGTGTGTGAAGTCATAGAATGGAGGTCTGTGAACTCATAATGGGGGTTTGTGAAGTCATAGCATGGAGGTGTGTGAACTCAGAATGGAGGTGTGTGAAGTCACAGGATGGAGGTGTGTGAAGTCATAGAATGTAGGTGTGTGAAATCACAGAATGGAGGTGTGTGAATTCATAGAATGGAGGTGTGTGAAGTCATAGGATCGAGGTGTGTGAACTCAGAATGGAGGTGTGTGAAGTCACAGAATGGAGGTGTGTGAACTCAGAATGGAGGTGTGTGAAGCCACAGAATGGAAGTGTGTGAAGTCATAGAATGGAAGTGTGTAAAGTCATAGAATGGAGGTGTGTTAAGGAAGAATGGAGGTGTGTGAAGTCACAGAATGGAGGTGTGTGAACACAGAATGGAGGTGTGTGAAGTCACAGAATGGAGGTTTGTGAAGTCATAGAATGGAGGTGTGTGAAGTCAGAGAATGGATGTTTCTGAAGTAAGAATGAAGGTGTGTGAAGTTATAGAATGTAGGTGTGTGAAGTCAAATTGGAGGTGTGTGAACTCATAGAATGGAGGTGTGTGAACTCATAGAATGGAGGTGTGTGAAGTCATGGAATGGAGGTGTGTGAAGTCAAAGAATGGAGGTGTGTGAAGTGAAACAATAGATGTGTGTAAAGTCACAGAATGGAGGTGTGTGAAGTCACAGAATGGAAGTCTGTGAAGTCAAAATGGAGGTGTGTGAAGTAACAGAATGGAGGTGTGTGAAGTCACAGAATGGAGGTGTGTGAAGTCAAAAAAGTGGTGTGTGAAGTCACAGAATGGAGCTGTGTGAAGTCATAGAACGGAGGTGTGTGAAATCATAGAATGTAGGTGTGTGAAGTCAGAATGGAGGTGTGTGAAGTCAGAATGAAGGTGTGTGAAGTCACAGAATGGAGGTGTGTGAAGTCACAGAATGCATGTTTGTGAAGTAAGAATGAAGGTGTTTGAAGTCATAGAGTGGAGGTGTGTGAAGTCACAGAATGGAGGTGTGTGAAGTCATAGAATGGAGGTGTGTGAAGTCATAAAATTGAGGTGTTTGAACTCATAGAATGGAGGTGTGTGAAGTCAAAATGGAGTTGTGTGAAGTCATAGAATGGTGTTTTTTGATGTCAACGAATGGAGGTGTGTGAAGTCATAGAATGGAGGTGTGTGAAGTCAGATTGGAGGTGTGTGAAATCACAGAATGGAGGTGTGTGAAGTCACAGAATGGAGGTGTGTAAACTCAGAATGTAGGTGTGTGAAGCCACAGAATGGAGGTGTGTGAAATCATAGAATGGAAGTGTGTGAAATCATAGAATGGAGGTGTGTGAGGTCACAGAATTGAGGTGTGTGAAGTCAGAATGGAGGTGTGTGAAGTCAGAATGGAGTTTAGTGAAGTCATAGAATGGAGGTGTGTGAAGTCGTAGATTGCAGGTGTGTGAACTCAGAATGGAGGTTTGTGAAGTCATAGAATGGAGGTGTGTGAACTCAGAATGGAGGTGTGTGTAGTCACAGAATGGAGGTGTGTGAAGTCATAGAATGGAGGTTTGTGAACTCACAGAATGGAGGGGTGTTAATTCATAGAATGGAGGTGTGTGAAGTCATAGGATCGAGGTGTGTGAAGTCACAGAATGGAGGTGTGTGAAGTCACAGAATGGAGGTGTGTGAAGTCACAGAATGCAGGTGTGTGAACTCAGAATGTAGGTGTGTGAAGCCACAGAATGGAGGTGTGTGAAGTCATAGAATGGAAGTGTGTGAAGTCATAGAAAGGAGGTGTGTGAACTCAGAATGGAGGTGTGTGAAGTCACAGAATGGAGGTTTGTGAAGTCATAGAATGGAGGTGTGTGAAGTCACAGTATGGATGTTTCTGAAATAAGAATGAAGGTGTGTGAAGTCATAGAATGGAGGTGTGTGAAGTCAAATTGGAGGTGTGTGAACTCATAGAATGGAGGTGTGTGAACTCATAGAATGGAGGTGTGTGAAGTCATGGAATGGAGGTGTGTGAAGTCAAAGAATGGAGGTGTGTGAAGTGAAACAATAGAGGAGTGTGAAGTCACAGAATGGAGGTGTGTGAAGTCACAGAATGGAAGTGTGTGAAGTCAAAACCGAGGTGTGTGAAGTCACAGAATGGAGGTGTGTGAAGTCACAGAATGGAGGTGTGTGAAGTCAAAAAGGTGGTGTGTGAAGTCAGAGAATGGAGGTGTGTGAAGTCATAGAATGGAGGTGTGTGAAGTCAGAATGAAGGTGTGTGAAGTCACAGAATGGAGGTGTGTGAAGTCACAGAATGGATGTTTGTGAAGTAAGAATGAAGGTGTTTGAAGTCATAGAGTGGAGGTGTGTGAAGTCACAGAATGGAGGTGTGTGAAGTCATAGAATGGAGGTGTGTGAAGTCATAGAATTGAGGTGTGTAAAGTCATAGAATGGAGGTGTGTGAAGTCATAAAATGGAGGTGTGTGAACTCATAGAATGGAGGTGTGTGAAGTCATAGAATGGAGGTGTGTGAAGTCAGATTGGAGGTGTGTGAAATCACAGAATGGAGGTGTGTGAAGTCACAGAATGGAGGTGTGTGAACTCAGAGTGTAGGTGTGTGAAGCCACAGAATGGAGGTGTGTGAAGTCATAGAATGGAAGTGTGTGAAATCATAGAATGGAGGTGTGTGAAGTCACAGAATTAAGGTGTGTGAAGTCAGAATGGAGGTGTGTGAAGTCAGAATGGAGGTGAGTGAAGTCATAGAATGGAGGTGTGTGAAGTCATAGAATGGAGGTCTGTGAACTCAGAATCGAGGTTTGTGATGTCATAGAATGGAGGTGTGTGAACTCAGAATGTAGGTGTGTGAAGTCACAGAATGGAGGTGTGTCAAGTCATAGAATGGAGGTTTCTGAAATCACAGAATGGAGGTGTGTTAATTCATTGAATGGAGGTGTGTGAAGTCATAGGATCGAGGTGTGTGAAGTCACAGAATGGAGGTGTGTGAAGTCACAGAATGGAGGTGTGCGAAGTCACAGAATGGAGGTGTGTGAACTCAGAATATAGGTGTGTGAAGCCACAGAATGGAGTTGTGTGAAGTTATAGAATGGAAGTGTGTGAAGTCATAGAAAGGAGGTGTGTGAACTCAGAATGGAGGTGTGTGAAGTCACAGAATGGAGGTTTGTGAAGTCATAGAATGGAGGTGTGTGAAGTAAGAGAATGGATGTTTCTGAAGTAAGAATGAAGGTGTGTGAAGTCATAGAATGGAGATGTGTGAAGTCAAATTGGAGGTGTGTGAACTCATAGAATGGAGGTGTGTGAACTCATAGAATGGAGGTTTGTGAAGTCATGGAATGGCGGTGTGTGAAGTCAAAGAATGGAGGTGTGTGAAGTGAAACAATAGAGTTGTGTGAAGTCACAAAATGGAGGTGTGTGAAGTCACAGATTGGAAGTGTGTGAAGTCAAAACGGAGGTGTGTGAAGTCACAGAATGGAGGTGTGTGAAGTCATAGAATGGAGGTGTGTGAAGTCAAAAACGTGGTGTGTGAAGTCACAGAATGGAGGTGTGTGAATTCATAGAATGGAGCTGTGTGAAGTCAGAATGGAGGTGTGTGAAGTCAGAATGGAGGGGTGTGAAGTCAGAATGGAGGTGTGTGAAGTCACAGAATGGAGGTGTGTGAAGTCATAGAATGGAGGTCTGTGAAATCATAGAATGAAGGTGTGTGAAGTCAGAATGGAGGTGTGTCACGTCACAGAATTGAGGTGTGTGAAGTCAGACAATGGAGGTGTGTGAAGTCAGAAGGAAGGTGTGTGAAGTCACAGAAAGGAGGTGTGTGAAGTCACAGAATGGATGTTTGTGAAGTAAGAATTAAGGTGTTTGAAGTCATAGAGTGGAGGTGTGTGAAGTCACAGAATGGCGGTGTGTGAAGTCATAGAATGGAGGTGTGTGAAGTCATAGAATTGAGGTGTGTGAAGTCATAGAATGGAGGTGTGTGAAGTCAAAAATGGAGGTGTGTGAACTCATAGAATGGAGGTGTGTGAAGTCAAAATGGAGTTGTGTGAAGTCATAGAATGGTGTTTTTTGATGTCCACAAATGGAGGTGTGTGATGTCATAGAATTGAGGTGTGTGAAGTCAGATTGGAGGTGTGTGAAATCACAGAATGGAGGTGTGTGAAGTCACAGAATGGACGTGTGTGAACACAGAATGTAGGTGTGTGAAGCCACAGAATGGAGGTGTGTGAAGTCATAGAATGGAAGTGTGTGAAATCATTGAATGGAGGTGTGTGAAGTCACAGAATTGAGTTGTGTGAAGCCACAGATTGGAAGTGTGTGAAGGCAAAACGGAGGTGTGTGAAGTCACAAAATGGAGGTGTGTGAAGTCATAGAATGCAGGTGTGTGAACTCAAAAATGTGGTTTGTGAAGTCACAGAATGGAGGTGAGTGAAGTCATAAAATGGAATTGTGTGAAATCATAGAATGGAGGTATCTGAAGTCAGAATGGAGGTGTGTGAAGTCACAGAATTGAGGTGTGTGAAGTCACAAAATGGAGGTGTGTGAAGTCAGAATGAAGGTGTGTGAAGTCACAGAATGGAGGTGTGTGAAGTCACAGAATGGATGTTTGTGAAGTGAGAATGAAGGTGTTTGAAGTCATAGAGTGGAGGTGTGTGAAGTCACAGAATGGAAGTGTGTGAAGTCATAGAATGGAGGTGTGTGAAGTCATAGGATTGAGGTGTGTGAAATCATAGAATGGAGGTGTGTGAAGTCACAGAATGGAGGTGTGTGAACTCAGAATGTAGGTGTGTGAAGCCACAGAATGGAGGTGTTTGAAGTCACAGAATGGACGTGTGTGAACACAGAATGTAGGTGTGTGAAGCCACAGAATGGAGGTGTGTGAAGTCATAGAATGGAAGTGTGTGAAATCATTGAATGGAGGTGTGTGAAGTCACAGAATTGAGGTGTGTGAAGTCAGAATGGAGGTGTGTGAAGTCAGAATGGAGGTGAGTGAAGTCATAGAATGGAGGTGTGTGAAGTCATAGAATGGAGGTCTGTGAACTCAGAATGGAGGTTCGTGAAGTCATAGAATGGAGGTGTGTGAAGTCACAGAATGGAGGTGTGTGAAGTCATAGAATGGAGGTGTGTGAAGTCATAAAATTGAGGTGTGTGAATTCATAGAATGGAGGTGTGTGAAGTCACAATGGAGTTGTGTGAAGTCATAGAATGGTTGTTTTTGATGTCAACGAATGGTGGTGTGTGAAGTCATAGAATGGAGGTGTGTGAAGTCAGATTGGAGGTGTGTGAAATCACAGAATGGAGGTGTGTCAACTCAGAAATGAGGTGTGTGAAGTCATAGAATGGAGGTGTGTGAAGTCATAGAATGGAAGTGTGTGAAATCATAGAATGGAGGTGTGTGAAGTCAAAGAATTGAGGTGTGTGAAGTCAGAATGGAGGTGTGTGAAGTCAGAATGGAGGTGTGTGAAGTCATAAAATGGAAGTGTGTGAAGTCATAGAGTGGAGGTCTGTGAACTCAGAATGGGGGTTTGTGAAGTCATAGAATGGAGGTGTGTGAACTCAGAATGGAGGTGTGTGAAGTCACAGGATGGAGGTGTGTGAAGTCATAGAATGTAGTTGTGTGAAATCACAGAATGGAGGTGTGTGAATTCAAAGAATGGAGGTGTGTGAAGTCATAGGATCGAGGTGTGTGAAGTCACAGAATGGAGGTGTGTGAAGTCACAGAATGGAGGTGTGTGAACTCAGAATGGAGGTGTGTGAAGCCACGGAATGGTGGTGTGTGAAGTCATAGAATGGAAGTGTGTAAAGTCATAGAATGGAGGTGTGTGAAGGAAGAATGGAGATGTGTGAAGTCACAGAATGGAGGTGTGTGAAATCAGAATGGAGGTGTGTGAAGTCACAGAATGGAGGTTTGTGAAGTCATAGAATGGAGGTGTGTGAAGACAGAGAATGGATGTTTCTGAAGTAAGAATGAAGGTGTGTGAAGTCATAGAATGGAGGTGTGTGAAGTCAAATTGGACGTGTGTGAACTCATACAATGGAGGTGTGTGAACTCATAGAATGGAGGTGTGTGAAGTCATGGAATGGAGGTGTGTGAAGTCAAAGAATGGAGGTGTGTGAAGTGAAACAATAGAGGTGTGTGAAGTCACAGAATGGAGGTGTGTGAAGTCATAGAATGGAGGTGTGTGAAGTTAAAAAGGTGGTGTGTGAAGTCACAGAATGGAGGTGTGTGAATTCATAGAATGGAGCTGTGTGAAGTCAGAATGGAGGTGTGTGAAGTCAGAATGGAGGTGTGTCACGTCACAGAATGGAGGTGTGTGAAGTCAGACAATGGAGGTGTGTGAAGTCAGAAGGAAGGTGTGTGAAGTCACAGAAAGGAGGTGTGTGAAGTCACAGAATGGATGTTTGTGAAGTCACAGAATGGATGTTTGTGAAGTAAGAATGAAGGTGTTTGAAGTCATAGAGTGGAGGTGTGTGAAGTCACAGAATGGAGGTGTGTGAAGTCATAGAATGGAGGTGTGTGAAGTCATAGAATTGAGGTGTGTGAAGTCATAGAATGGAGGTATGTGAAGTCATAAAATGGAGGTGTGTGAACTCATAGAATGGAGGTGTGTGAAGTCAAAATGGAGTTGTGTGAAGTCATAGAATGGTGTTTTTTGATGTCAACGAATGGAGGTGTGTGAAGTCATAGAATGGAGGTGTGTGAAGTCAGATTGGAGGTGTGTGAAATCACAGAATGGAGGTGTGTGAAGTCACAGAATGGAGGTGTGTGAACTCAGAGTGTAGGTGTGTGAAGCCACAGAATGGAGGTGTGTGAAGTCATAGAATGGAAGTGTGTGAAATCATAGAATGGAGGTGTGTGAAGTCACAGAATTAAGGTGTGTGAAGTCAGAATGGAGGTGTGTGAAGTCAGAATGGAGGTGAGTGAAGTCATAGAATGGAGGTGTGTGAAGTCATAGAATGGAGGTCTGTGAACGCAGAATGGAGGTTCGTGAAGTCATAGAATGGAGGTGTGTGAAGTCACAGAATGGAGGTGTGTGAAGTCATAGAATGGAGGTGTGTGAAGTCATAAAATTGAGGTGTGTGAATTCATAGAATGGATGTGTGTGAAGTCACAATGGAGTTGTGTGAAGTTATAGAATGGTTGTTTTTGATGTCAACGAATGGTGGTGTGTGAAGTCATAGAATGGAGGTGTGTGAAGTCATAGAATGGAAGTGTGTGAAATCATAGAATGGAGGTGTGTGAAGTCAAAGAATTGAGGTGTGTGAAGTCAGAATGGAGGTGTGTGAAGTCAGAATGGAGGTGTGTGAAGTCATAAAATGGAAGTGTGTGAAGTCATAGAGTGGAGGTCTGTGAACTCAGAATGGGGCTTTGTGACGTCATAGAATGGAGGTGTGTGAACTCAGAATGGAGGTGTGTGAAGTCACAGGATGGAGGTGTGTGAAGTCATAGAATGTAGTTGTGTGAAATCACAGAATGGAGGTGTGTGAATTCAAAGAATGGAGGTGTGTGAAGTCATAGGATCGAGGTGTGTGAAGTCACAGAAGGGAGGTGTGTGAAGTCACAGAATGGAGGTGTGTGAACTCAGAATGGAGGTGTGTGAAGCCACAGAATGGAGGTGTGTGAAGTCATAGAATGGAAGTGTGTAAAGTCATAGAATGGAGGTGTGTGAAGGAAGAATGGAGGTGTGTGAAGTCACAGAATGGAGGTGTGTGAACTCAGAATGGAGGTGTGTGAAGTCACAGAATGGAGGTTTGTGAAGTCATAGAATGGAGGTGTGTGAAGTCAGAGAATGGATGTTTCTGAAGTAAGAATGAAGGTGTGTGAAGTCATAGAATGAAGGTGTGTGAAGTCAAATTGGACGTGTGTGAACTCATAGAATGGAGGTGTGTGAACTCATAGAATGGAGGTGTGTGAAGTCATGGAATGGAGGTGTGTGAAGTCAAAGAATGGAGGTGTGTGAAGTGAAACAATAGAGGTGTGTGAAGTCACAGAATGGAGGTGTGTGAAGTCATAGAATGGAGGTGTGTGAAGTCAAAAGGTGGTGTGTGAAGTCACAGAATGGAGGTGTGTGAATTCATAGAATGGAGCTGTGTGAAGTCAGAATGGAGGTGTGTGAAGTCAGAATGGAGGGGTGTGAAGTCAGAATGGAGGTGTGTGAAGTCACAGAATGGAGGTGTGTGAAGTCATAGAATGGAGGTCTGTGAAATCATAGAATTAAGTTGTGTGAAGTCAGAATGGAGGTGTGTCACGTCACAGAATTGAGGTTTGTGAAGTCAGACAATGGAGGTGTGTGAAGTCAAAAGGAAGGTGTGTGAAGTCACAGAAAGGAGGTGTGTGAAGTCACAGAATGGATGTTTGTGAAGTCACAGAATGGATGTTTGTGAATTAAGAATTAAGGTGTTTGAAGTCATAGAGTGGAGATGTGTGAAGTCACAGAATGGAGGTGTGTGAAGTCATAGAATGGAGGTGTGTGAAGTCATAAAATGGAGGTGTGTGAACTCATAGAATGGAGGTGTGTGTAGTCAAAATGGAGTTGTGTGAAGTCATAGAATGGTGTTTTTTGATGTCAACGAATGGAGGTGTGTGAAGTCATAGAATGGAGGTGTGTGAAGTCAGATTGGAGGTGTGTGAAATCACAGAATGGAGGTGTGTGAAGTCACAGAATGGAGGTGTGTGAACACAGAATGTAGGTGTGTGAAGCCACAGAATGGAGGTGTGTGAAGTCATAGAATGGAAGTGTGTGAAATCATTGAATGGAGGTGTGTGAAGTCACAGAATTGAGTTGTGTGAAGTCACAGATTGGAAGTGTGTGAAGGCAAAACGGAGGTGTGTGAAGTCACAAAATGGAGGTGTGTGAAGTCACAGAATGGAGGTGTGTGAAGTCAAAAATGTGGTGTGTGAAGTCACAGAATGGAGGTGAGTGAAGTCATAAAATGGAATTGTGTGAAATCATAGAATGGAGGTATGTGAAGTCAGAATGGAGGTGTGTGAAGTCACAGAATTGAGGTGTGTGAAGTCACAAAATGGAGGTGTGTGAAGTCAGAATGAAGGTGTGTGAAGTCACAGAATGGAGGTGTGTGAAGTCACAGAATGGATGTTTGTGAAGTAAGAATGAAGGTGTTTGAAGTCATATAGTGGAGGTGTGTGAAGTCACAGAATGGAGGTGTGTGAAGTCATAGAATGGAGGTGTGTGAAGTCATAGAATTGAGGTGTGTGAAATCATACAATGGAGGTGTGTGAAGTCACAGAATGGAGGTGTGTGAACTCAGAATGTAGGTGTGTGAAGCCACAGAATGGAGGTGTGTGAAGTCATAGAATGGAAGTGTGTGAAATCATTGAATGGAGGTGTGTGAAGACACAGAATTGAGGTGTGTGAAGTCAGAATGGAGGTGTGTGAAGTCAGAATGGAGGTGAGTGAAGTCATAGAATGGAGGTGTGTGAAGTCATAGAATGGAGGTCTGTGAACGGAGAATGGAGGTTCGTGAAGTCATAGAATGGAGGTGTGTGAAGTCACAGAATGGAGGTGTGTGAAGTCATAGAATGGAGGTGTGTGAAGTCATAAAATTGAGGTGTGTGAATTCATAGAATGGAGGTGTGTGAAGTCACAATGGAGTTGTGTGAAGTTATAGAATGGTTGTTTTTGATGTCAACGAATGGTGGTGTGTGAAGTCATAGAATGGAGGTGTGTGAAGTCATAGAATGGAAGTGTGTGAAATCATAGAATGGAGGTGTGTGAAGTCAAAGAATTGAGGTGTGTGAAGTCAGAATGGAGGTGTGTGAAGTCAGAATGGAGGTGTGTGAAGTCATAAAATGGAAGTGTGTGAAGTCATAGAGTGGAGGTCTGTGAACTCAGAATGGGGGTTTGTGAAGTCATAGAATGGAGGTGTGTGAACTCAGAATGGAGGTGTGTGAAGTCACAGGATGGAGGTGTGTGAAGTCATAGAGTGTAGTTGTGTGAAATCACAGAATGGAGGTGTGTGAATTCAAAGAATGGAGGTGTGTGAAGTCATAGGATCGAGGTGTGTGAAGTCACAGAATGGAGGTGTGTGAAGTCACAGAATGGAGGTGTGTGAACTCAGAATGGAGGTGTGTGAAGCCACAGAATGGAGGTGTGTGAAGTCATAGAATGAAGTGTGTAAAGTCATAGAATGGAGGTGTGTGAAGGAAGAATGGAGGTGTGTGAAGTCACAGAATGGAGGTGTGTGAACTCAGAATGGAGGTGTGTGAAGTCACAGAATGGAGGTTTGTGAAGTCATAGAATGGAGGTGTGTGAAGTCAGAGAATGGATGTTTCTGAAGTAAGAATGAAGGTGTGTGAAGTCATGGAATGAAGGTGTGTGAAGTCAAATTGGACGTGTGTGAACTCATAGAATGGAGGTGTGTGAACTCATAGAATGGAGGTGTGTGAAGTCATGGAATGGAGGTGTGTGAAGTCAAAGAATGGAGGTGTGTGAAGTGAAACAATAGAGGTGTGTGAAGTCACAGAATGGAGGTGTGTGAAGTCATAGAATGGAGGTGTGTGAAGTCAAAAAGGTGGTGTGTGAAGTCACAGAATGGAGGTGTGTGAATTCATAGAATGGAGCTGTGTGAAGTCAGAATGGAGGTGTGTGAAGTCAGAATGGAGGGGTGTGAAGTCAGAATGGAGGTGTGTGAAGTCACAGAATGGAGGTGTGTGAAGTCATAGAATGGAGGTCTGTGAAATCATAGAATGAAGGTGTGTGAAGTCAGAATGGAGGTGTGTCACGTCACAGAATTGAGGTGTGTGAAGTCAGACAAAGGAGGTGTGTGAAGTCAGAAGGAAGGTGTGTGAAGTCACAGAAAGGAGGTGTGTGAAGTCACAGAATGGATGTTTGTGAAGTCACAGAATGGATGTTTGTGAAGTAAGAATTAAGGTGTTTGAAGTCATAGAGTGGAGGTGTGTGAAGTCACAGAATGGAGGTGTGTGAAGTCATAGAATGGAGGTGTGTGAAGTCATAGAATTGAGGTGTGTGAAGTCATAGAATGGAGGTGTGTGAAGTCATAAAATGGAGGTGTGTGAACTCATAGAATGGAGGTGTCTGAAGTCAAAATGGAGTTGTGTGAAGTCATAGAATGGTGTTTTTTGATATCAACGAATGGAGGTGTGTGAAGTCATAGAATGGAGGTGTGTGAAGTCAGATTTGAGGTGTGTGAAATCACAGAATGGAGGTGTGTGAAGTCACAGAATGGAGGTGTGTGAACACAGAATGTAGGTGTGTGAAGCCACAGAATGGAGGTGTGTGAAGTCATAGAATGTAAGTGTCTGAAATCATTGAATGGAGGTGTGTGAAGTCATAGAATTGAGTTGTGTGAAGTCACAGATTGGAAGTGTGTGAAGTCACAGAATGGATGTTTGTGAAGTAAGAATGAAGGTGTTTGAAGTCATAGAGTGGAGGTGTGTGAAGTCACAGAATGGAGGTGTGTGAAGTCATAGAATGGAGGTGTGTGAAGTCATAGAATTGAGGTGTGTGAAGTCATAGAATGGAGGTGTGTGAAGTCATAAAATGGAGGTGTGTGAACTCATAGAATGGAGGTGTGTGAAGTCAAAATGGAGTTGTGTGAAGTCATAGAATGGTGTTTTTTGATGTCAACGAATGGAGGTGTGTGAAGTCACAGAATGGAGGTGTGTGAAGTCAGATTGGAGGTGTGTGAAATCACAGAATGGAGGTGTGTGAAGTCACAGAATGGAGGTGTGTGAACTCAGAGTGTATGTGTGTGAAGCCACAGAATGGAGGTGTGTGAAGTCATAGAATGGGAGTGTGTGAAATCATAGAATGGAGGTGTGTGAAGTCACAGAATTAAGGTGTGTGAAGTCAGAATGGAGGTGTGTGAAGTCAGAATGGAGGTGAGTGAAGTCATAGAATGGAGGTGTGTGAAGTCATAGAATGGAGGTCTGTGAACTCAGAATCGAGGTTTGTGATGTCATAGAATGGAGGTGTGTGAACTCAGAATGGAGGTGTGTGAAGTCACAGAATGGAGGTGTGTGAACTCAGAATATAGGTGTGTGAAGCCACAGAATGGAGGTGTGTGAAGTTATAGAATGGAAGTGTGTGAAGTCATAGAAGGAGGTGTGTGAACCCAGAATGGAGGTGTGTGAAGTCACAGAATGGAGGTTTGTGAAGTCATAGAATGGAGGTGTGTGAAGTAAGAGAATGGATGTTTCTGAAGTAAGAATGAATGTGTATGAAGTCATAGAATGGAGATGTGTGAAGTCAAATTGGAGGTGTGTGAACTCATAGAATGGAGGTGTGTGAACTCATAGAATGGAGGTTTGTGAAGTCATGGAATGGAGGTGTGTGAAGTCAAAAAGGTGGTGTGTGAAGTCACAGAGTGGAGGTGTGTGAATTCATAGAATGGAGCTGTGTGAAGTCAGAATGGAGGTGTGTGAAATCAGAATGGAGGGGTGTGAAGTCAGAATGGAGGTGTGTGAAGTCAGAATGGAGGTGGGTCACGTCACAGAATTGAGGTGTGTGAAGTCAGACAATGGAGTTGTGTGAAGTCAGCAGGAAGGTGTGTGAAGTCACAGAAAGGAGGTGTGTGAAGTCACAGAATGGATGTTTGTGAAGTCACAGAATGGATGTTTGTGAAGTAAGAATTAAGGTGTTTGAAGACATAGAGTGGAGGTGTGTGAAGTCACAGAATGGAGGTGTGTGAAGTCATAGATTGGAGGTGTGTGAAGTCATAGAATTGAAGTGTGTGAAGTCATAGAATGGAGGTGTGTGAAGTCATAAAATGGAGGTGTGTGAACTCATAGAATGGAGGTGTGTAAAGTCAAAATGGAGTTGTGTGAAGTCATAGAATGGTGTTTTTTGATGTCAACGAATGGAGGTGTGTGAAGTCATAGAATGGAGGTGTGTGAAGTCAGATTGGAGGTGTGTGAAATCACAGAATGGAGGTGTGTGAAGTCACAGAATGGAGGTGTGTGAACACAGAATGTAGGTGTGTGAAGCCACAGAATGGAGGTGTGTGAAGTCATAGAATGGAAGTGTGTGAAATCATTGAATGGAGGTGTGTGAAGTCACAGAATTGAGTTGTGTGAAGTCACAGATTGGAAGTGTGTGAAGGCAAAACGGAGGTGTGTGAAGTCACAAAATGGAGGTGTGTGAAGTCATAGAATGGAGGTGTGTGAAATCACAGAATGGAGGTGTGTGAATTCAAAGAATGGAGGTGTGTGAAGTCATAGGATCGAGGTGTGTGAAGTCACAGAATGGAGGTGTGTGAGGTCACAGAATGGAAGTGTGTGAACTCAGAATGGAGGTGTGTGAAGCCACAGAATGGAGGTGTGTGAAGTCATAGAATGGAAGTGTGTAAAGTCATAGAATGGAGGTGTGTGAAGGAAGAATGGAGGTGTGTGAAGTCACAGAATGGAGGTTTGTGAAGTCATAGAATGGAGGTGTGTGAAGTCAGAGAATGGATGTTTCTGAAGTAAGAATGAAGGTGTGTGAAGTCATAGAATGAAGGTGTGTGAAGTCAAATTGGACGTGTGTGAACTCATAGAATGGAGGTGTGTGAACTCATAGAATGGAGGTGTGTGAAGTCATGGAATGGAGGTGTGTGAAGTCAAAGAATGGAGGTGTGTGAAGTGAAACAATAGAGGTGTGTGAAGTCACAGAATGGAGGTGTGTGAAGTCATAGAATGGAGGTGTGTGAAGTCAAAAAGGTGGTGTGTGAAGTCACAGAATGGAGGTGTGTGAATTCATAGAATGGAGCTGTGTGAAGTCAGAATGGAGGTGTGTGAAGTCAGAATGGAGGGGTGTGAAGTCAGAATGGAGGTGTGTGAAGTCACAGAATGGAGGTGTGTGAAGTCATAGAATGGAGGTCTGTGAAATCATAGAATGAAGGTGTGTGAAGTCAGAATGGAGGTGTGTCACGTCACAGAATTGAGGTGTGTGAAGTCAGACAAAGGAGGTGTGTGAAGTCAGAAGGAAGGTGTGTGAAGTCACAGAAAGGAGGTGTGTGAAGTCACAGAATGGATGTTTGTGAAGTCACAGAATGGATGTTTGTGAAGTAAGAATTAAGGTGTTTGAAGTCATAGAGTGGAGGTGTGTGAAGTCACAGAATGGAGGTGTGTGAAGTCATAGAATGGAGGTGTGTGAAGTCATAGAATTGAGGTGTGTGAAGTCATAGAATGGAGGTGTGTGAAGTCATAAAATGGAGGTGTGTGAACTCATAGAATGGAGGTGTGTGAAGTCAAAATGGACTTGTGTGAAGTCATAGAATGGTGTTTTTTGATATCAACGAATGGAGGTGTGTGAAGTCATAGAATGGAGGTGTGTGAAGTCAGATTGGAGGTGTGTGAAATCACAGAATGGAGGTGTGTGAAGTCACAGAATGGAGGTGTGTGAACACAGAATGTAGGTGTGTGAAGCCACAGAATGGAGGTGTGTGAAGTCATAGAATGGAAGTGTGTGAAATCATTGAATGGAGGTGTGTGAAGTCATAGAATTGAGTTGTGTGAAGTCACAGATTGGAAGTGTGTGAAGTCACAGAATGGATGTTTGTGAAGTAAGAATGAAGGTGTTTGAAGTCATAGAGTGGAGGTGTGTGAAGTCACAGAATGGAGGTGTGTGAAGTCATAGAATGGAGGTGTGTGAAGTCATAGAATTGAGGTGTGTGAAGTCATAGAATGGAGGTGTGTGAAGTCATAAAATGGAGGTGTGTGAACTCATAGAATGGAGGTGTGTGAAGTCAAAATGGAGTTGTGTGAAGTCATAGAATGGTGTTTTTTGATGTCAACGAATGGAGGTGTGTGAAGTCATAGAATGGAGGTGTGTGAAGTCAGATTGGAGGTGTGTGAAATCACAGAATGGAGGTGTGTGAAGTCACAGAATGGAGGTGTGTGAACTCAGAGTGTATGCGTGTGAAGCCACAGAATGGAGGTGTGTGAAGTCATAGAATGGGAGTGTGTGAAATCATAGAATGGAGGTGTGTGAAGTCACAGAATTAAGGTGTGTGAAGTCAGAATGGAGGTGTGTGAAGTCAGAATGGAGGTGAGTGAAGTCATAGAATGGAGGTGTGTGAAGTCATAGAATGGAGGTCTGTGAACTCAGAATCGAGGTTTGTGATGTCATAGAATGGAGGTGTGTGAACTCAGAATGGAGGTGTGTGAAGTCACAGAATGGAGGTGTGTGAAGTCATAGAATGGAGGTTTCTGAAATCACAGAATGGAGGTGTGTTAATTCATTGAATGGAGGTGTGTGAAGTCATAGGATCGAGGTGTGTGAAGTCACAGAATGGAGGTGTGTGAAGTCACAGAATGGAGGTGTGTGAAGTCACAGAATGGAGGTGTGTGAACTCAGAATATAGGTGTGTGAAGCCACAGAATGGAGGTGTGTGAAGTTATAGAATGGAAGTGTGTGAAGTCATAGAAAGGAGGTGTGTGAACTCAGAATGGAGGTGTGTGAAGTCACAGAATGGAGGTTTGTGAAGTCATAGAATGGAGGTGTGTGAAGTAAGAGAATGGATGTTTCTGAAGTAAGAATGAAGGTGTGTGAAGTCATAGAATGGAGATGTGTGAAGTCAAATTGGAGGTGTGTGAACTCATAGAATGGAGGTGTGTGAACTCATAGAATGGAGGTTTGTGAAGTCATGGAATGGTGGTGTGTGACGTCAAAGAATGGAGGTGTGTGAAGTGAAACAATAGAGGTGTGTGAAGTCACAGAATGGAGGTGTGTGAAGTCACAGATTGGAAGTGTGTGAAGTCAAAACGGAGGTGTGTGAAGTCACAGAATGGAGGTGTGTGAAGTCATAGAATGGAGGTGTGTGAAGTCAAAAAGGTGGTGTGTGAAGTCACAGAATGGAGGTGTGTGAATTCATAGAATGGAGCTGTGTGAAGTCAGAATGGAGGTGTGTGAAATCAGAATGGAGTGGTGTGAAGTCAGAATGGAGGTGTGTGAAGTCACAGAATGGAGGTGTGTGAAGTCATAGAATGGAGGTCTGTGAAATCATCGAATGAAGGTGTGTGAAGTCAGAATGGAGGTGTGTCACGTCACAGAATTGAGGTGTGTGAAGTCAGACAATGGAGGTGTGTGAAGTCAGCAGGAAGGTGTGTGAAGTCACAGAAAGGAGGTGTGTGAAGTCACAGAATGGATGTTTGTGAAGTCACAGAATGGATGTTTGTGAAGTAAGAATTAAGGTGTTTGAAGTCATAGAGTGGAGGTGTGTGAAGTCACAGAATGGAGGTGTGTGAAGTCATAGAATGGAGGTGTGTGAAGTCATAGAATGGAGGTGTGTGAAGTCATAGAATGGAGGTGTCTGAAGTCATAAAATGGAGGTGTGTGAACTCATAGAATGGAGGTGTGTGAAGTCAAAATGGAGTTGTGTGAAGTCATAGAATGGTGTTTTTTGATGTCAACGAATGGAGGTGTGTGAAGTCATAGAATGGAGGTGTGTGAAGTCAGATTGGAGGTGTGTGAAATCACAGAATGGAGGTGTGTGAAGTAACAGAATGGAGGTGTGTGAACACAGAATGTAGGTGTGTGAAGCCACAGAATGGAGGTGTGTGAAGTCATAGAATGGAAGTGTGTGAAATCATTGAATGGAGGTGTGTGAAGTCACAGAAGTGAGTTGTGTGAAGTCACAGATTGGAAGTGTGTGAAGGCAAAACGGAGGTGTGTGAAGTCACAAAATGGAGGTTGTGAAGTCATAGAATGGAGGTGTGTGAAGTCAAAAATGTGGTGTGTGAAGTCACAGAATGGAGGTGAGTGAAGTCATAAAATGGAATTGTGTGAAATCATAGAATGGAGGTATGTGAAGTCAGAATGGAGGTGTGTGAAGTCACAGAATTGAGGTGTGTGAAGTCACAAAATGGAGGTGTATGAAGTCAGAATGAAGGTGTGTGAAGTCACAGAATGGAGGTGTGTGAAGTCACAGAATGGATGTTTGTGAAGTAAGAATGAAGGTGTTTGAAGTCATAGAGTGGAGGTGTGTGAAGTCACAGAATGGAGGTGTGTGAAGTCAAAGAATGGAGGTGTGTGAAGTCATAGAATTGAGGTGTGTGAAATCATAGAATGGAGGTGTGTGAAGTCACAGAATGGAGGTGTGTGAACTCATAATGTAGGTGTGTGAAGCCACAAAATGGAGGTGTGTGAAATCATAGAATGGAAGTGTGTGAAATCATTGAATGGAGGAGTGTGAAGTCACAGAATTGAGGTGTGTGAAGTCAGAATGGAGGTGTGTGAAGTCAGAATGGAGGTGAGTGAAGTCATAGAATGGAGGTGTGTGAAGTCATAGAATGGAGGTCTGTGAACTCAGAATGGAGGTTCGTGAAGTCATAGAATGGAGGTGTGTGAAGTCACAGAATGGAGGTGTGTGAAGTCATAGAATGGAGATGTGTGAAGTCATAAAATTGAGGTGTGTGAATTCATAGAATGGAGGTGTGTGAAGTCACAATGGAGTTGTGTGAAGTCATAGAATGGTTGTTTTTGATGTCAACGAATGGTGGTGTGTGAAGTCATAGAATGGAGGTGTGTGAAGTCAGATTGGAGGTGTGTGAAATCACAGAATGGAGGTGTGTCAACTCAGAAATGAGGTGTGTGAAGTCATAGAATGGAGGTGTGTGAAGTCATAGAATGGAAGTGTGTGAAATCATAGAATGGAGGTGTGTGAAGTCAAAGAATTGAGGTGTGTGAAGTCAGAATGGAGGTGTGTGAAGTCAGAATGGAGGTGTGTGAAGTCATAAAATGGAAGTGTGTGAAGTCATAGAGTGGAGGTCTGTGAACTCAGAATGGGGGTTTGTGAAGTCATAGAATGGAGGTGTGTGAACTCAGAATGGAGGTGTGTGAAGTCACAGGATGGAGGTGTGTGAAGTCATAGAATGTAGGTGTGTGAAATCACAGAATGGAGGTGTGTGAATTCAAAGAATGGAGTTGTGTGAAGTCATAGGATCGAGGTGGGTGAAGTCACAGAATGGAGGTGTGTGAAGTCACAGAATGGAGGTGTGTGAACTCAGAATGGAGGTGTGTGAAGCCACAGAATGGAGGTGTGTGAAGTCATAGAATGGAAGCGTGTAAAGTCATAGAATGGAGGTGTGTGAACTCAGAATATAGGTGTGTGAAGTCATAGAATGGAGATGTGTGAACTCAGAATGGAGGTGTGTGAAGTCACAGAATGGAGGTGTGTGAAGTCATAGAATGGAGGTTTGTGAACTCACAGAATGGAGGTGTGTTAATTCATAGAATGGAGGTGTGTGAAGTCATAGGATCGAGGTGTGTGAAGTCACAGAATGGAGGTGTGTGAAGTCACAGAATGGAGATGTGTGAAGTCACAGAATGGAGGTGTGTGAACTCAGAATATAGGTGTGTGAAGCCACAGAATGGAGGTGTGTGAAGTTATAGAATAGAAGTGTGTGAAGTCATAGAAAGGAGGTGTGTGAACTCAGAATGGAGGTGTGTGTAGTCACAGAATGGAGGTTTGTGAAGTCATAGAATGGAGGTGTGTGAAGTAAGAGAATGGATGTTTCTGAAGTAAGAATGAAGGTGTGTGAAGTCATAGAATGGAGATGTGTGAAGTCAAATTGGAGGTGTGTGAACTCATAGAATGGAGGTGTGTGAACTCATAGAATGGAGGTTTGTGAAGTCATGGAATGGCGGTGTGTGACGTCAAAGAATGGAGGTGTGTGAAGTGAAACAATAGAGGTGTGTGAAGTCACAGAATGGAGGTGTGTGAAGTCACAGATTGGAAGTGTGTGAAGTCAAAACGGAGGTGTGTGAAGTCACAGAATGGAGGTGTGTGAAGTCATAGAATGGAGGTGTGTGAAGTCAAAAAGGTGGTGTGTGAAGTCACAGAATGGAGGTGTGTGAATTCATAGAATGGAGCTGTGTGAAGTCAGAATGGAGGTGTGTGAAGTCAGAATGGAGGGGTGTGAAGTCAGAATGGAGGTGTGTGAAGTCACAGAATGGAGGTGTGTGAAGTCATAGAATGGAGGTCTGTGAAATCATAGAATGAAGGTGTGTGAAGTCAGAATGGTGGTGTGTCACGTCACAGAATTGAGGTGTGTGAAGTCAGACAAGGGAGGTGTGTGAAGTCAGAAGGAAGGTGTGTGAAGTCACAGAAAGGAGGTGTGTGAAGTCACAGAATGGATGTTTGTGAAGTCACAGAATGGATGTTTGTGAAGTAAGAATTAAGGTGTTTGAAGTCATAGAGTGGAGGTGTGTGAAGTCACAGAATGGAGGTGTGTGAAGTCATAGAATGGAGGTGTGTGAAGTCATAGAATTGAGGTGTGTGAAGTCATAGAATGGAGGTGTGTGAAGTCATAAAATGGAGGTGTGTGAACTCATAGAATGGAGGTGTGTGAAGTCAAAATGGAGTTGTGTGAAGTCATAGAATGGTGTTCTTTGATGTCAACGAATGGAGGTGTGTAAAGTCATAGAATGGAGGTGTGTGAAATCAGATTGGAGGTGTGTGAAATCACAGAATGGACGTGTGTGAAGTCACAGAATGGAGGTGTGTGAACACAGAATGTAGGTGTGTGAAGCCACAGAATGGAGGTGTGTGAAGTATAGAATGGAAGTGTGTGAAATCATTGAATGGAGGTGTGTGAAGTCACAGAACTGAGTTGTGTGAAGTCATAGATTGGAAGTGTGTGAAGGCAAAACGGAGGTGTGTGAAGTCACAAAATGGAGGTGTGTGAAGTCACAGAATGGAGGTGTGTGAAGTCATAAAATGGAATTGTGTGAAATCATAGAATGGAGGTATGTGAAGTCAGAATGGAGGTGTGTGAAGTCACAGAATTGAGGTGTGTGAAGTCACAAAATGGAGGTGTGTGAAGTCAGAATGAAGGTGTGTGAAGTCACAGAATGGAGGTGTGTGAAGTCACAGAATGGATGTTTGTGCAGTAAGAATGAAGGTGTTTGAAGTCATAGAGTGGAGGTGTGTGAAGTCACAGAATGGAGGTGTGTGAAGTCATAGAATGGAGGTGTGTGAAGTCATAGAATTGAGGTGTGTGAAATTATAGAATGGAGGTGTGTGAAGTCACAGAATGGAGGTGTGTGAACTCATAATGTAGGTGTGTGAAGCCACAGAATGGAGGTGTGTGAAGTCATAGAATGGAAGTGTGTGAAATCATTGAATGGAGGTGTGTGAAGTCACAGAATTGAGGTGTGTGAAGTCAGAATGGAGGTGTGTGAAGTCATAGAGTGGAGGTGTGTTAATTCATAGAATGGAGGTGTGTGAAGTCATAGGATCGAGGTGTGTGAAGTCACAGAATGGAGGTGTGTGAAGTCACAGAATGGAGGTGTGTGAAGTCATAGAATGGAGGTGTGTGAACTCAGAATATAGGTGTGTGAAGCCACAGAATGGAGTTGTGTGAAGTTATAGAATGGAAGTGTGTGAAGTCATAGAAAGGAGGTGTGTGAACTCAGAATGGAGGTGTGTGAAGTCACAGAATGGAGGTTTGTGAAGTCATAGAATGGAGGTGTGTGAAGTAAGAGAATGGATGTTTCTGAAGTAAGAATGAAGGTGTGTGAAGTCATAGAATGGAGATGTGTGAAGTCAAATTGGAAGTGTGTGAACTCATAGAATGGAGGTGTGTGAACTCATAGAATGGATGTTTGTGAAGTCATGGAATGGCGGTGTGTGACGTCAAAGAATGGAGGTGTGTGCAGTGAAACAATAGAGGTGTGTGAAGTCACAGAATGGAGGTGTGTGAAGTCACAGATTGGAAGTGTGTGAAGTCAAAACGGAGGTGTGTGAAGTCACAGAATGGAGGTGTGTGAAGTCATAGAATGGAGGTGTGTGAAGTCAAAAAGGTGGTGTGTGAAGTCACAGAATGGAGGTGTGTGAATTCATAGAATGGAGCTGTGTGAAGTCAGAATGGAGGTGTGTGAAGTCAGAATGGAGGGGTGTGAAGTCAGAATGGAGGTGTGTGAAGTCACAGAATGGAGGTGTGTGAAGTCATAGAATGGAGGTCTGTGAAATCATAGAATGAAGGTGTGTGAAGTCAGAATGGAGGTGTGTCACGTCACAGAATTGAGGTGTGTGAAGTCAGACAATGGAGGTGTGTGAAGTCAGAAGGAAGGTGTGTGAAGTCACAGAAAGGAGGTGTGTGAAGTCACAGAATGGATGTTTGTGAAGTCACAGAATGGATGTTTGTGAAGTAAGAATTAAGGTGTTTGAAGTCATAGAGTGGAGGTGTGTGAAGTCACAGAATGGAGGTGTGTGAAGTCATAGAATGGAGGTGTGTGAAGTCATAGAATTGAGGTGTGTGAAGTCATAGAATGGAGGTGTGTGAAGTCATAAAATGGAGGTGTGTGAACTCATAGAATGGAGGTGTGTGAAGTCAAAATGGAGTTGTGTGAAGTCATAGAATGGTGTTTTTTGATGTCAACGAATGGAGGTGTGTGAAGTCATAGAATGGAGGTGTGTGAAATCAGATTGGAGGTGTGTGAAATCACAGAATGGAGGTGTGTGAAGTCACAGAATGGAGGTGTGTGAACACAGAATGTAGGTGTGTAAAGCCACAGAATTGAGGTGTGTGAAGTCATAGAATGGAAGTGTGTGAAATCATTGAATGGAGGTGTGTGAAGTCACAGAATTGAGTTGTGTGAAGTCACAGATTGGAAGTGTGTGAAGGCAAAACGGAGGTGTGTGAAGTCACAAAATGGATTTGTGTGAAGTCACAGAATGGAGGTGTGTGAAGTCATAAAATGGAATTGTGTGAAATCATAGAATGGAGGTATGTGAAGTCAGAATGGAGGTGTGTGAAGTCACAGAATTGAGGTGTGTGAAGTCACAAAATGGAGGTGTGTGAAGTCAGAATGAAGGTGTGTGAAGTCACAGAATGGAGGTGTGTGAAGTCACAGAATGGATGTTTGTGAAGTAAGAATGAAGGTGTTTGAAGTCATAGAGTGGAGGTGTGTGAAGTCACAGAATGGAGGTGTGTGAAGTCATAGAATGGAGGTGTGTGAAGTCATAGAATTGAGGTGTGTGAAATCATAGAATGGAGGTGTGTGAAGTCACAGAATGGAGGTGTGTGAACTCAGAATGTAGGTGTGTGAAGCCACAGAATGGAGGTGTGTGAAGTCATAGAATGGAAGTGTGTGAAATCATTGAATGGAGGTGTGTGAAGTCATAAAATTGAGGTGTGTGAATTCATAGAATGGAGGTCTGTGAACTCAGAATGGAGGTTCGTGAAGTCATAGAATGGAGGTGTGTGAAGTCACAGAATGGAGGTGTGTGAAGTCACAGAATGGAGGTGTGTGAACACAGAATGTAGGTATGTGAAGCCACAGAATGGAGGTGTGTGAAGTCATACAATGGAAGTGTGTGAAATCATTGAATGGAGGTTTGTGAAGTCACAGAATTGAGGTGTGTGAAGTCAGAATGGAGGTGTGTGAAGTCAGAATGGAGGTGAGTGAAGTCATAGAATGGAGGTGTGTGAAGTCATAGAATGGAGGTCTGTGAACTCAGAATGGAGGTTTGTGAAGTCATAGAATGGAGGTGTGTGAATTTACAGAATGGAGGTGTGTGAAGTCATAGAATTGAGGTGTGTGAAGTCATAAAATGGAGGTGTGTAAATTCATAGAATTGAGGTGTGTGAAGTCACAATGGAGTTGTGTGAAGTCATAGAATGGTTGTTTTTGATGTCAACGAATGGAGGTGTGTGAAGTCATAGAATGGAGGTGTGTGAAGTCAGATTGGAGGTGTGTGAAATCACAGAATGGAGGTGTGTCAACTCAGAAATGAGGTGTGTGAAGTCATAGAATGGAGGTGTGTGAAGTCATAGAATGGAAGTGTGTGAAATCATAGAATGGAGGTGTGTGACGTCAAAGAATTGAGGTGTGTGAAGTCAGAATGGAGGTGTGTGAAGTCAGAATGGAGGTGAGTGAAGTCATAGAATGGAGATGTGTGAAGTCATAGAATGGAGGTGTGTGAACTCAGAATGGAGGTGTGTGAAGTCACAGAATGGAGGTGTGTGAAGTCACAGAATGGAGGTGTGTGAAGTCACAGAATGGAGGTGTGTGAACACAGAATGTAGGTGTGTGAAGCCACAGAATGGAGGTGTGTGAAGTCACAGAATGGAAGTGTGTGAAATCATTGAATGGAGGTGTGTGAAGTCACAGAATTGAGTTGTGTGAAGTCACAGATTGGAAGTGTGTGAAGGCAAAACGGAGGTGTGTGAAGTCACAAAATGGAGGTGTGTGAAGTCACAGAATGGAGGTGTGTGAAGTCATAAAATGGAATTGTGTGAAATCATAGAATGGAGGTATGTGAAGTCAGAATGGAGGTGTGTGAAGTCACAGAATTGAGGTGTGTGAAGTCACAAAATGGAGGTGTGTGAAGTCAGAATGAAGGTGTGTGAAGTCACAGAATGGAGGTGTGTGAAGTCACAGAATGGATGTTTGTGAAGTAAGAATGAAGGTGTTTGAAGTCATAGAGTGGAGGTGTGTGAAGTCACAGAATGGAGGTGTGTGAAGTCATAGAATGGAGGTGTGTGAAGTCATAGAATTGAGGTGTGTGAAATCATAGAATGGAGGTGTGTGAAGTCACAGAATGGAGGTGTGTGAACTCAGAATGTAGGTGTGTGAAGCCACAGAATGGAGGTGTGTGAAGTCATAGAATGGAAGTGTGTGAAATCATTGAATGGAGGTGTGTGAAGTCATAAAATTGAGGTGTGTGAATTCATAGAATGGAGGTCTGTGAACTCAGAATGGAGGTTCGTGAAGTCATAGAATGGAGGTGTGTGAAGTCACAGAATGGAGGTGGGTGAAGTCACAGAATGGAGGTGTGTGAACACAGAATGTAGGTATGTGAAGCCACAGAATGGAGGTGTGTGAAGTCATACAATGGAAGTGTGTGAAATCATTGAATGGAGGTGTGTGAAGTCACAGAATTGAGGTGTGTGAAGTCAGAATGGAGGTGTGTGAAGTCAGAATGGAGGTGAGTGAAGTCATAGAATGGAGGTGTGTGAAGTCATAGAATGGAGGTCTGTGAACTCAGAATGGAGGTTTGTGAAGTCATAGAATGGAGGTGTGTGAATTTACAGAATGGAGGTGTGTGAAGTCATAGAATTGAGGTGTGTGAAGTCATAAAATGGAGGTGTGTAAATTCATAGAATTGAGGTGTGTGAAGTCACAATGGAGTTGTGTGAAGTCATAGAGTGGTTGTTTTTGATGTCAACGAATGGAGGTGTGTGAAGTCATAGAATGGAGGTGTGTGAAGTCAGATTGGAGGTGTGTGAAATCACAGAATGGAGGTGTGTCAACTCAGAAAAGAGGTGTGTGAAGTCATAGAATGGAGGTGTGTGAAGTCATAGAATGGAAGTGTGTGAAATCATAGAATGGAGGTGTGTGAAGTCAAAGAATTGAGGTGTGTGAAGTCAGAATGGAGGTGTGTGAAGTCAGAATGGAAGTGAGTGAAGTCATAGAATGGAGATGTGTGAAGTCATAGAATGGAGGTGTGTGAACTCAGAATGGAGGTGTGTGAAGTCACAGAATGGAGGTGTGTGAAGTCACAGAATGGAGGTGTGTGAAGTCACAGAATGGAGGTGTGTGAAGTCACAGAATGGAGGTGTGTGAAGTCACAGAATGTAGGTGTGTGAAGCCACAGAATGGAGGTGTGTGAAGTTATAGAATGGAAGTGTGTGAAGTCATAGAAAGGAGGTGTGTGAACTCAGAATGGAGGTGTGTGAAGTCACAGAATGGAGGTTTGTGAAGTCATAGAATGGAGGTGTGTGAAGTAAGAGAATGGATGTTTCTGAAGTAAGAATGAAGGTGTGTGAAGTCATAGAATGGAGATGTGTGAAGTCAAATTGGAGGTGTGTGAACTCATAGAATGGTGTTTTTTGATGTCATCGAATGGAGGTGTGTGAAGTCATAGAATGGAGGTGTGTGAAATCAGATTGGAGGTGTGTGAAATCACAGAATGGAGGTGTGTGAAGTCACAGAATGGAGGTGTGTGAACACAGAATGTAGGTGTGTGAAGCCACAGAATGGAGGTGTGTGAAGTCATAGAATGGAAGTGTGTGAAATCATTGAATGGAGGTGTGTGAAGTCACAGAATTGAGTTGTGTGAAGTCACAGATTGGAAGTGTGTGAAGGCAAAACGGAGGTGTGTGAAGTCACAAAATGGAGGTGTGTGAAGTCACAGAATGGAGGTGTGTGAAGTCATAAAATGGAATTGTGTGAAATCATAGAATGGAGGTATGTGAAGTCAGAATGGAGGTGTGTGAAGTCACAGAATTGAGGTGTGTGAAGTCACAAAATGGAGGTGTGTGAAGTCAGAATGAAGGTGTGTGAAGTCACAGAATGGAGGTGTGTGAAGTCACAGAATGGATGTTTGTGAAGTAAGAATGAAGGTGTTTGAAGTCATAGAGTGGAGGTGTGTGAAGTCACAGAATGGAGGTGTGTGAAGTCATAGAATGGAGGTGTGTGAAGTCATAGAATTGAGGTGTGTGAAATCATAGAATGGAGGTGTGTGAAGTCACAGAATGGAGGCGTGTGAACTCAGAATGTAGGTGTGTGAAGCCACAGAATGGAGGTGTGTGAAGTCATAGAATGGAAGTGTGTGAAATCATTGAATGGAGGTGTGTGAAGTCACAGAATTGAGGTGTGTGAAGTGAGAATGGAGGTGTGTGAAGTCAGAATGGAGGTGAGTGAAGTCATAGAATGGAGGTGTGTGAAGTCATAGAATGGAGGTCTGTGAACTCAGAATGGAGGTTCGTGAAGTCATAGAATGGAGGTGTGTGAAGTCACAGAATGGAGGTGTGTGAAGTCATAGAATGGAGGTGTGTGAAGTCATAAAATTGAGGTGTGTGAATTCATAGAATGGAGGTGTGTGAAGTCACAATGGAGTTGTGTGAAGTCATAGAATGGTTGTTTTTGATGTCAACGAATGGTGGTGTGTGAAGTCATAGAATGGAGGTGTGTGAAGTCAGATTGGAGGTGTGTGAAATCACAGAATGGAGGTGTGTCAACTCAGAAATGAGGTGTGTGAAGTCATAGAATGGAGGTGTGTGAAGTCAGATTGGAGGTGTGTGAAATCACAGAATGGAGGTGTGTGAAGTCACAGAATGGAGGAGTGTAAACTCAGAATGTAGGTGTGTGAAGCCACAGAATGGAGGTGTGTGAAATCATAGAATGGAAGTGTGTGAAATCATAGAATGGAGGTGTGTGAAGTCACAGAATTGAAGTGTGTGAAGTCAAAATGGAGGTGTGTGAAGTCAGAATGGAGGTTAGTGAAGTCATAGAATGGAGGTGTGTGAAGTCATAGATTGGAGTTCTGTGAACTCAGAATGGAGGTTTGTGAAGTCATAGAATGGAGGTGTGTGAACTCACAGAATGGAGGTGTGTTAATTCATAGAATGTAGGTGTGTGAAGTCATAGGATCGAGGTGTGTGAAGTCACAGAATTGAGGTGTTTGAAGTCACAGAATGGAGGTGTGTGAAGTCACAGAATGGAGGTGTGTGAACTCAGAATGTAGGTGAGTGAAGCCACAGAATGGAGGTGGGTGAAGTCATGAAATGGAAGTGTGTGAAGTCAAAGAAAGGAGGTGTGTGAACTCAGAATGGAGGTTTGTGAAGTCATAGAATGGAGGTGTGTGAAGTCAAATTGGAGGTGTGTGAACTCATAGAATGGAGGTGTGTGAACTCATAAAATGGAGGTGAGTGAAGTAAGAATGAAGGTGTGTGAAGTCATAGAATGGAGGTGTGTGAAGTCAAATTGGACGTGTGTGAACTCATAGAATGGAGGTGTGTGAACTCATAGAATGGAGGTGTGTGAAGTCATGGAGTGGAGGTTTGTGAAGTCAAAGAATGGAGGTGTGTGAAGTGAAACAATAGATGTGTGTAAAGTCACAGAATGGACGTGTGTGAAGTCACAGAATGGAAGTGTGTGAAGTCAAAACGGAGGTGTGTGAAGTCACAGAATGGAGGTGTGTGAAGTCACAGAATGGAGCTGTGTGAAGTCATAGAACGGAGGTGTGTGAAATCATAGAATGGAGGTGTGTGAAGTGAGAATGGAGGTGTGTCAAGTCACAGAATTGAGGTGTATGAAGTCACAGAATGCAGGTGTGTGAAGTCACAGAATGGAGGTGTGTGAAGTCATAGGATTGAGGTGTGTGAAGTCACAGAATGGAGGTGTGTGAAGTCACAGAATGGAGGTGTGTGAACTCAGAATATACGTGTGTGAAGCCACAGAATGGAGGTGTGTGAAGTTATAGAATGGAAGTGTGTGAAGTCATAGAAAGGAGGTGTGTAAACTCAGAATGGAGGTGTGTGAAGTCACAGAATGGAGGTGTGTGAAGTCATAGAATGGAGGTGTGTGAAGTCATAGAATTGAGGTGTGTGAAATCATAGAATGGAGGTGTGTGAAGTCACAGAATGGAGGTGTGTGAACTCAGAATGTAGGTGTGTGAAGCCACAGAATGGAGGTGTGTGAAGTCATAGAATGGAAGTGTGTGAAATCATTGAATGGAGGTGTGTGAAGTCATAAAATTGAGGTGTGTGAATTCATAGAATGGAGGTCTGTGAACTCAGAATGGAGGTTCGTGAAGTCATAGAATGGAGGTGTGTGAAGTCACAGAATGGAGGTGGGTGAAGTCACAGAATGGAGGTGTGTGAACACAGAATGTAGGTATGTGAAGCCACAGAATGGAGGTGTGTGAAGTCATACAATGGAAGTGTGTGAAATCATTGAATGGAGGTGTGTGAAGTCACAGAATTGAGGTGTGTGAAGTCAGAATGGAGGTGTGTGAAGTCAGAATGGAGGTGAGTGAAGTCATAGAATGGAGGTGTGTGAAGTCATAGAATGGAGGTCTGTGAACTCAGAATGGAGGTTTGTGAAGTCATAGAATGGAGGTGTGTGAATTTACAGAATGGAAGTGTGTGAAGTCATAGAATTGAGGTGTGTGAAGTCATAAAATGGAGGTGTGTAAATTCATAGAATTGAGGTGTGTGAAGTCACAATGGAGTTGTGTGAAGTCATAGAGTGGTTGTTTTTGATGTCAACGAATGGAGGTGTGTGAAGTCATAGAATGGAGGTGTGTGAAGTCAGATTGGAGGTGTGTGAAATCACAGAATGGAGGTGTGTCAACTCAGAAAAGAGGTGTGTGAAGTCATAGAATGGAGGTGTGTGAAGTCATAGAATGGAAGTATGTGAAATCATAGAATGGAGGTGTGTGAAGTCAAAGAATTGAGGTGTGTGAAGTCAGAATGGAGGTGTGTGAAGTCAGAATGGAAGTGAGTGAAGTCATAGAATGGAGATGTGTGAAGTCATAGAATGGAGGTGTGTGAACTCAGAATGGAGGTGTGTGAAGTCACAGAATGGAGGTGTGTGAAGTCACAGAATGGAGGTGTGTGAAGTCACAGAATGGAGGTGTGTGAAGTCACAGAATGGAGGTGTGTGAAGTCACAGAATGTAGGTGTGTGAAGCCACAGAATGGAGGTGTGTGAAGTTATAGAATGGAAGTGTGTGAAGTCATAGAAAGGAGGTGTGTGAACTCAGAATGGAGGTGTGTGAAGTCACAGAATGGAGGTTTGTGAAGTCATAGAATGGAGGTGTGTGAAGTAAGAGAATGGATGTTTCTGAAGTAAGAATGAAGGTGTGTGAAGTCATAGAATGGAGATGTGTGAAGTCAAATTGGAGGTGTGTGAACTCATAGAATGGTGTTTTTTGATGTCATCGAATGGAGGTGTGTGAAGTCATAGAATGGAGGTGTGTGAAATCAGATTGGAGGTGTGTGAAATCACAGAATGGAGGTGTGTGAAGTCACAGAATGGAGGTGTGTGAACACAGAATGTAGGTGTGTGAAGCCACAGAATGGAGGTGTGTGAAGTCATAGAATGGAAGTGTGTGAAATCATTGAATGGAGGTGTGTGAAGTCACAGAATTGAGTTGTGTGAAGTCACAGATTGGAAGTGTGTGAAGGCAAAACGGAGGTGTGTGAAGTCACAAAATGGAGGTGTGTGAAGTCACAGAATGGAGGTGTGTGAAGTCATAAAATGGAATTGTGTGAAATCATAGAATGGAGGTATGTGAAGTCAGAATGGAGGTGTGTGAAGTCACAGAATTGAGGTGTGTGAAGTCACAAAATGGAGGTGTGTGAAGTCAGAATGAAGGTGTGTGAAGTCACAGAATGGAGGTGTGTGAAGTCACAGAATGGATGTTTGTGAAGTAAGAATGAAGGTGTTTGAAGTCATAGAGTGGAGGTGTGTGAAGTCACAGAATGGAGGTGTGTGAAGTCATAGAATGGAGGTGTGTGAAGTCATAGAATTGAGGTGTGTGAAATCATAGAATGGAGGTGTGTGAAGTCACAGAATGGAGGCGTGTGAACTCAGAATGTAGGTGTGTGAAGCCACAGAATGGAGGTGTGTGAAGTCATAGAATGGAAGTGTGTGAAATCATTGAATGGAGGTGTGTGAAGTCACAGAATTGAGGTGTGTGAAGTGAGAATGGAGGTGTGTGAAGTCAGAATGGAGGTGAGTGAAGTCATAGAATGGAGGTGTGTGAAGTCATAGAATGGAGGTCTGTGAACTCAGAATGGAGGTTCGTGAAGTCATAGAATGGAGGTGTGTGAAGTCACAGAATGGAGGTGTGTGAAGTCATAGAATGGAGGTGTGTGAAGTCATAAAATTGAGGTGTGTGAATTCATAGAATGGAGGTGTGTGAAGTCACAATGGAGTTGTGTGAAGTCATAGAATGGTTGTTTTTGATGTCAACGAATGGTGGTGTGTGAAGTCATAGAATGGAGGTGTGTGAAGTCAGATTGGAGGTGTGTGAAATCACAGAATGGAGGTGTGTCAACTCAGAAATGAGGTGTGTGAAGTCATAGAATGGAGGTGTGTGAAGTCAGATTGGAGGTGTGTGAAATCACAGAATGGAGGTGTGTGAAGTCACAGAATGGAGGAGTGTAAACTCAGAATGTAGGTGTGTGAAGCCACAGAATGGAGGTGTGTGAAATCATAGAATGGAAGTGTGTGAAATCATAGAATGGAGGTGTGTGAAGTCACAGAATTGAAGTGTGTGAAGTCAAAATGGAGGTGTGTGAAGTCAGAATGGAGGTTAGTGAAGTCATAGAATGGAGGTGTGTGAAGTCATAGATTGGAGTTCTGTGAACTCAGAATGGAGGTTTGTGAAGTCATAGAATGGAGGTGTGTGAACTCACAGAATGGAGGTGTGTTAATTCATAGAATGTAGGTGTGTGAAGTCATAGGATCGAGGTGTGTGAAGTCACAGAATTGAGGTGTTTGAAGTCACAGAATGGAGGTGTGTGAAGTCACAGAATGGAGGTGTGTGAACTCAGAATGTAGGTGAGTGAAGCCACAGAATGGAGGTGGGTGAAGTCATGAAATGGAAGTGTGTGAAGTCAAAGAAAGGAGGTGTGTGAACTCAGAATGGAGGTTTGTGAAGTCATAGAATGGAGGTGTGTGAAGTCAAATTGGAGGTGTGTGAACTCATAGAATGGAGGTGTGTGAACTCATAAAATGGAGGTGAGTGAAGTAAGAATGAAGGTGTGTGAAGTCATAGAATGGAGGTGTGTGAAGTCAAATTGGACGTGTGTGAACTCATAGAATGGAGGTGTGTGAACTCATAGAATGGAGGTGTGTGAAGTCATGGAGTGGAGGTTTGTGAAGTCAAAGAATGGAGGTGTGTGAAGTGAAACAATAGATGTGTGTAAAGTCACAGAATGGACGTGTGTGAAGTCACAGAATGGAAGTGTGTGAAGTCAAAACGGAGGTGTGTGAAGTCACAGAATGGAGGTGTGTGAAGTCACAGAATGGAGCTGTGTGAAGTCATAGAACGGAGGTGTGTGAAATCATAGAATGGAGGTGTGTGAAGTGAGAATGGAGGTGTGTCAAGTCACAGAATTGAGGTGTATGAAGTCACAGAATGCAGGTGTGTGAAGTCACAGAATGGAGGTGTGTGAAGTCATAGGATTGAGGTGTGTGAAGTCACAGAATGGAGGTGTGTGAAGTCACAGAATGGAGGTGTGTGAACTCAGAATATACGTGTGTGAAGCCACAGAATGGAGGTGTGTGAAGTTATAGAATGGAAGTGTGTGAAGTCATAGAAAGGAGGTGTGTAAACTCAGAATGGAGGTGTGTGAAGTCACAGAATGGAGGTTTGTGAAGTCATAGAATGGAGGTGTGTGAAGTAAGAGAATGGATGTTTCTGAAGTAAGAATGAAGGATTGTGAAGTCATAGAATGGAGGTGTGTGAAGTCAAATTGGACGTGTGTGAACTCATAGAATGGAGGTGTGTGAACTCATAGAATGGAGGTGTGTGAAGTCATGGAATGGAGGTGTGTGAAGTCAAAGAATGGAGGTGTGTGAAGTGAAACAATAGAGGTGTGTGAAGTCACAGAATGGAGGTGTGTGAAGTCATAGAATGGAGGTGTGTGAAGTCAAAAAGTTGGTGTGAGAAGTCACAGAATGGAGGTGTGTGAATTCATAGAATGGAGCTGTGTGAAGTCAGAATGGAGGTGTGTGAAGTCAGAATGGAGGGGTGTGAAGTCAGAATGGAGGTGTGTGAAGTCACAGAATGGAGGTGTGTGAAGTCATAGAATGGAGGTCTGTGAAATCATAGAATGAAGGTGTGTGAAGTCAGAATGGAGGTGTGTCACGTCACAGAATTGAGGTGTGTGAAGTCAGACAATGGCGGTGTGTGAAGTCAGAAGGAAGGTGTGTGAAGTCACAGAAAGGAGGTGTGTGAAGTCACAGAATGGATGTTTGTGAAGTCACCGAATGGATGTTTGTGAAGTAAGAATGAAGGTGTTTGAAGTCATAGAGTGGAGGTGTGTGAAGTCACAGAATGGAGGTGTGTGAAGTCATAGAATGGAGGTGTGTGAAGTCATAGAATTGAGGTGTGTGAAGTCATAGAATGGAGGTGTGTGAAGTCATAAAATGGAGGTGTGTGAACTCATAGAATGGAGGTGTGTGAAGTCAAAATGGAGTTGTGTGAAGTCATAGAATGGTGTTTTTTGATGTCAACGAATGGAGGTGTGTGAAGTCATAGAATGGAGGTGTGTGAAGTCAGATTGGAGGTGTGTGAAATCACAGAATGGAGGTGTGTGAAGTCACAGAATGGAGGTGTGTGAACTCAGAGTGTATGTGTGTGAAGCCACAGAATGGAGGTGTGTGAAGTCATAGAATGGGAGTGTGTGAAATCATTGAATGGAGGTGTGTGAAGTCACAGAATTAAGGTGTGTGAAGTCAGAATGGAGGTGTGTGAAGTCAGAGTGGAGGTGAGTGAAGTCATAGAATGGAGGTGTGTGAAGTCATAGAATGGAGGTCTGTGAACTCAGAATCGAGGTTTGTGATGTCATAGAATGGAGGTGTGTGAACTCAGAATGGAGGTGTGTGAAGTCACAGAATGGAGGTGTGTGAAGTCATAGAATGGAGGTTTCTGAAATCACAGAATGGAGGTGTGTTAATTCATTGAATGGAGGTGTGTGAAGTCATAGGATCGAGGTGTGTGAAGTCACAGAATGGAGGTGTGTGAAGTCACAGAATGGACGTGTGTGAAGTCACAGAATGGAGGTGTGTGAACTCAGAATATAGGTGTGTGAAGCCACAGAATGGAGGTGTGTGAAGTTATAGAATGGAAGTGTGTGAAGTCATAGAAAGGAGGTGTGTGAACTCAGAATGGAGGTGTGTGAAGTCACAGAATGGAGGTGTGTGAAGTCATAGAATGGAGGTGTGTGAAGTAAGAGAATGGATGTTTCTGAAGTAAGAATGAAATTGTGTGAAGTCATAGAATGGAGATGTGTGAAGTCAAATTGGAGGTGTGTGAACTCATAGAATGGAGGTGTGTGAGCTCATAGAATGGAGGTTTGTGAAGTCATGGAATGGCGGTGTGTGACGTCAAAGAATGGAGGTGTGTGAAGTGAAACAATAGAGGTGTGTGAAGTCACAGAATGGAGGTGTGTGAAGTCACAGATTGGAAGTGTGTGAAGTCAAAACGGAGGTGTGTGAAGTCACAGAATGGAGGTGTGTGAAGTCAGAGAATGGAGGTGTGTGAAGTCAAAAACGTGGTGTGTGAAGTCACAGAATAGAGGTGTGTGAATTCATAGAATGGAGCTGTGTGAAGTCAGAATGGAGGTGTGTGAAATCAGAATGGAGTGGTGTGAAGTCAGAATGGAGGTGTGTGAAGTCACAGAATGGAGGTGTGTGAAGTCATAGAATGGAGGTCTGTGAAATCATAGAATGAAGGTGTGTGAAGTCAGAATGGAGGTGTGTCACGTCACAGAATTGAGGTGTGTGAAGTCAGACAATGGAGGTGTGTGAAGTCAGAAGGAAGGTGTGTGAAGTCACAGAAAGGAGGTGTGTGAAGTCACAGAATGGATGTTTGTGAAGTCACAGAATGGATGTTTGTGAAGTAAGAATTAAGGTGTTTGAAGTCATAGAGTGGAGGTGTGTGAAGTCACAGAATGGAGGTGTGTGAAGTCATAGAATGGAGGTGTGTGAAGTCATAGAGTTGAGGTGTGTGAAGTCATAGAATGGAGGTGTGTGAAGTCATAAAATGGAGGTGTGTGAACTCATAGAATGGAGGTGTGTGAAGTCAAAATGGAGTTGTGTGAAGTCATAGAATGGTGTTTTTTGATGTCAACGAATGGAGGTGTGTGAAGTCATAGAATGGAGGTGTGTGAAGTCAGATTGGAGGTGTGTGAAATCACAGAATGGAGGTGTGTGAAGTCACAGACTGGAGGTGTGTGAACACAGAATGTAGGTGTGTGAAGCCACAGAATGGAGGTGTGTGGAGTCATAGAATGGAAGTGTGTGAAATCATTGAATGGAGGTGTGTGAAGTCACAGAATTGAGGTGTGTGAAGTCACAGATTGGAAGTGTGCGAAGGCAAAACGGAGGTGTGTGAAGTCACAGAATGGAGGTGTGTGAAGTCACAGAATGGAGGTGTGTGAAGTCAAAACTGTGGTGTGTGAAGTCACAGAATGGAGGTGAGTGAAGTCATAAAATGGAATTGTGTGAAATCATAGAATGGAAGTGTGTGAAGTCAGAATGGAGGTGTGTGAAGTCACAGAATGGAGGTGTGTGAAGTCACAGAATGGAGGTGTGTGAAGTCATAGAATGGAGGTGTGTGAAATCATATAATGGAGGTATGTGAAGTCAGAATGGAGGTGTGTGAAGTCACAGAATTGAGGTGTGTGAAGTCACAGAATGGAGGTGTGTGAAGTCAGAATGAAGGTGTGTGAAGTCACAGAATGGAGGTGTGTGAAGTCACAGAATGGATGTTTGTGAAGTAACAATGAAGGTGTTTGAAGTCATAGAGTGGAGGTGTCTGAAGTCACAGAATGGAGGTGTGTGAAGTCATAGAATGGAGGTGTGTGAAGTCATAGAATTGAGGTGTGTGAAGTCATAGAATGGAGGTGTGTGAAGTCACAGAATGGAAGTGTGTGAAGTCAAAACGGAGGTGTGTGAAGTCACAGAATGGAGGTGTGTGAAGTCACAGAATGGAGGTGTGTGAAGTCATAGAATGGAGGTGTGTGAAATCATAGAATGGATTTATGTTAAGTCAGAATGGTGGTGTGTGAAGTCACAGAATTGAGGTGTGTGAAGTCACAGAATGGAGTTGTGTGAAGTCAGAATTAAGGTGTGTGAAGTCACAGAATGGAGGTGTGCGAAGTCACAGAATGGATGTTTGTGAAGTAAGAATGAAGGTGTTTGAAGTCATAGAGTGGAGGTGTGTGAAGTCACAGAATGGAGGTGTGTGAAGTCATAGAATGGAGGTGTGTGAAGTCATAGATTTGAGGTGTGTGAAGTCATAGAATGGAGGTGTGTGAAGTCATAAAATGGAGGTGTGTGAACACATAGAATGGAGGTGTGTGAAGTCAAAATGGAGTTGGGTGAAGTCATAGAATGGTGTTTTTTGATGTTAACGAATGGAGGTGTGTGAAGTCATAGAATGGAGGTGTGTGAAGTCACAGAATGGAGGTGTGTGAACACAGAATGTAGGTGTGTGAAGCCACAGAATGGAGGTGTGTGAAGTCATAGAATGGAAGTGTGTGAAATCATTGAATGGAGGTGTGTGAAGTCACAGAATTGAGGTGTGTGAAGTCAGAATGGAGGTGTGTGAAGTCAGAATGGAAGTTTGTGAAGTCATAGAATGGAGGTGTGTGAAGTCACAGAATGGAGGTGTGTGAAGACATAGAATGGAGGTGTGTGAGGTCATAAAATGGAGGTGTGTGAATTCATAGAATGGAGGTGAGTGACCTCACAATGGAGTTGTGTGAAGTCATAGAATGGTTGTTTTTGATGTCAACGAATGGAGGTGTGTGAAGTCATAGAATGGAGGTGTGTGAAGTCAGAATGGAGGTGTGTGAAATCATAGAATGGAGGTGTGTGAACTCAGAGAATGGAGTTGTGTGACGTCACAATGGAAGAGTGTGAAGTCATAGAATGGAGGTGTGAGAAGTCACAGAATGGAGGTGTGTGAAGTCATAAAATGAAGGTGTGTGAAGTCAGAATTGAGGTGTGTGAAGTCACAGAATTGAGGTGTGTGAACTCAGAATGGAGGTGTGTGAAGTCATAGATGGAGGAGTGTGAAGTCATAGTATGGAGGTGTGTGAAATCACAGAAAGGAGTTTTCTGAAGTCACAGAATGGAGCTGTGTGAAGTCATAAAATGGAGGTGTGTGACCTCATAGAATGGAGGTGTGTGAAGTTAAAATGGAGTTGTGTGAAGTCATAGAATGGTGTTTTTTGATGTCAACGAATGGAGGTGTGTGAACTCAGAATGGAGGTGTGTGAAGTCACAGAATGGAGGTGTGTGAAGTCAGAGAATGGATGTTTCTGAAGTAAGAATGAAGGTGTGTGAAGTCATAGAATGGAGGTGTGTGAAGTCAAATTGGATGTGTGTGAACTCATAGAATGGTGGTGTGTGAACTCATAGAATGGAGGTGTGTGAAGTCAAAGAATGGAGGTGTGTGAAGTGAAACAATAGAGGTGTGTGAAGTCACAGAATGGAGGTGTGTGAAGTCACAGAATGGAAGTGTGTGAAGTCAAAACGGAGGTGTGTGAAGTCACAGAATGGAGGTGTGTGAAGTCACAGAATGGAGGTGTGTGAAGTCATAGAATGGAGGTGTGTGAAATCATAGAATGGATTTATGTGAAGTCAGAATGGAGGTGTGTGAAGTCACAGAATTGAGGTGTGTGAAGTCACAGAATGGAGGTGTGTGAAGTCAGAATTAAGGTGTGTGAAGTCACAGAATGGAGGTGTGCGAAGTCACAGAATGGATGTTTGTGAAGTAAGAATGAAGGTGTTTGAAGTCATAGAGTGGAGGTGTGTGAAGTCACGGAATGGAGGTGTGTGAAGTCATAGAATGGAGGTGTGTGAAGTCATAGATTTGAGGTGTGTGAAGTCATAGAATGGAGGTGTGTGAAGTCATAAAATGGAGGTGTGTGAACACATAGAATGGAGGTGTGTGAAGTCAAAATGGAGTTGGGTGAAATCATAGAATGGTGTTTTTTGATGTCAACGAATGGAGGTGTGTGAAGTCATAGAATGGAGGTGTGTGAAGTCAGATTGGAGGTGTGTGAAATCACAGAATGGAGGTGTGTGAAGTCACAGAATGGAGGTGTGTGAACACAGAATGTAGGTGTGTGAAGCCACAGAATGGAGGTGTGTGAAGTCATAGAATGGAAGTGTGTGAAATCATTGAATGGAGGTGTGTGAAGTCACAGAATTGAGGTGTGTGAAGTCAGAATGGAGGTGTGTGAAGTCAGAATGGAAGTGAGTGAAGTCATAGAATGGAGGTGTGTGAAGTCATAGAATGAAGGTCTGTGAACTCAGAATGGAAGGTTGTGAAGTCATAGAATGGAGGTGTGTGAAGTCACAGAATGGAGGTGTGTGAAGTCATAGAATGGAGGTGTGTGAGATCATCAAATGGAGGTGTGTGAATTCATAGAATGGAGGTGTGTGACCTCACAATGGAGTTGTGTGAAGTCATAGAATGGTTGTTTTTGATGTCAACGAATTGTGGTGTGTGAAGTCATAAAATGGAGGTTTGTGAAGTCAGATTGGAGGTGTGTGAAATCACAGAATGGAGGTGTGTCAACTCAGAAATGAGGTGTGTGAAGTCATAGAATGGAGGTGTGTGAAGTCATAGAATGGAAGTGTGTGAAATCATAGAATGGAGGTGTGTGAAGTCAAAGAATTGAGGTGTGTGAATCAGAATGGAGGTGTGTGAAGTCAGAATGGATGTGAGTGAAGTCATAGAATGGAGATGTGTGAAGTCATTGAATGGAGGTGTGTGAAGTCAGAGAATGGATGTTTCTGAAGCAAGAATGAAGGTGTGTGAAGTCATAGAATGGAGATGTGTGAAGTTAAATTGGAGGTGTGTGAACTCATAGAATGGAGGTGTGTGAACTCCTAGAATGGAGGTTTGTGAAGTCATGGAATGGCGGTGTGTGAAGTCAAAGAATGGAGGTGTGTGAAGCGAAACAATAGAGGTGTGTGAAGTCACAGAAGGGAGGTGTGTGAAGTCACAGATTGGAAGTGTGTGAAGTCAAAACGGAGGTGTGTGAAGTCAAAGAATGGAGGTGTGTGAACTCATAGAATGGAGGTGTGTGAACTTATAGAATGGAGGTGTGTGAAATCATGGAATGGAGGTGTGTGAAGTCAAAGAATGGAGGTGTGTGAAGTGAAACAATAGAGGTGTGTGAAGTCACAGATTGGAGGTGTGTGAAGTCACAGAATGGAAGTGTGTGAAGTCAAAACTGACGTGTGTGAAGTCACAGAATGGAGGTGTGTGAAGTCACAGAACGGAGGTGTGTGAAGTGAAAAAGGTGGTCTGTGAAGTCACAGAATGGAGCTGTGTGACGTCATAGAACGGAGGTGTGTGAAATCATAGAATGGAGGTGTGTGAAGTATCAGAATTGAGGTGTCTGAAGTCACAGAATGGAGGTGAGTGAAGTCAGAATGAAGGTGTGTGAAGTCAGAGAATGGAGGTGTGTGAAGTCACAGAATGGATGTTTGTGAAGAATGAAGGTGTTTGAAGTCATAGAGTGGAGGTGTGTGAAGTCACAGAATGGAGTTGTTTGAAGTCACAGAATGGAGGTGTGTGAAGTCATAAAATGGAGGTGTGTGAACTCATAGAATTGAGGTGTGTGAAGTCAGAATGGAGGTGAGTGAAGTCATAGAATGGAGATGTGTGAAGTCATAGAATGGAGGTGTGTGAACTCAGAATGGAGGTGTGTGAAGTCACAGAATGGAGGTGTGTGAAGTCACAGAATGGAGGTGTGTGAAGTCACAGAATGGAGGTGTGTGAACTCAGAATGTAGGTGTGTGAAGCCACAGAATGGAGGTGTGTGAAGTTATAGAATGGAAGTGTGAGAAGTCATAGAAAGGAGGTGTGTGAACTCAGAATGGAGGTGTGTGAAGTCACAGAATGGAGGTTTGTGAAGTCATAGAATGGAGGTGTGTGAAGTAAGAGAATGGATGTTTCTGAAGTAAGAATGAAGGTGTGTGAAGTCATAGAATGGAGATGTGTGAAGTCAAATTGGAGGTGTGTGAACTCATAGAATGGAGGTGTGGGAACTCATAGAATGTAGGTTTGTGAAGTCATGGAATGGCGGTGTGTGAAGTCAAAGAATGGAGGTGTGTGAAGTGAAACAATAGAGGTGTTTGAAGTCACAGAATGGAGGTGTGTGAAGTCACAGATTGGAAGTGTGTGAAGTCAAAACGGAGGTGTGTGAAGTCAAAAAGGTGGTGTGTGAAGTCACAGAATGGAGGTGTGTGAATTCCTAGAATGGAACTGTGTGAAGTCAGAATGCAGGTGTGTGAAGTCAGAATGGAGGTTAGTGAAGTCATAGAATGGAGGTGTGTGAAGTCATAGATTGGAGGTCTGAGAACTCAGCATGGAGGTTTGTGAAGTCATAGAATGGAGGTGTGTGAACTCAGAATGGAGGTGTGTGAAGTCACAGAATGGAGGTGTGTGAAGTCATAGAATGGAGGTTTGTGAACTCACAGAATGGAGGTGTGTTAATTCATAGAATGGAGGTGTGTGAAGTCATAGGATCGAGGTGTGTGAAGTCACAGAATGGAGGTGTGTGAACTCAGAATGGAGGTGTGTGAAGCCACAGAATGGAGGTGTGTTAAGTCATAGAATGGAAGTGTGTGAAGTCATAGAAAGAAGGTGTGTGAACTCAGAATGGAGGTGTGTGAAGTCACAGAATGGAGGTTTGTGAAGTCATAGAATGGAGGTGTGTGAAGTCAGAGTATGGATTTTCCTGAAGTAAGAATGAAGGTGTGTGAAGTCATAGAATGGAGGTGTATGAAGTCAAATTGGAGGTGTGTGAACTCATAGAATGGAGGTGTGTGAACTCATAGAATGGAGGTGTGTGAAGTCATGGAATGGAGGTGTGTGAAGTCAAAGAATGGAGGTGTGTGAAGTGAAACAATAGAGGTGTGTGAAGTCACAGATTGGAGGTGTGTGAAGTCACAGAATGGAAGTGTGTGAAGTCAAAACGGAGGTGTGTGAAGTTACAGAATGGAGGTGTGTGAAGTCACAGAATGGAGGTGTGTGAAGTCAAAAAGGTGGTGTGTGAAGTCACAGAATGGAGGTGTGTAAAGTCATAGAATGGAGGTGTGTGAAGTCACAGAATGGAGGTGTGTGAAGTCAGAATGAAGGTGTGTGAAGTCACAGAATGGATGTTTGTGAAGTAAGAATGAAGGTGTTTGAAGTCATAGAGTGGAGGTGTGTGAAGTCACAGAATGGGGGTGTGTGAAGTCATAGAATAGAGGTGTGTGAAGTCATAAAATGGAGGTGTGTGAACTCATAGAATGGAGGTGTGTGAAGTCAACATGGAGTTGTGTGAAGTCATAGAATGGTGTTTTTTGATGTCAACGAATGGAGGTGTGTGAAGTCATAGAATGGAGGTGTGTGAAGTCAGATTGGAGGTGTGTGAAATCACAGAATGGAGGTGTGTGAAGTCACAGAATGGAGGTGTGTGAACTCAGAATGGAGGTGTGTGAAGCCACAGAATGGAGGTGTGTGAATTCATAGAATGGAACTGTGTGAAATCGTAGAATGGAGGTGTGTGAAGTCACAGAATTAAGGTGTGTGAAGTCAGAATGGAGGTGTGTGAAGTCAGAATGGAGGTGAGTGAAGTCATAGAATGGAGGTGTGTGAAGTCATAGAATGGAGGTCTATGAACTCAGAATCGAGGTTTGTGATGTCATAGAATGGAGGTGTGTGAACTCAGAATGGAGGTGTGTGAAGTCACAGAATGGAGGTGTGTGAAGTCATAGAATGGAGGTTTCTGAAATCACAGAATGGAGGTGTGTTAATTCAGCGAATGGAGGTGTGTGAAGTCATAGGATAGAGGTGTGTGAAGTCACAGAATGGAGGTGTGTGAAGTCACAGAATGGAGGTGTGTGAAGTCACAGAATGGAGGTGTGTGAACTCAGAATATAGGTGTGTGAAGCCACAGAATGGAGGTGTGTGAAGTTATAGAATGGAAGTTTGTGAAGTCATAGAAAGGAGGTGTGTGAACACAGAATGGAGGTGTGTGAAGTCACAGAATGGAGGTTTGTGAAGTCATAGAATGGAGGTGTGTGAAGTACGAGAATTGATGTTTCTGAAGTAAGAATGAAGGTGTGTGAAGTCATAGAATGGAGATGTGTGAAGTCAAATTGGAGGTGTGTGAACTCATAGAATGGAGGTGTGTGAACTCATAGAATGGAGGTTTGTGAAGTCATGTAATGGCGGTGTGTGAATTCAAAGAATGGAGGTGTGTGAAGTGAAACAATAGAGGTGTGTGAAGTCACAGAATGGAGGTGTGTGAAGTCACAGATTGGAAGTGTGTGAAGTGAAAACGGAGGTGTGTGAAGTCACAGAGTGGAAGTGTGTGAATTCATAGAATGGAGCTGTGTGAAGTCAGAATGGAGGTGTGTGAAGTCAGAATGGAGGGGTGTGAAGTCAGAATGGAGGTGTGTGAAATCACAGAATGGAGGTGTGTGAAGTCAGAATAAAGGTGTGTCACGTCACAGAATTGAGGTGTGTGAAGTCAGAGAATGGAGGTGTGTGAAGTCAGAATGAAGGTGTGTGAAGTCACAGAAAGGAGGTGTGTGAAGTCACAGAATGGATGTTTGTGAAGTAAGAATGAAGGTGTTTGAAGTCATAGAATGGAGGTGTGTGAAGTCACAGAGTGGAGGTGTGTGAATTCATAGAATGGAGCTGTGTGAAGTCAGAATGGAGGTGTGTGAAGTCAGAATGGAGGGGTGTGAAGTCAGAATGGAGGTGTGTGAAATCACAGAATGGAGGTGTGTGAAGTCATAGAATGAAGGTGTGTGAAATCATAGAATGAAGGTGTGTGAAGTCAGAATGGAGGTGTGTCACGTCACAGAATTGAGGTGTGTGAAGTCAGAGAATGGAGGTGTGTGAAGTCAGAATGAAGGTGTGTGAAGTCACAGAAAGGAGGTGTGTGAAGTCACAGAATGGATGTTTGTGAAGTAAGAATGAAGGTGTTTGAAGTCATAGAATGGAGGTGTGTGAAGTCAAAGAATGGAGGTTGTGAAGTCATAGAATGGAGGTATGTGAAGTCATAGAATTGAGGTGTGTGAAGTCATAGAATGGAGGTGTGTGAAGTCACAGAATGGAGGTGTGTGAAGTCAGAATGGAGGTGTGTGAAGTCATAGACTGAGGTGGGTGAAGTCATAGAAAGGAGGTGTGGGAAATCATAGAATGGAGGAGTGTGAAGTCACAGAGTGGAGGTGAGTGAAGTCACAGATTCGAGGTCTGTGATGTCATAGAATGGAGGTGTGTGAAGTCAGAGAATGGAGTTGTGTGACGTCACAATGGAAGAGTGTGAAGTCATAGAATGGAGGTGTGAGAAGTCACAGAATGGAGGTGTGTGAAGTCATAAAATGAAGGTGTGTGAAGTCAGAATGGAGGTGTGTGAAGTCACAGAATGGAGGTGTGTGAAGTCATAGATGGAGGTGTGTGAAGTCATACTACGGAAGTGTGTGAAATCACAGAAAGGAGTTTTGTGAAGTCACAGAATGGAGCTATGTGAAGTCATAGAATGGAGGTGTTTGACGTCACAGAATGGAGGTGTGTGAAGTCAGAATGAAGGTGTGTGAAGTCACAGAATGGAGGTGTGTGAAGTCACAGAATGGATGTTTGTGAAGTAAGAATGAAGGTGTTTGAAGTCATAGAGTGGAGGTGTGTGAAGTCACAGAATGGAGGTGTGTGGAGTCATAGAATGGAGGTGTGTGATGTCATAGAATTGAGGTGTATGAAGTCATAGAATGGAGGTGTGTGAAGTCATAAAATGGAGGTGTGTGAACTCATAGAATGGAGGTGTGTGAAGTTAAAATGGAGTTGTGTGAAGTCATTGAATGGTATTTTTTGATGTCAACGAATGGAGGTGTGTGAAGTCACAGAATGGAGGTGTGTGAACTCAGAATGCAGGTGTGTGAAGTCACAGAATGGAGGTTTGTGAAGCCATAGAATGGAGGTGTGTGAAGTCAGAGAATGGATGTTTCTGAAGTAAGAATGAAGGTGTGTTAAGTCATAGAATGGAGGTGTGTGAAGTCAAATTGGATGTGTGTGAACTCATAGAATGGTGGTGTGTGAACTCATAGAATGGAGGTGTGTGAAGTCATGGAATGGAGGTGTGTGAAGTGAAACAATGGAGGAGTGTGAAGTGAAACATTAGAGGTGTGTGAAGTCACAGAATGGAGGTGTCTGAAGTCACAGACTGGAAGTGTGTGAAGTCAAAACGGAGGTGTGTGAAGTCACAGAATGGAGGTGTGTGAAGTCACAGAATGGAGGTGTGTGAAGTCAAAAAGGTGGTGTGTGAAGTAACAGAATGGAGGTGTGTGAAGTCATAGAATGGAGGTGTGTGAAATCATATAATGGAGGTATGTGAAGTCAGAATGGAGGTGTGTGAAGTCACAGAATTGAGGTGTGTGAAGTCACAGAATGGAGGTGTGTGAAGTCAGAATGAAGGTGTGTGAAGTCATAGAATGGAGGTGTGTGAAGTCACAGAATGGATGTTTTGAAGTAACAATGAAGGTGTTTGAAGTCATAGAGGGGAGGTGTCTGAAGTCACAGAATGGAGGTGTGTGAAGTCATAGAATGGAGGTGTGTGAAGTCATAGAATTGAGGTGTGTGAAGTCATAGAATGGAGGTGTGTGAAGTCACAGAATGGAAGTGTGTGAAGTCAAAACGGAGGTGTGTGAAGTCACAGAATGGAGGTGTGTGAAGTCACAGAATGGAGGTGTGTGAAGTCATAGAATGGAGGTGTGTGAAATCATAGAATGAATTTATGTGAAGTCAGAATGGAGGTGTGTGAAGTCACAGAATTGAGGTGTGTGAAGTCACAGAATGGAGTTGTGTGAAGTCAGAATTAAGGTGTGTGAAGTCACAGAATGGAGGTGTGCGAAGTCACAGAATGGATGTTTGTGAAGTAAGAATGAAGGTGTTTGAAGTCATAGAGTGGAGGTGTGTGAAGTCACAGAATGGAGGTGTGTGAAGTCATAGAATGGAGGTGTGTGAAGTCATAGATTTGAGGTGTGTGAAGTCATAGAATGGAGGTGCGTGAAGTCATAAAATGGAGGTGTGTGAACACATAGAATGGAGGTGTGTGAAGTCAAAATGGAGTTGGGTGAAGTCATAGAATGGTGTTTTTTGATGTCAACAAATGGAGGTGTGTGAAGTCATAGAATGGAGGTGTGTGAAGTCAGATTGGAGGTGTGTGAAATCACAGAATGGAGGTGTGTGAAGTCACAGAATGGAGGTGTGTGAACACAGAATGTAGGTGTGTGAAGCCACAGAATTGAGGTGTGTGAAGTCATAGAATGGAAGTGTGTGAAATCATTGAATGGAGGTGTGTGAAGTCACAGAATTGAGGTGTGTGAAGTCAGAATGGAGGTGTGTGAAGTCAGAATGGAAATTTGTGAAGTCATAGAATGGAGGTGTGTGAAGTCACAGAATGGAGGTGTGTGAAGACATAGAATGGAGGTGTGTGAGGTCATAAAATGGAGGTGTGTGAATTCATAGAATGGAGGTGAGTGACCTCAAAATGGAGTTGTGTGAAGTCATAGAATGGTTGTTTTTGATGTCAACGAATGGAGGTGTGTGAAGTCATAGAATGGAGGTGTGTGAAGTCAGAATGGAGGTGTGTGAAATCATAGAATGGAGGTGTGTGAACTCAGAGAATGGAGTTGTGTGACGTCACAATGGAAGAGTGTGAAGTCATAGAATGGAGGTGTGAGAAGTCACAGAATGGAGGTGTGTGAAGTCATAAAATGTAGGTGTGTGAAGTCAGAATGGAGGTGTGTGAAGTCACAGAATGGAGGTGTGTGAACTCAGAATGGAGGTGTGTGAAGTCATAGATGGAGGAGTGTGAAGTCATAGTATGGAGGTGTGTGAAATCACACAATGGAGTTTTCTGAAGTCACAGAATGGAGCTGTGTGAAGTCATAAAATGGAGGTGTTTGAAGTCACAGAATGGAGGTGTGTGAAGTCAGAATGAAGGTGTGTGAAGTCACAGAATGGAGGTGTGTGAAGTCACAGAATGGATGTTTGTGAAGCAAGAATGAAGGTGTTTGAAGTCATATAGTGGAGGTGTGTGAAGTCACAGAATGGAGGTGTGTGAAGTCATAGAATGGAGGTGTGTGAAGTCATAGAATTGAGGTGTGAAGTCATAGAATGGAGGTGTGTGAAGTCATAAAATGGAGGTGTGTGACCTCATAGAATGGAGGTGTGTGAAGTTAAAATGGAGTTGTGTGAAGTCATAGAATGGTGTTTTTTGATGTCAACGAATGGAGGTGTGTGAACTCAGAATGGAGGTGTGTGAAGTCACAGAATGGAGGTTTGTGAAGCCATAGAATAGACCTGTGTGAAGTCAGAGAATGGATGTTTCTGAAGTAAGAATGAAGGTGTGTGAAGTCATAGAATGGAGGTGTGTGAAGTCAAATTGGATGTGTGTGAACTCATAGAATGGTGGTGTGTGAACTCATAGAATGGAGGTGTGTGAAGTCAAAGAATGGAGGTGTGTGAAGTGAAACAATAGAGGTGTGTGAAGTCACAGAATGGAGGTGTGTGAAGTCACAGAATGGAAGTGTGTGAAGTCAAAACGGAGGTGTGTGAAGTCACAGAATGGAGGTGTGTGAAGTCACAGAATGGAGGTGTGTGAAGTCATAGAATGGAGGTGTGTGAAATCATAGAATGGATTTATGTGAAGTCAGAATGGAGGTGTGTGAAGTCACAGAATTGAGGTGTGTGAAGTCACAGAATGGAGGTGTGTGAAGTCAGAATTAAGGTGTGTGAAATCACAGAATGGAGGTGTGCGAAGTCACAGAATGGATGTTTGTGAAGTAAGAATGAAGGTGTTTGAAGTCATAGAGTGGAGGTGTGTGAAGTCACAGAATGGAGGTGTGTGAAGTCATAGAATGGAGGTGTGTGAAGTCATAGATTTGAGGTGTGTGAAGTCATAGAATGGAGGTGTGTGAAGTCATAAAATGGAGGTGTGTGAACACAAAGAATGGAGGTGTGTGAAGTCAAAATGGAGTTGGGTGAAGTCATAGAATGGTGTTTTTTGATGTCAACGAAAGGAGGTGTGTGAAGTCATAGAATGGAGGTGTGTGAAGTCAGATTGGAGGTGTGTGAAATCACAGAATGGAGGTGTGTGAAGTCACAGAATGGAGGTGTGTGAACACAGAATGTAGGTGTGTGAAGCCACAGAATGGAGGTGTGTGAAGTCATAGAATGGAAGTGTGTGAAATCATTGAATGGAGGTGTGTGAAGTCACAGAATTGAGGTGTGTGAAGTCAGAATGGAGGTGTGTGAAGTCAGAATGGAAGTGAGTGAAGTCATAGAATGGAGGTGTGTGAAGTCATAGAATGAAGGTCTGTGAACTCAGAATGGAAGGTTGTGAAGTCATAGAATGGAGGTGTGTGAAGTCACAGAATGGAGGTGTGTGAAGTCATAGAATGGAGGTGTGTGAGGTCATCAAATGGAGGTGTGTGAATTCATAGAATGGAGGTGTGTGACCTCACAATGGAGTTGTGTGAAGTCATAGAATGGTTGTTTTTGATGTCAACGAATTGAGGTGTGTGAAGTCATAAAATGGAGGTGTGTGAAGTCAGATTGGAGGTGTGTGAAATCACAGAATGGAGGTGTGTCAACTCAGAAATGAGGTGTGTGAAGTCATAGAATGGAGGTGTGTGAAGTCATAGAATGGAAGTGTGTGAAATCATAGAATGGAGGTGTGTGAAGTCAAAGAATTGAGGTGTGTGAATCAGAATGGAGGTGTGTGAAGTCAGAATGGATGTGAGTGAAGTCATAGAATGGAGATGTGTGAAGTCATAGAATGCAGGTGTGTGAAGTCAGAGAATGGATGTTTCTGAAGCAAGAATGAAGGTGTGTGAAGTCATAGAATGGAGATGTGTGAAGTTAAATTGGAGGTGTGTGAACTCATAGAATGGAGGTGTGTGAACTCATAGAATGGAGGTTTGTGAAGTCATGGAATGGCGGTGTGTGAAGTCAAAGAATGGAGGTGTGTGAAGCGAAACAATAGAGGTGTGTGAAGTCACAGAAGGGAGGTGTGTGAAGTCACAGATTGGAAGTGTGTGAAGTCAAAACGGAGGTGTGTGAAGTCAAACAATGGAGGTGTGTGAAGTCAGAGAATGGAGGTGTGTGAAGTCATAGAAAGGAGGTGTGTGAACTCAGAATGGAGGTGTGTGAAGTCACAGAATGGAGGTTTGTGAAGTCATAGAATGGAGGTGTGTGAAGTAAGAGAATGGATGTTTCTGAAGTAAGAATGAAGGTGTGTGAAGTCATAGAATGGAGATGTGTGAAGTCAAATTGGAGGTGTGTGAACTCATAGAATGGAGGTGTGGGAACTCATAGAATGGAGGTTTGTGAAGTCATGGAATGGCGGTGTGTGAATTCAAAGAATGGAGGTGTGTGAAGTGAAACAATAGAGGTGTGTGAAGTCACAGAATGGAGGTGTGTGAATTCACAGATTGGAAGTGTGTGAAGTCAAAACGGAGGTGTGTGAAGTCACAGAATGGAGGTGTGTGAAGTCAGAGAATGGATGTGTGTGAAGTCAAATAGGTGGTGTGTGAAGTCACAGAATGGAGGTGTGTGAATTCATAGAATGGAGCTGTGTGAAGTCAGAATGGAGGTGTGTGAAGTCAGAATGGAGGGGTGTGAAGTCAGAATGGAGGTGTGTGAAGTCACAGAATGGAGGTGTGTGAAGTCATAGAATGAAGGTGTGTGAAATCATAGAATGAAGGTGTGTGAAGTCAGAATGGAGGTGTGTCACGTCACAGAATTGAGGTGTGTGAAGTCAGACAATGGAGGTGTGTGAAGTCAGAAGGAAGGTGTGTGAAGTCACAGAAAGGAGGTGTGTGAAGTCACAGAATGGATGTTTGTGAAGTCACAGAATGGATGTTTGTGAAGTAAGAATTAAGGTGTTTGAAGTCATAGAGTGGAGGTGTGTGAAGTCACAGAATGGAGGTGTGTGAAGTCATAGAATGGAGGTGTGTGAAGTCATAGAATTGAGGTGTGTGAAGTCATAGAATGGAGGTGTGTGAAGTCATAAAATGGAGGTGTGTGAACTCATAGAATGGAGGTGTGTGAAGTCAAAATGGAGTTGTGTGAAGTCATAGAATGGTGTTTTTTGATGTCAACGAATGGAGGTGTGTGAAGTCATAGAATGGAGGTGTGTGAAGTCAGATTGGAGGTGTGTGAAATCACAGAATGGAGGTGTGTGAAGTCACAGACTGGAGGTGTGTGAACACAGAATGTAGGTGTGTGAAGCCACAGAATGGAGGTGTGTGGAGTCATAGAATGGAAGTGTGTGAAATCATTGAATGGAGGTGTGTGAAGTCACAGAATTGAGGTGTGTGAAGTCACAGATTGGAAGTGTGTGAAGGCAAAACGGAGGTGTGTGAAGTCACAGAATGGAGGTGTGTGAAGTCACAGAATGGAGGTGTGTGAAGTCAAAACTGTGGTGTGTGAAGTCACAGAATGGAGGTGAGTGAAGTCATAAAATGGAATTGTGTGAAATCATAGAATGGAGGTATGTGAAGTCAGAATGGAGGTGTGTGAAGTCACAAAATTGAGGTGTGTGAAGTCACAGAATGGAGGTGTGTGAAGTCAGAATGAAGGTGTGTGAAGTCACAGAATGGAGGTGTGTGAAGTCACAGAATGGATGTTTGTGAAGTAAGAATGAAGGTGTTTGAAGTCATAGAGTGGAGGTGTGTGAAGTCACAGAATGGAGGTGTGTGAAGTCATAGAATGGAGGTGTGTGAAGTCATAGAATTGAGGTGTGTGAAGTCATAGAATGGAGGTGTGTGAAGTCAAATTGGAGGTGTGTGAACTCATAGAATGGAGGTGTGTGAACTTATAGAATGGAGGTGTGTGAAATCATGGAATGGAGGTGTGTGAAGTCAAAGAATGGAGGTGTGTGAAGTGAAACAATAGAGGTGTGTGAAGTCACAGATTGGAGGTGTGTGAAGTCACAGAATGGAAGTGTGTGAAGTCAAAACTGACGTGTGTGAAGTCACAGAATGGAGGTGTGTGAAGTCACAGAACGGAGGTGTGTGAAGTCAAAAAGGTGGTCTGTGAAGTCACAGAATGGAGCTGTGTGAAGTCATAGAACGGAGGTGTGTGAAATCATAGAATGGAGGTGTGTGAAGTATCAGAATTGAGGTGTCTGAAGTCACAGAATGGAGGTGTGTGAAGTCAGAATGAAGGTGTGTGAAGTCAGAGAATGGAGGTGTGTGAAGTCACAGAATGGATGTTTGTGAAGTAAGAATGAGGGTGTTTGAAGTCATAGAGTGGAGGTGTGTGAAGTCACAGAATGGAGGTGTGTGAAGTCACGGAATGGAGGTGTGTGAAGTCATAAAATGGAGGTGTGTGAACTCATAGAATTGAGGTGTGTGAAGTCAAAATGGAGTTGTGTGAAGTCATAGAATGGTGTTTTTTGATGTCAACGAATTGAGGTGTTTGAAGTCATAGAATGGAGGTGTGTGAAGTCAGATTGGAGGTGTGTGAAATCACAGAATGGAGGTGTGTGAAGTCACAGAATGGAGGTGTGTAAACTCAGAATGTAGGTGTGTGAAGCCACAGAATGGAGGTGTGTGAAATCATAGAATGGAAGTGTGTGAAATCATAGAATGGAGGTTTGTGAAGTCACAGAATTGAGGTGTGTGAAGTCAGAATGCAGGTGTGTGAAGTCAGAATGGAGGTTAGTGAAGTCATAGAATGGAGGTGTGTGAAGTCATAGATTGGAGGTCTGAGAACTCAGAATGGAGGTTTGTGAAGTCATAGAATGGAGGTGTGTGAACTCAGAATGGAGGTGTGTGAAGCCACAGAATGGAGGTGTGTGAACTCAGAATGGAGGTGTGTGAAGCCACAGAATGGAGGTGTGTTAAGTCATAGAATGGAAGTGTGTGAAGTCATAGAAAGGAGGTGTGTGAACTCAGAATGGAGGTGTGTGAAATCACAGAATGGAGGTGTGTGAAGTCACAGACTGGAGGTGTGTGAACACAGAATGTAGGTGTGTGAAGCCACAGAATGGAGGTGTGTGGAGTCATAGAATGGAAGTGTGTGAAATCATTGAATGGAGGTGTGTGAAGTCACAGAATTGAGGTGTGTGAAGTCACAGATTGGAAGTGTGTGAAGGCAAAACGGAGGTGTGTGAAGTCACAGAATGGAGGTGTGTGAAGTCACAGAATGGAGGTGTGTGAAGTCAAAACTGTGGTGTGTGAAGTCACAGAATGGAGGTGAGTGAAGTCATAAAATGGAATTGTGTGAAATCATAGAATGGAGGTATGTGAAGTCAGAATGGAGGTGTGTGAAGTCACAAAATTGAGGTGTGTGAAGTCACAGAATGGAGGTGTGTGAAGTCAGAATGAAGGTGTGTGAAGTCACAGAATGGAGGTGTGTGAAGTCACAGAATGGATGTTTGTGAAGTAAGAATGAAGGTGTTTGAAGTCATAGAGTGGAGGTGTGTGAAGTCACAGAATGGAGGTGTGTGAAGTCATAGAATGGAGGTGTGTGAAGTCATAGAATTGAGGTGTGTGAAGTCATAGAATGGAGGTGTGTGAAGTCAAATTGGAGGTGTGTGAACTCATAGAATGGAGGTGTGTGAACTTATAGAATGGAGGTGTGTGAAATCATGGAATGGAGGTGTGTGAAGTCAAAGAATGGAGGTGTGTGAAGTGAAACAATAGAGGTGTGTGAAGTCACAGATTGGAGGTGTGTGAAGTCACAGAATGGAAGTGTGTGAAGTCAAAACTGACGTGTGTGAAGTCACAGAATGGAGGTGTGTGAAGTCACAGAACGGAGGTGTGTGAAGTCAAAAAGGTGGTCTGTGAAGTCACAGAATGGAGCTGTGTGAAGTCATAGAACGGAGGTGTGTGAAATCATAGAATGGAGGTGTGTGAAGTATCAGAATTGAGGTGTCTGAAGTCACAGAATGGAGGTGTGTGAAGTCAGAATGAAGGTGTGTGAAGTCAGAGAATGGAGGTGTGTGAAGTCACAGAATGGATGTTTGTGAAGTAAGAATGAAGGTGTTTGAAGTCATAGAGTGGAGGTGTGTGAAGTCACAGAATGGAGGTGTGTGAAGTCACGGAATGGAGGTGTGTGAAGTCATAAAATGGAGGTGTGTGAACTCATAGAATTGAGGTGTGTGAAGTCAAAATGGAGTTGTGTGAAGTCATAGAATGGTGTTTTTTGATGTCAACGAATTGAGGTGTTTGAAGTCATAGAATGGAGGTGTGTGAAGTCAGATTGGAGGTGTGTGAAATCACAGAATGGAGGTGTGTGAAGTCACAGAATGGAGGTGTGTAAACTCAGAATGTAGGTGTGTGAAGCCACAGAATGGAGGTGTGTGAAATCATAGAATGGAAGTGTGTGAAATCATAGAATGGAGGTTTGTGAAGTCACAGAATTGAGGTGTGTGAAGTCAGAATGCAGGTGTGTGAAGTCAGAATGGAGGTTAGTGAAGTCATAGAATGGAGGTGTGTGAAGTCATAGATTGGAGGTCTGAGAACTCAGAATGGAGGTTTGTGAAGTCATAGAATGGAGGTGTGTGAACTCAGAATGGAGGTGTGTGAAGCCACAGAATGGAGGTGTGTGAACTCAGAATGGAGGTGTGTGAAGCCACAGAATGGAGGTGTGTTAAGTCATAGAATGGAAGTGTGTGAAGTCATAGAAAGGAGGTGTGTGAACTCAGAATGGAGGTGTGTGAAGTCACAGAATGGAGGTTTGTGAAGTCATAGAATGGAGGTGTGTGAAGTCAGAGTATGGATTTTTCTGAAGTAAGAATGAAGGTGTGTGAAGTCATAGAATGGAGGTGTATGAAGTCAAATTGGAGGTGTGTGAACTCATAGAATGGAGGTGTGTGAACTCATAGAATGGAGGTGTGTGAAGTCATGGAATGGAGGTGTGTGAAGTCAAAGAATGGAGGTGTGTGAAGTGAAACAATAGAGGTGTGTGAAGTCACAGATTGGAGGTGTGTGAAGTCACAGAATGGAAGTGTGTGAAGTCAAAACGGAGGTGTGTGAAGTCACAGAATGGAGGTGTGTGAAGTCACAGAATGGAGGTGTGTGAAGTCAAAAAGGTGGTGTGTGAAGTCACAGAATGGAGGTGTGTAAAGTCATAGAATGGAGGTGTGTGAAGTCACAGAATGGAGGTGTGTGAAGTCAGAATGAAGGTGTGTGAAGTCACAGAATGAATGTTTCTGAAGTAAGAATGAAGGTGTTTGAAGTCATAGAGTGGAGGTGTGTGAAGTCACAGAATGGAGGTGTGTGAAGTCATAGAATAGAGGTGTGTGAAGTCATAAAATGGAGGTGTGTGAACTCATAGAATGGAGGTGTCTGAAGTCAACATGGAGTTGTGTGAAGTCATAGAATGGTGTTTTTTGATGTCAACGAATGGAGGTGTGTGAAGTCATAGAATGGAGGAGGTGTGTGAAGTCATAGAATGGAGGTGTGTGAAGTCAGATTGGAGGTGTGTGAAATCACAGAATGGAGGTGTGTGAAGTCACAGAATGGAGGTGTGTGAACTCAGAATGTAGGTGTGTGAAGCCACAGAATGGAGGTGTGTGAATTCATAGAATGGAACTGTGTGAAATCGTAGAATGGAGGTGTGTGAAGTCACAGAATTAAGGTGTGTGAAGTCAGAATGGAGGTGTGTGAAGTCAGAATGGAGGTGAGTGAAGTCATAGAATGGAGGTGTGTGAAGTCATAGAATGGAGGTCTGTGAACTCAGAATCGAGGTTTGTGATGTCATAGAATGGAGGTGTGTGAATTCAGAATGGAGGTGTGTGAAGTCACAGAATGGAGGTGTGTGAAGTCATAGAATGGAGGTTTCTGAAATCACAGAATGGAGGTGTGTTAATTCATCGAATGGAGGTGTGTGAAGTCATAGGATCGAGGTGTGTGAAGTCACAGAATGGAGGTGTGTGAAGTCACAGAATGGACGTGTGTGAAGGCACAGAATGGAGGTGTGTGAACTCAGAATATAGGTGTGTGAAGCCACAGAATGGAGGTGTGTGAAGTTATAGAATGGAAGTGTGTGAAGTCATAGAAAGGAGGTGTGTGAACACAGAATGGAGGTGTGTGAAGTCACAGAATGGAGGTTTGTGAAGTCATAGAATGGAGGTGTGTGAAGTAAGAGAATTGATGTTTCTGAAGTAAGAATGAAGGTGTGTGAAGTCATAGAATGGACATGTGTAAAGTCAAATTGGAGGTGTGTGAACTCATAGAATGGAGGTGTGTGAACTCATAGAATGGAGGTTTGTGAAGTCATGTAATGGCGGTGTGTGAATTCAAAGAATGGAGGTGTGTGAAGTGAAACAATAGAGGTGTGTGAAGTCACAGAATGGAGGTGTGTGAAGTCACAGATTGGAAGTGTGTGAAGTGAAAACGGAGGTGTGTGAAGTCACAGAGTGGAGGTGTGTGAAGTCACAGAATGGAGGTGTGTGAAGTCAAAAAGGTGGTGTGTGAAGTCACAGAATGGAGGTGTGTGAATTCATAGAATGGAGCTGTGTGAAGTCAGAATGGAGGTGTGTGAAGTCAGAATGGAGGGGTGTGAAGTCAGAATGGAGGTGTGTGAAGTCACAGAATGGAGGTGTGTGAAGTCATAGAATGAAGGTGTGTGAAATCATAGAATGAAGGTGTGTGAAGTCAGAATGGAGGTGTGTCAAGTCACTGAATTGAGGTGTGTGAAGTCAGAGAATGGAGGTGTGTGAAGTCAGAATGAAGGTGTGTGAAGTCACAGAAAGGAGGTGTGTGAAGTCACAGAATGGATGTTTGTGAAGTAAGAATGAAGGTGTTTGAAGTCATAGAATGGAGGTGTGTGAAGTCACAGAATGGAGGTTGTGAACTCATAGAATGGAGGTATGTGAAGTCATAGAATTGAGGTGTGTGAAGTCATAGAATGGAGGTGTGTGAAGTCACAGAATGGAGGTGTGTGAAGTCAGAATGGAGGTGTGTGAAGTCATAGACTGAGGTGGGTGAAGTCATAGAAAGGAGGTGTGGGAAATCATAGAATGGAGGAGTGTGAAGTCATAGAGTGGAGGTGAGTGAAGTCACAGATTCGAGGTCTGTGATGTCATAGAATGGAGGTGTGTGAAGTCAGAGAATGGAGTTGTGTGACGTCACAATGGAAGAGTGTGAAGTCATAGAATGGAGGTGTGAGAAGTCACAGAATGGAGGTGTGTGAAGTCATAAAATGAAGGTGTGTGAAGTCAGAATGGAGGTGTGTGAAGTCACAGAATGGAGGTGTGTGAAGTCATAGATGGAGGTGTGTGAAGTCATACTATGGAGGTGTGTGAAATCACAGAAAGGAGATTTGTGAAGTCACAGAATGGAGCTGTGTGAAGTCATAGAATGGAGGTGTTTGACGTCACAGAATGGAGGTGTGTGAAGTCAGAATGAAGGTGTGTGAAGTCACAGAATGGAGGTGTGTGAAGTCACAGAATGGATGTTTGTGAAGTAAGAATGAAGGTGTTTGAAGTCATAGAGTGGAGGTGTGTGAAGTCACAGAATGGAGGTGTGTGAAGTCATAGAATGGAGGTGTGTGAAGTCATAGAATTGAGGTGTGTGAAGTCATAGAATGGAGGTGTGTGAAGTCATAAAATGGAGGTGTGTGAACTCATAGAATGGAGGTGTGTGAAGTTAAAATGGAGTTGTGTGAAGTCATTGAATGGTATTTTTTGATGTCAACGAATGGAGGTGTGTGAAGTCACAGAATGGAGGTGTGTGAACTCAGAATGGAGGTGTGTGAAGTCACAGAATGGAGGTTTGTGAAGCCATAGAATGGAGGTGTGTGAAGTCAGAGAATGGATGTTTCTGAAGTAAGAATGAAGGTGTGTGAAGTCATAGAATGGAGGTGTGTGAAGTCAAATTGGATGTGTGTGAACTCATAGAATGGTGGTGTGTGAACTCATAGAATGGAGGTGTGTGAAGTCATGGAATGGAGGTGTGTGAAGTCAAACAATGGAGGAGTGTGAAGTGAAACATTAGAGGTGTGTGAAGTCACAGAATGGAGGTGTCTGAAGTCACAGACGGGAAGTGTGTGAAGTCAAAACGGAGGTGTGTGAAGTCACAGAATGGAGGTGTGTGAAGTCACAGAATGGAGGTGTGTGAAGTCAAAAAGGTGGTGTGTGAAGTAACAGAATGGAGGTGTGTGAAGTCATAGAATGGAGGTGTGTGAAATCATATAATGGAGGTATGTGAAGTCAGAATGGAGGTGTGTGAAGTCACAGAATTGAGGTGTGTGAAGTCACAGAATGGAGGTGTGTGAAGTCAGAATGAAGGTGTGTGAAGTCACAGAATGGAGGTGTGTGAAGTCACAGAATGGATGTTTGTGAAGTAACAATGAAGGTGTTTGAAGTCATAGAGTGGAGGTGTCTGAAGTCACAGAATGGAGGTGTGTGAAGTCATAGAATGGAGGTGTGTGAAGTCATAGAATTGAGGTGTGTGAAGTCATAGAATGGAGGTGTGTGAAGTCACAGAATGGAAGTGTGTGAAGTCAAAACGGAGGTGTGTGAAGTCACAGAATGGAGGTGTGTGAAGTCACAGAATGGAGGTGTGTGAAGTCATAGAATGGAGGTGTGTGAAATCATAGAATGGATTTATGTTAAGTCAGAATGGTGGTGTGTGAAGTCACAGAATTGAGGTGTGTGAAGTCACAGAATGGAGTTGTGTGAAGTCAGAATTAAGGTGTGTGAAGTCACAGAATGGAGGTGTGCGAAGTCACAGAATGGATGTTTGTGAAGTAAGAATGAAGGTGTTTGAAGTCATAGAGTGGAGGTGTGTGAAGTCACAGAATGGAGGTGTGTGAAGTCATAGAATGGAGGTGTGTGAAGTCATAGATTTGAGGTGTGTGAAGTCATAGAATGGAGGTGTGTGAAGTCATAAAATGGAGGTGTGTGAACACATAGAATGGAGGTGTGTGAAGTCAAAATGGAGTTGGGTGAAGTCATAGAATGGTGTTTTTTGATGTTAACGAATGGAGGTGTGTGAAGTCATAGAATGGAGGTGTGTGAAGTCACAGAATGGAGGTGTGTGAACACAGAATGTAGGTGTGTGAAGCCACAGAATGGAGGTGTGTGAAGTCATAGAATGGAAGTGTGTGAAATCATTGAATGGAGGTGTGTGAAGTCACAGAATTGAGGTGTGTGAAGTCAGAATGGAGGTGTGTGAAGTCAGAATGGAAGTTTGTGAAGTCATAGAATGGAGGTGTGTGAAGTCACAGAATGGAGGTATGTGAAGACATAGAATGGAGGTGTGTGAGGTCATAAAATGGAGGTGTGTGAATTCATAGAATGGAGGTGAGTGACCTCACAATGGAGTTGTGTGAAGTCATAGAATGGTTGTTTTTGATGTCAACGAATGGAGGTGTGTGAAGTCATAGAATGGAGGTGTGTGAAGTCAGAATGGAGGTGTGTGAAATCATAGAATGGAGGTGTGTGAACTCAGAGAATGGAGTTGTGTGACGTCACAATGGAAGAGTGTGAAGTCATAGAATGGAGGTGTGAGAAGTCACAGAATGGAGGTGTGTGAAGTCATAAAATGAAGGTGTGTGAAGTCAGAATTGAGGTGTGTGAAGTCACAGAATTGAGGTGTGTGAACTCAGAATGGAGGTGTGTGAAGTCATAGATGGAGGAGTGTGAAGTCATAGTATGGAGGTGTGTGAAATCACAGAATGGAGTTTTCTGAAGTCACAGAATGGAGCTGTGTGAAGTCATAAAATGGAGGTGTGTGACCTCATAGAATGGAGGTGTGTGAAGTTAAAATGGAGTTGTGTGAAGTCATAGAATGGTGTTTTTTGATGTCAACGAATGGAGGTGTGTGAACTCAGAATGGAGGTGTGTGAAGTCACAGAATGGAGGTGTGTGAAGTCAGAGAATGGATGTTTCTGAAGTAAGAATGAAGGTGTGTGAAGTCATAGAATGGAGGTGTGTGAAGTCAAATTGGATGTGTGTGAACTCATAGAATGGTGGTGTGTGAACTCATAGAATGGAGGTGTGTGAAGTCAAAGAATGGAGGTGTGTGAAGTGAAACAATAGAGGTGTGTGAAGTCACAGAATGCAGGTGTGTGAAGTCACAGAATGGAAGTGTGTGAAGTCAAAACGGAGGTGTGTGAAGTCACAGAATGGAGGTGTGTGAAGTCACAGAATGGAGGTGTGTGAAGTCATAGAATGGAGGTGTGTGAAATCATAGAATGGATTTATGTGAAGTCAGAATGGAGGTGTGTGAAGTCACAGAATTGAGGTGTGTGAAGTCACAGAATGGAGGTGTGTGAAGTCAGAATTAAGGTGTGTGAAGTCACAGAATGGAGGTGTGCGAAGTCACAGAATGGATGTTTGTGAAGTAAGAATGAAGGTGTTTGAAGTCATAGAGTGGAGGTGTGTGAAGTCACGGAATGGAGGTGTGTGAAGTCATAGAATGGAGGTGTGTGAAGTCATAGATTTGAGGTGTGTGAAGTCATAGAATGGAGGTGTGTGAAGTCATAAAATGGAGGTGTGTGAACACATAGAATGGAGGTGTGTGAAGTCAAAATGGAGTTGGGTGAAATCATAGAATGGTGTTTTTTGATGTCAACGAATGGAGGTGTGTGAAGTCATAGAATGGAGGTGTGTGAAGTCAGATTGGAGGTGTGTGAAATCACAGAATGGAGGTGTGTGAAGTCACAGAATGGAGGTGTGTGAACACAGAATGTAGGTGTGTGAAGCCACAGAATGGAGGTGTGTGAAGTCATAGAATGGAAGTGTGTGAAATCATTGAATGGAGGTGTGTGAAGTCACAGAATTGAGGTGTGTGAAGTCAGAATGGAGGTGTGTGAAGTCAGAATGGAAGTGAGTGAAGTCATAGAATGGAGGTGTGTGAAGTCATAGAATGAAGGTCTGTGAACTCAGAATGGAAGGTTGTGAAGTCATAGAATGGAGGTGTGTGAAGTCACAGAATGGAGGTGTGTGAAGTCATAGAATGGAGGTGTGTGAGATCATCAAATGGAGGTGTGTGAATTCATAGAATGGAGGTGTGTGACCTCACAATGGAGTTGTGTGAAGTCATAGAATGGTTGTTTTTGATGTCAACGAATTGTGGTGTGTGAAGTCATAAAATGGAGGTTTGTGAAGTCAGATTGGAGGTGTGTGAAATCACAGAATGGAGGTGTGTCAACTCAGAAATGAGGTGTGTGAAGTCATAGAATGGAGGTGTGTGAAGTCATAGAATGGAAGTGTGTGAAATCATAGAATGGAGGTGTGTGAAGTCAAAGAATTGAGGTGTGTGATTCAGAATGGAGGTGTGTGAAGTCAGAATGGATGTGAGTGAAGTCATAGAATGGAGATGTGTGAAGTCATTGAATGGAGGTGTGTGAAGTCAGAGAATGGATGTTTCTGAAGCAAGAATGAAGGTGTGTGAAGTCATAGAATGGAGATGTGTGAAGTTAAATTGGAGGTGTGTGAACTCATAGAATGGAGGTGTGTGAACTCCTAGAATGGAGGTTTGTGAAGTCATGGAATGGCGGTGTGTGAAGTCAAAGAATGGAGGTGTGTGAAGCGAAATAATAGAGGTGTGTGAAGTCACAGAATGGAGGTGTGTGAAGTCACAGATTGGAAGTGTGTGAAGTCAAAACGGAGGTGTGTGAAGTCAAAGAATGGAGGTGTGTGAACTCATAGAATGGAGGTGTGTGAACTTATAGAATGGAGGTGTGTGAAATCATGGAATGGAGGTGTGTGAAGTCAAAGAATGGAGGTGTGTGAAGTGAAACAATAGAGGTGTGTGAAGTCACAGATTGGAGGTGTGTGAAGTCACAGAATGGAAGTGTGTGAAGTCAAAACTGACGTGTGTGAAGTCACAGAATGGAGGTGTGTGAAGTCACAGAACGGAGGTGTGTGAAGTGAAAAAGGTGGTCTGTGAAGTCACAGAATGGAGCTGTGTGACGTCATAGAACGGAGGTGTGTGAAATCATAGAATGGAGGTGTGTGAAGTATCAGAATTGAGGTGTCTGAAGTCACAGAATGGAGGTGAGTGAAGTCAGAATGAAGGTGTGTGAAGTCAGAGAATGGAGGTGTGTGAAGTCACAGAATGGATGTTTGTGAAGTAAGAATGAAGGTGTTTGAAGTCATAGAGTGGAGGTGTGTGAAGTCACAGAATGGAGGTGTTTGAAGTCACAGAATGGAGGTGTGTGAAGTCATAAAATGGAGGTGTGTGAACTCATAGAATTGAGGTGTGTGAAGTCAGAATGGAGGTGAGTGAAGTCATAGAATGGAGATGTGTGAAGTCATAGAATGGAGGTGTGTGAACTCAGAATGGAGGTGTGTGAAGTCACAGAATGGAGGTGTGTGAAGTCACAGAATGGAGGTGTGTGAAGTCACAGAATGGAGGTGTGTGAACTCAGAATGTAGGTGTGTGAAGCCACAGAATGGAGGTGTGTGAAGTTATAGAATGGAAGTGTGAGAAGTCATAGAAAGGAGGTGTGTGAACTCAGAATGGAGGTGTGTGAAGTCACAGAATGGAGGTGTGTGAAGTCACAGAATGGAGGTGTGTGAAGTCATAGAATGGAGGTGTGTGAAATCATAGAATGGATTTATGTTAAGTCAGAATGGTGGTGTGTGAAGTCACAGAATTGAGGTGTGTGAAGTCACAGAATGGAGTTGTGTGAAGTCAGAATTAAGGTGTGTGAAGTCACAGAATGGAGGTGTGCGAAGTCACAGAATGGATGTTTGTGAAGTAAGAATGAAGGTGTTTGAAGTCATAGAGTGGAGGTGTGTGAAGTCACAGAATGGAGGTGTGTGAAGTCATAGAATGGAGGTGTGTGAAGTCATAGATTTGAGGTGTGTGAAGTCATAGAATGGAGGTGTGTGAAGTCATAAAATGGAGGTGTGTGAACACATAGAATGGAGGTGTGTGAAGTCAAAATGGAGTTGGGTGAAGTCATAGAATGGTGTTTTTTGATGTTAACGAATGGAGGTGTGTGAAGTCATAGAATGGAGGTGTGTGAAGTCACAGAATGGAGGTGTGTGAACACAGAATGTAGGTGTGTGAAGCCACAGAATGGAGGTGTGTGAAGTCATAGAATGGAAGTGTGTGAAATCATTGAATGGAGGTGTGTGAAGTCACAGAATTGAGGTGTGTGAAGTCAGAATGGAGGTGTGTGAAGTCAGAATGGAAGTTTGTGAAGTCATAGAATGGAGGTGTGTGAAGTCACAGAATGGAGGTATGTGAAGACATAGAATGGAGGTGTGTGAGGTCATAAAATGGAGGTGTGTGAATTCATAGAATGGAGGTGAGTGACCTCACAATGGAGTTGTGTGAAGTCATAGAATGGTTGTTTTTGATGTCAACGAATGGAGGTGTGTGAAGTCATAGAATGGAGGTGTGTGAAGTCAGAATGGAGGTGTGTGAAATCATAGAATGGAGGTGTGTGAACTCAGAGAATGGAGTTGTGTGACGTCACAATGGAAGAGTGTGAAGTCATAGAATGGAGGTGTGAGAAGTCACAGAATGGAGGTGTGTGAAGTCATAAAATGAAGGTGTGTGAAGTCAGAATTGAGGTGTGTGAAGTCACAGAATTGAGGTGTGTGAACTCAGAATGGAGGTGTGTGAAGTCATAGATGGAGGAGTGTGAAGTCATAGTATGGAGGTGTGTGAAATCACAGAATGGAGTTTTCTGAAGTCACAGAATGGAGCTGTGTGAAGTCATAAAATGGAGGTGTGTGACCTCATAGAATGGAGGTGTGTGAAGTTAAAATGGAGTTGTGTGAAGTCATAGAATGGTGTTTTTTGATGTCAACGAATGGAGGTGTGTGAACTCAGAATGGAGGTGTGTGAAGTCACAGAATGGAGGTGTGTGAAGTCAGAGAATGGATGTTTCTGAAGTAAGAATGAAGGTGTGTGAAGTCATAGAATGGAGGTGTGTGAAGTCAAATTGGATGTGTGTGAACTCATAGAATGGTGGTGTGTGAACTCATAGAATGGAGGTGTGTGAAGTCAAAGAATGGAGGTGTGTGAAGTGAAACAATAGAGGTGTGTGAAGTCACAGAATGCAGGTGTGTGAAGTCACAGAATGGAAGTGTGTGAAGTCAAAACGGAGGTGTGTGAAGTCACAGAATGGAGGTGTGTGAAGTCACAGAATGGAGGTGTGTGAAGTCATAGAATGGAGGTGTGTGAAATCATAGAATGGATTTATGTGAAGTCAGAATGGAGGTGTGTGAAGTCACAGAATTGAGGTGTGTGAAGTCACAGAATGGAGGTGTGTGAAGTCAGAATTAAGGTGTGTGAAGTCACAGAATGGAGGTGTGCGAAGTCACAGAATGGATGTTTGTGAAGTAAGAATGAAGGTGTTTGAAGTCATAGAGTGGAGGTGTGTGAAGTCACGGAATGGAGGTGTGTGAAGTCATAGAATGGAGGTGTGTGAAGTCATAGATTTGAGGTGTGTGAAGTCATAGAATGGAGGTGTGTGAAGTCATAAAATGGAGGTGTGTGAACACATAGAATGGAGGTGTGTGAAGTCAAAATGGAGTTGGGTGAAATCATAGAATGGTGTTTTTTGATGTCAACGAATGGAGGTGTGTGAAGTCATAGAATGGAGGTGTGTGAAGTCAGATTGGAGGTGTGTGAAATCACAGAATGGAGGTGTGTGAAGTCACAGAATGGAGGTGTGTGAACACAGAATGTAGGTGTGTGAAGCCACAGAATGGAGGTGTGTGAAGTCATAGAATGGAAGTGTGTGAAATCATTGAATGGAGGTGTGTGAAGTCACAGAATTGAGGTGTGTGAAGTCAGAATGGAGGTGTGTGAAGTCAGAATGGAAGTGAGTGAAGTCATAGAATGGAGGTGTGTGAAGTCATAGAATGAAGGTCTGTGAACTCAGAATGGAAGGTTGTGAAGTCATAGAATGGAGGTGTGTGAAGTCACAGAATGGAGGTGTGTGAAGTCATAGAATGGAGGTGTGTGAGATCATCAAATGGAGGTGTGTGAATTCATAGAATGGAGGTGTGTGACCTCACAATGGAGTTGTGTGAAGTCATAGAATGGTTGTTTTTGATGTCAACGAATTGTGGTGTGTGAAGTCATAAAATGGAGGTTTGTGAAGTCAGATTGCAGGTGTGTGAAATCACAGAATGGAGGTGTGTCAACTCAGAAATGAGGTGTGTGAAGTCATAGAATGGAGGTGTGTGAAGTCATAGAATGGAAGTGTGTGAAATCATAGAATGGAGGTGTGTGAAGTCAAAGAATTGAGGTGTGTGATTCAGAATGGAGGTGTGTGAAGTCAGAATGGATGTGAGTGAAGTCATAGAATGGAGATGTGTGAAGTCATTGAATGGAGGTGTGTGAAGTCAGAGAATGGATGTTTCTGAAGCAAGAATGAAGGTGTGTGAAGTCATAGAATGGAGATGTGTGAAGTTAAATTGGAGGTGTGTGAACTCATAGAATGGAGGTGTGTGAACTCCTAGAATGGAGGTTTGTGAAGTCATGGAATGGCGGTGTGTGAAGTCAAAGAATGGAGGTGTGTGAAGCGAAATAATAGAGGTGTGTGAAGTCACAGAATGGAGGTGTGTGAAGTCACAGATTGGAAGTGTGTGAAGTCAAAACGGAGGTGTGTGAAGTCAAAGAATGGAGGTGTGTGAACTCATAGAATGGAGGTGTGTGAACTTATAGAATGGAGGTGTGTGAAATCATGGAATGGAGGTGTGTGAAGTCAAAGAATGGAGGTGTGTGAAGTGAAACAATAGAGGTGTGTGAAGTCACAGATTGGAGGTGTGTGAAGTCACAGAATGGAAGTGTGTGAAGTCAAAACTGACGTGTGTGAAGTCACAGAATGGAGGTGTGTGAAGTCACAGAACGGAGGTGTGTGAAGTGAAAAAGGTGGTCTGTGAAGTCACAGAATGGAGCTGTGTGACGTCATAGAACGGAGGTGTGTGAAATCATAGAATGGAGGTGTGTGAAGTATCAGAATTGAGGTGTCTGAAGTCACAGAATGGAGGTGAGTGAAGTCAGAATGAAGGTGTGTGAAGTCAGAGAATGGAGGTGTGTGAAGTCACAGAATGGATGTTTGTGAAGTAAGAATGAAGGTGTTTGAAGTCATAGAGTGGAGGTGTGTGAAGTCACAGAATGGAGGTGTTTGAAGTCACAGAATGGAGGTGTGTGAAGTCATAAAATGGAGGTGTGTGAACTCATAGAATTGAGGTGTGTGAAGTCAGAATGGAGGTGAGTGAAGTCATAGAATGGAGATGTGTGAAGTCATAGAATGGAGGTGTGTGAACTCAGAATGGAGGTGTGTGAAGTCACAGAATGGAGGTGTGTGAAGTCACAGAATGGAGGTGTGTGAAGTCACAGAATGGAGGTGTGTGAACTCAGAATGTAGGTGTGTGAAGCCACAGAATGGAGGTGTGTGAAGTTATAGAATGGAAGTGTGAGAAGTCATAGAAAGGAGGTGTGTGAACTCAGAATGGAGGTGTGTGAAGTCACAGAATGGAGGTTTGTGAAGTCATAGAATGGAGGTGTGTGAAGTAAGAGAATGGATGTTTCTGAAGTAAGAATGAAGGTGTGTGAAGTCATAGAATGGAGATGTGTGAAGTCAAATTGGAGGTGTGTGAACTCATAGAATGGAGGTGTGGGAACTCATAGAATGGAGGTTTGTGAAGTCATGGAATGGCGGTGTGTGAAGTCAAAGAATGGAGGTGTGTGAAGTGAAACAATAGAGGTGTGTGAAGTCACAGAATGGAGGTGTGTGAAGTCACAGATTGGAAGTGTGTGAAGTCAAAACGGAGGTGTGTGAAGTCAAAAAGGTGGTGTGTGAAGTCACAGAATGGAGGTGTGTAAAGTCATAGAATGGAGGTGTGTGAAGTCACAGAATGGAGGTGTGTGAAGTCAGAATGAAGGTGTGTGAAGTCACAGAATGGATGTTTGTGAAGTAAGAATGAAGGTGTTTGAAGTCATAGAGTGGAGGTGTGTGAAGTCACAGAATGGGGGTGTGTGAAGTCATAGAATAGAGGTGTGTGAAGTCATAAAATGGAGGTGTGTGAACTCATAGAATGGAGGTGTGTGAAGTCAACATGGAGTTGTGTGAAGTCATAGAATGGTGTTTTTTGATGTCAACGAATGGAGGTGTGTGAAGTCATAGAATGGAGGTGTGTGAAGTCAGATTGGAGGTGTGTGAAATCACAGAATGGAGGTGTGTGAAGTCACAGAATGGAGGTGTGTGAACTCAGAATGTAGGTGTGTGAAGCCACAGAATGGAGGTGTGTGAATTCATAGAATGGAACTGTGTGAAATCGTAGAATGGAGGTGTGTGAAGTCACAGAATTAAGGTGTGTGAAGTCAGAATGGAGGTGTGTGAAGTCAGAATGGAGGTGAGTGAAGTCATAGAATGGAGGTGTGTGAAGTCATAGAATGGAGGTCTATGAACTCAGAATCGAGGTTTGTGATGTCATAGAATGGAGGTGTGTGAACTCAGAATGGAGGTGTGTGAAGTCACAGAATGGAGGTGTGTGAAGTCACAGAATGGAGGTGTGTGAAGTCAGAATGAAGGTGTGTGAAGTCACAGAATGGAGGTGTGTGAAGTCACAGAATGGATGTTTGTGAAGTAAGAATGAAGGTGTTTGAAGTCATAGAGTGGAGGTGTGTGAAGTCACAGAATGGAGGTGTGTGAAGTCATAGAATGGAGGTGTGTGAAGTCAGAATGAAGGTGTGTGAAGTCACAGAATGGAGGTGTGTGAAGTCACAGAATGGATGTTTGTGAAGTAAGAATGAAGGTGTTTGAAGTCATAGAGTGGAGGTGTGTGAAGTCACAGAATGGAGGTGTGTGAAGTCATAGAATGGAGGTGTGTGAAGTCATAGAATTGAGGTGTGTGAAGTCATAGAATGGAGGTGTGTGAAGTCAAATTGGAGGTGTGTGAACTCATAGAATGGAGGTGTGTGAACTTATAGAATGGAGGTGTGTGAAATCATGGAATGGAGGTGTGTGAAGTCAAAGAATGGAGGTGTGTGAAGTGAAACAATAGAGGTGTGTGAAGTCACAGATTGGAGGTGTGTGAAGTCACAGAATGGAAGTGTGTGAAGTCAAAACTGACGTGTGTGAAGTCACAGAATGGAGGTGTGTGAAGTCACAGAACGGAGGTGTGTGAAGTCAAAAAGGTGGTCTGTGAAGTCACAGAATGGAGCTGTGTGAAGTCATAGAACGGAGGTGTGTGAAATCATAGAATGGAGGTGTGTGAAGTATCAGAATTGAGGTGTCTGAAGTCACAGAATGGAGGTGTGTGAAGTCAGAATGAAGGTGTGTGAAGTCAGAGAATGGAGGTGTGTGAAGTCACAGAATGGATGTTTGTGAAGTAAGAATGAAGGTGTTTGAAGTCATAGAGTGGAGGTGTGTGAAGTCACAGAATGGAGGTGTGTGAAGTCACGGAATGGAGGTGTGTGAAGTCATAAAATGGAGGTGTGTGAACTCATAGAATTGAGGTGTGTGAAGTCAAAATGGAGTTGTGTGAAGTCATAGAATGGTGTTTTTTGATGTCAACGAATTGAGGTGTTTGAAGTCATAGAATGGAGGTGTGTGAAGTCAGATTGGAGGTGTGTGAAATCACAGAATGGAGGTGTGTGAAGTCACAGAATGGAGGTGTGTAAACTCAGAATGTAGGTGTGTGAAGCCACAGAATGGAGGTGTGTGAAATCATAGAATGGAAGTGTGTGAAATCATAGAATGGAGGTTTGTGAAGTCACAGAATTGAGGTGTGTGAAGTCAGAATGCAGGTGTGTGAAGTCAGAATGGAGGTTAGTGAAGTCATAGAATGGAGGTGTGTGAAGTCATAGATTGGAGGTCTGAGAACTCAGAATGGAGGTTTGTGAAGTCATAGAATGGAGGTGTGTGAACTAAGAATGGAGGTGTGTGAAGCCACAGAATGGAGGTGTGTGAACTCAGAATGGAGGTGTGTGAAGCCACAGAATGGAGGTGTGTTAAGTCATAGAATGGAAGTGTGTGAAGTCATAGAAAGGAGGTGTGTGAACTCAGAATGGAGGTGTGTGAAGTCACAGAATGGAGGTTTGTGAAGTCATAGAATGGAGGTGTGTGAAGTCAGAGTATGGATTTTTCTGAAGTAAGAATGAAGGTGTGTGAAGTCATAGAATGGAGGTGTATGAAGTCAAATTGGAGGTGTGTGAACTCATAGAATGGAGGTGTGTGAACTCATAGAATGGAGGTGTGTGAAGTCATGGAATGGAGGTGTGTGAAGTCAAAGAATGGAGGTGTGTGAAGTGAAACAATAGAGGTGTGTGAAGTCACAGATTGGAGGTGTGTGAAGTCACAGAATGGAAGTGTGTGAAGTCAAAACGGAGGTGTGTGAAGTCACAGAATGGAGGTGTGTGAAGTCACAGAATGGAGGTGTGTGAAGTCAAAAAGGTGGTGTGTGAAGTCACAGAATGGAGGTGTGTAAAGTCATAGAATGGAGGTGTGTGAAGTCACAGAATGGAGGTGTGTGAAGTCAGAATGAAGGTGTGTGAAGTCACAGAATGGATGTTTCTGAAGTAAGAATGAAGGTGTTTGAAGTCATAGAGTGGAGGTGTGTGAAGTCACAGAATGGAGGTGTGTGAAGTCATAGAATAGAGGTGTGTGAAGTCATAAAATGGAGGTGTGTGAACTCATAGAATGGAGGTGTCTGAAGTCAACATGGAGTTGTGTGAAGTCATAGAATGGTGTTTTTTGATGTCAACGAATGGAGGTGTGTGAAGTCATAGAATGGAGGAGGTGTGTGAAGTCATAGAATGGAGGTGTGTGAAGTCAGATTGGAGGTGTGTGAAATCACAGAATGGAGGTGTGTGAAGTCACAGAATGGAGGTGTGTGAACTCAGAATGTAGGTGTGTGAAGCCACAGAATGGAGGTGTGTGAATTCATAGAATGGAACTGTGTGAAATCGTAGAATGGAGGTGTGTGAAGTCACAGAATTAAGGTGTGTGAAGTCAGAATGGAGGTGTGTGAAGTCAAATGGAGGTGAGTGAAGTCATAGAATGGAGGTGTGTGAAGTCATAGAATGGAGGTCTGTGAACTCAGAATCGAGGTTTGTGATGTCATAGAATGGAGGTGTGTGAATTCAGAATGGAGGTGTGTGAAGTCACAGAATGGAGGTGTGTGAAGTCATAGAATGGAGGTTTCTGAAATCACAGAATGGAGGTGTGTTAATTCATCGAATGGAGGTGTGTGAAGTCATAGGATCGAGGTGTGTGAAGTCACAGAATGGAGGTGTGTGAAGTCACAGAATGGACGTGTGTGAAGGCACAGAATGGAGGTGTGTGAACTCAGAATATAGGTGTGTGAAGCCACAGAATGGAGGTGTGTGAAGTTATAGAATGGAAGTGTGTGAAGTCATAGAAAGGAGGTGTGTGAACACAGAATGGAGGTGTGTGAAGTCACAGAATGGAGGTTTGTGAAGTCATAGAATGGAGGTGTGTGAAGTAAGAGAATTGATGTTTCTGAAGTAAGAATGAAGGTGTGTGAAGTCATAGAATGGACATGTGTAAAGTCAAATTGGAGGTGTGTGAACTCATAGAATGGAGGTGTGTGAACTCATAGAATGGAGGTTTGTGAAGTCATGTAATGGCGGTGTGTGAATTCAAAGAATGGAGGTGTGTGAAGTGAAACAATAGAGGTGTGTGAAGTCACAGAATGGAGGTGTGTGAAGTCACAGATTGGAAGTGTGTGAAGTGAAAACGGAGGTGTGTGAAGTCACAGAGTGGAGGTGTGTGAAGTCACAGAATGGAGGTGTGTGAAGTCAAAAAGGTGGTGTGTGAAGTCACAGAATGGAGGTGTGTGAATTCATAGAATGGAGCTGTGTGAAGTCAGAATGGAGGTGTGTGAAGTCAGAATGGAGGGGTGTGAAGTCAGAATGGAGGTGTGTGAAGTCACAGAATGGAGGTGTGTGAAGTCATAGAATGAAGGTGTGTGAAATCATAGAATGAAGGTGTGTGAAGTCAGAATGGAGGTGTGTCAAGTCACTGAATTGAGGTGTGTGAAGTCAGAGAATGGAGGTGTGTGAAGTCAGAATGAAGGTGTGTGAAGTCACAGAAAGGAGGTGTGTGAAGTCACAGAATGGATGTTTGTGAAGTAAGAATGAAGGTGTTTGAAGTCATAGAATGGAGGTGTGTGAAGTCACAGAATGGAGGTTGTGAACTCATAGAATGGAGGTATGTGAAGTCATAGAATTGAGGTGTGTGAAGTCATAGAATGGAGGTGTGTGAAGTCACAGAATGGAGGTGTGTGAAGTCAGAATGGAGGTGTGTGAAGTCATAGACTGAGGTGGGTGAAGTCATAGAAAGGAGGTGTGGGAAATCATAGAATGGAGGAGTGTGAAGTCATAGAGTGGAGGTGAGTGAAGTCACAGATTCGAGGTCTGTGATGTCATAGAATGGAGGTGTGTGAAGTCAGAGAATGGAGTTGTGTGACGTCACAATGGAAGAGTGTGAAGTCATAGAATGGAGGTGTGAGAAGTCACAGAATGGAGGTGTGTGAAGTCATAAAATGAAGGTGTGTGAAGTCAGAATGGAGGTGTGTGAAGTCACAGAATGGAGGTGTGTGAAGTCATAGATGGAGGTGTGTGAAGTCATACTATGGAGGTGTGTGAAATCACAGAAAGGAGATTTGTGAAGTCACAGAATGGAGCTGTGTGAAGTCATAGAATGGAGGTGTTTGACGTCACAGAATGGAGGTGTGTGAAGTCAGAATGAAGGTGTGTGAAGTCACAGAATGGAGGTGTGTGAAGTCACAGAATGGATGTTTGTGAAGTAAGAATGAAGGTGTTTGAAGTCATAGAGTGGAGGTGTGTGAAGTCACAGAATGGAGGTGTGTGAAGTCATAGAATGGAGGTGTGTGAAGTCATAGAATTGAGGTGTGTGAAGTCATAGAATGGAGGTGTGTGAAGTCATAAAATGGAGGTGTGTGAACTCATAGAATGGAGGTGTGTGAAGTTAAAATGGAGTTGTGTGAAGTCATTGAATGGTATTTTTTGATGTCAACGAATGGAGGTGTGTGAAGTCACAGAATGGAGGTGTGTGAACTCAGAATGGAGGTGTGTGAAGTCACAGAATGGAGGTTTGTGAAGCCATAGAATGGAGGTGTGTGAAGTCAGAGAATGGATGTTTCTGAAGTAAGAATGAAGGTGTGTGAAGTCATAGAATGGAGGTGTGTGAAGTCAAATTGGATGTGTGTGAACTCATAGAATGGTGGTGTGTGAACTCATAGAATGGAGGTGTGTGAAGTCATGGAATGGAGGTGTGTGAAGTCAAACAATGGAGGAGTGTGAAGTGAAACATTAGAGGTGTGTGAAGTCACAGAATGGAGGTGTCTGAAGTCACAGACGGGAAGTGTGTGAAGTCAAAACGGAGGTGTGTGACGTCACAGAATGGAGGTGTGTGAAGTCACAGAATGGAGGTGTGTGAAGTCAAAAAGGTGGTGTGTGAAGTAACAGAATGGAGGTGTGTGAAGTCATAGAATGGAGGTGTGTGAAATCATATAATGGAGGTATGTGAAGTCAGAATGGAGGTGTGTGAAGTCACAGAATTGAGGTGTGTGAAGTCACAGAATGGAGGTGTGTGAAGTCAGAATGAAGGTGTGTGAAGTCACAGAATGGAGGTGTGTGAAGTCACAGAATGGATGTTTGTGAAGTAACAATGAAGGTGTTTGAAGTCATAGAGTGGAGGTGTCTGAAGTCACAGAATGGAGGTGTGTGAAGTCATAGAATGGAGGTGTGTGAAGTCATAGAATTGAGGTGTGTGAAGTCATAGAATGGAGGTGTGTGAAGTCACAGAATGGAAGTGTGTGAAGTCAAAACGGAGGTGTGTGAAGTCACAGAATGGAGGTGTGTGAAGTCACAGAATGGAGGTGTGTGAAGTCATAGAATGGAGGTGTGTGAAATCATAGAATGGATTTATGTTAAGTCAGAATGGTGGTGTGTGAAGTCACAGAATTGAGGTGTGTGAAGTCACAGAATGGAGTTGTGTGAAGTCAGAATTAAGGTGTGTGAAGTCACAGAATGGAGGTGTGCGAAGTCACAGAATGGATGTTTGTGAAGTAAGAATGAAGGTGTTTGAAGTCATAGAGTGGAGGTGTGTGAAGTCACAGAATGGAGGTGTGTGAAGTCATAGAATGGAGGTGTGTGAAGTCATAGATTTGAGGTGTGTGAAGTCATAGAATGGAGGTGTGTGAAGTCATAAAATGGAGGTGTGTGAACACATAGAATGGAGGTGTGTGAAGTCAAAATGGAGTTGGGTGAAGTCATAGAATGGTGTTTTTTGATGTTAACGAATGGAATTGTGTGAAGTCATAGAATGGAGGTGTGTGAAGTCACAGAATGGAGGTGTGTGAACACAGAATGTAGGTGTGTGAAGCCACAGAATGGAGGTGTGTGAAGTCATAGAATGGAAGTGTGTGAAATCATTGAATGGAGGTGTGTGAAGTCACAGAATTGAGGTGTGTGAAGTCAGAATGGAGGTGTGTGAAGTCAGAATGGAAGTTTGTGAAGTCATAGAATGGAGGTGTGTGAAGTCACAGAATGGAGGTATGTGAAGACATAGAATGGAGGTGTGTGAGGTCATAAAATGGAGGTGTGTGAATTCATAGAATGGAGGTGAGTGACCTCACAATGGAGTTGTGTGAAGTCATAGAATGGTTGTTTTTGATGTCAACGAATGGAGGTGTGTGAAGTCATAGAATGGAGGTGTGTGAAGTCAGAATGGAGGTGTGTGAAATCATAGAATGGAGGTGTGTGAACTCAGAGAATGGAGTTGTGTGACGTCACAATGGAAGAGTGTGAAGTCATAGAATGGAGGTGTGAGAAGTCACAGAATGGAGGTGTGTGAAGTCATAAAATGAAGGTGTGTGAAGTCAGAATTGAGGTGTGTGAAGTCACAGAATTGAGGTGTGTGAACTCAGAATGGAGGTGTGTGAAGTCATAGATGGAGGAGTGTGAAGTCATAGTATGGAGGTGTGTGAAATCACAGAATGGAGTTTTCTGAAGTCACAGAATGGAGCTGTGTGAAGTCATAAAATGGAGGTGTGTGACCTCATAGAATGGAGGTTTGTGAAGTTAAAATGGAGTTGTGTGAAGTCATAGAATGGTGTTTTTTGATGTCAACGAATGGAGGTGTGTGAACTCAGAATGGAGGTGTGTGAAGTCACAGAATGGAGGTGTGTGAAGTCAGAGAATGGATGTTTCTGAAGTAAGAATGAAGGTGTGTGAAGTCATAGAATGGAGGTGTGTGAAGTCAAATTGGATGTGTGTGAACTCATAGAATGGTGGTGTGTGAACTCATAGAATGGAGGTGTGTGAAGTCAAAGAATGGAGGTGTGTGAAGTGAAACAATAGAGGTGTGTGAAGTCACAGAATGGAGGTGTGTGAAGTCACAGAATGGAAGTGTGTGAAGTCAAAACGGAGGTGTGTGAAGTCACAGAATGGAGGTGTGTGAAGTCACAGAATGGAGGTGTGTGAAGTCATAGAATGGAGGTGTGTGAAATCATAGAATGGATTTATGTGAAGTCAGAATGGAGGTGTGTGAAGTCACAGAATTGAGGTGTGTGAAGTCACAGAATGGAGGTGTGTGAAGTCAGAATTAAGGTGTGTGAAGTCACAGAATGGAGGTGTGCGAAGTCACAGAATGGATGTTTGTGAAGTAAGAATGAAGGTGTTTGAAGTCATAGAGTGGAGGTGTGTGAAGTCACGGAATGGAGGTGTGTGAAGTCATAGAATGGAGGTGTGTGAAGTCATAGATTTGAGGTGTGTGAAGTCATAGAATGGAGGTGTGTGAAGTCATAAAATGGAGGTGTGTGAACACATAGAATGGAGGTGTGTGAAGTCAAAATGGAGTTGGGTGAAATCATAGAATGGTGTTTTTTGATGTCAACGAATGGAGGTGTGTGAAGTCATAGAATGGAGGTGTGTGAAGTCAGATTGGAGGTGTGTGAAATCACAGAATGGAGGTGTGTGAAGTCACAGAATGGAGGTGTGTGAACACAGAATGTAGGTGTGTGAAGCCACAGAATGGAGGTGTGTGAAGTCATAGAATGGAAGTGTGTGAAATCATTGAATGGAGGTGTGTGAAGTCACAGAATTGAGGTGTGTGAAGTCAGAATGGAGGTGTGTGAAGTCAGAATGGAAGTGAGTGAAGTCATAGAATGGAGGTGTGTGAAGTCATAGAATGAAGGTCTGTGAACTCAGAATGGAAGGTTGTGAAGTCATAGAATGGAGGTGTGTGAAGTCACAGAATGGAGGTGTGTGAAGTCATAGAATGGAGGTGTGTGAGATCATCAAATGGAGGTGTGTGAATTCATAGAATGGAGGTGTGTGACCTCACAATGGAGTTGTGTGAAGTCATAGAATGGTTGTTTTTGATGTCAACGAATTGTGGTGTGTGAAGTCATAAAATGGAGGTTTGTGAAGTCAGATTGGAGGTGTGTGAAATCACAGAATGGAGGTGTGTCAACTCAGAAATGAGGTGTGTGAAGTCATAGAATGGAGGTGTGTGAAGTCATAGAATGGAAGTGTGTGAAATCATAGAATGGAGGTGTGTGAAGTCAAAGAATTGAGGTGTGTGAATCAGAATGGAGGTGTGGGAAGTCAGAATGGATGTGAGTGAAGTCATAGAATGGAGATGTGTGAAGTCATTGAATGGAGGTGTGTGAAGTCAGAGAATGGATGTTTCTGAAGCAAGAATGAAGGTGTGTGAAGTCATAGAATGGAGATGTGTGAAGTTAAATTGGAGGTGTGTGAACTCATAGAATGGAGGTGTGTGAACTCCTAGAATGGAGGTTTGTGAAGTCATGGAATGGCGGTGTGTGAAGTCAAAGAATGGAGGTGTGTGAAGCGAAATAATAGAGGTGTGTGAAGTCACAGAATGGAGGTGTGTGAAGTCACAGATTGGAAGTGTGTGAAGTCAAAACGGAGGTGTGTGAAGTCAAAGAATGGAGGTGTGTGAACTCATAGAATGGAGGTGTGTGAACTTATAGAATGGAGGTGTGTGAAATCATGGAATGGAGGTGTGTGAAGTCAAAGAATGGAGGTGTGTGAAGTGAAACAATAGAGGTGTGTGAAGTCACAGATTGTAGGTGTGTGAAGTCACAGAATGGAAGTGTGTGAAGTCAAAACTGACGTGTGTGAAGTCACAGAATGGAGGTGTGTGAAGTCACAGAACGGAGGTGTGTGAAGTGAAAAAGGTGGTCTGTGAAGTCACAGAATGGAGCTGTGTGACGTCATAGAACGGAGGTGTGTGAAATCATAGAATGGAGGTGTGTGAAGTATCAGAATTGAGGTGTCTGAAGTCACAGAATGGAGGTGAGTGAAGTCAGAATGAAGGTGTGTGAAGTCAGAGAATGGAGGTGTGTGAAGTCACAGAATGGATGTTTGTGAAGTAAGAATGAAGGTGTTTGAAGTCATAGAGTGGAGGTGTGTGAAGTCACAGAATGGAGGTGTTTGAAGTCACAGAATGGAGGTGTGTGAAGTCATAAAATGGAGGTGTGTGAACTCATAGAATTGAGGTGTGTGAAGTCAGAATGGAGGTGAGTGAAGTCATAGAATGGAGATGTGTGAAGTCATAGAATGGAGGTGTGTGAACTCAGAATGGAGGTGTGTGAAGTCACAGAATGGAGGTGTGTGAAGTCACAGAATGGAGGTGTGTGAAGTCACAGAATGGAGGTGTGTGAACTCAGAATGTAGGTGTGTGAAGCCACAGAATGGAGGTGTGTGAAGTTATAGAATGGAAGTGTGAGAAGTCATAGAAAGGAGGTGTGTGAACTCAGAATGGAGGTGTGTGAAGTCACAGAATGGAGGTTTGTGAAGTCATAGAATGGAGGTGTGTGAAGTAAGAGAATGGATGTTTCTGAAGTAAGAATGAAGGTGTGTGAAGTCATAGAATGGAGATGTGTGAAGTCAAATTGGAGGTGTGTGAACTCATAGAATGGAGGTGTGGGAACTCATAGAATGGAGGTTTGTGAAGTCATGGAATGGCGGTGTGTGAAGTCAAAGAATGGAGGTGTGTGAAGTGAAACAATAGAGGTGTGTGAAGTCACAGAATGGAGGTGTGTGAAGTCACAGATTGGAAGTGTGTGAAGTCAAAACGGAGGTGTGTGAAGTCAAAAAGGTGGTGTGTGAAGTCACAGAATGGAGGTGTGTGAATTCCTAGAATGGAACTGTGTGAAGTCAGAATGCAGGTGTGTGAAGTCAGAATGGAGGTTAGTGAAGTCATAGAATGGAGGTGTGTGAAGTCATAGATTGGAGGTCTGAGAACTCAGCATGGAGGTTTGTGAAGTCATAGAATGGAGGTGTGTGAACTCAGAATGGAGGTGTGTGAAGTCACAGAATGGAGGTGTGTGAAGTCATAGAATGGAGGTTTGTGAACTCACAGAATGGAGGTGTGTTAATTCATAGAATGGAGGTGTGTGAAGTCATAGGATCGAGGTGTGTGAAGTCACAGAATGGAGGTGTGTGAACTCAGAATGGAGGTGTGTGAAGCCACAGAATGGAGGTGTGTTAAGTCATAGAATGGAAGTGTGTGAAGTCATAGAAAGAAGGTGTGTGAACTCAGAATGGAGGTGTGTGAAGTCACAGAATGGAGGTTTGTGAAGTCATAGAATGGAGGTGTGTGAAGTCAGAGTATGGATTTTCCTGAAGTAAGAATGAAGGTGTGTGAAGTCATAGAATGGAGGTGTATGAAGTCAAATTGGAGGTGTGTGAACTCATAGAATGGAGGTGTGTGAACTCATAGAATGGAGGTGTGTGAAGTCATGGAATGGAGGTGTGTGAAGTCAAAGAATGGAGGTGTGTGAAGTGAAACAATAGAGGTGTGTGAAGTCACAGATTGGAGGTGTGTGAAGTCACAGAATGGAAGTGTGTGAAGTCAAAACGGAGGTGTGTGAAGTCACAGAATGGAGGTGTGTGAAGTCACAGAATGGAGGTGTGTGAAGTCAAAAAGGTGGTGTGTGAAGTCACAGAATGGAGGTGTGTAAAGTCATAGAATGGAGGTGTGTGAAGTCACAGAATGGAGGTGTGTGAAGTCAGAATGAAGGTGTGTGAAGTCACAGAATGGATGTTTGTGAAGTAAGAATGAAGGTGTTTGAAGTCATAGAGTGGAGGTGTGTGAAGTCACAGAATGGGGGTGTGTGAAGTCATAGAATAGAGGTGTGTGAAGTCATAAAATGGAGGTGTGTGAACTCATAGAATGGAGGTGTGTGAAGTCAACATGGAGTTGTGTGAAGTCATAGAATGGTGTTTTTTGATGTCAACGAATGGAGGTGTGTGAAGTCATAGAATGGAGGTGTGTGAAGTCAGATTGGAGGTGTGTGAAATCACAGAATGGAGGTGTGTGAAGTCACAGAATGGAGGTGTGTGAACTCAGAATGTAGGTGTGTGAAGCCACAGAATGGAGGTGTGTGAATTCATAGAATGGAACTGTGTGAAATCGTAGAATGGAGGTGTGTGAAGTCACAGAATTAAGGTGTGTGAAGTCAGAATGGAGGTGTGTGAAGTCAGAATGGAGGTGAGTGAAGTCATAGAATGGAGGTGTGTGAAGTCATAGAATGGAGGTCTATGAACTCAGAATCGAGGTTTGTGATGTCATAGAATGGAGGTGTGTGAACTCAGAATGGAGGTGTGTGAAGTCACAGAATGGAGGTGTGTGAAGTCATAGAATGGAGGTTTCTGAAATCACAGAATGGAGGTGTGTTAATTCAGCGAATGGAGGTGTGTGAAGTCATAGGATAGAGGTGTGTGAAGTCACAGAATGGAGGTGTGTGAAGTCACAGAATGGAGGTGTGTGAAGTCACAGAATGGAGGTGTGTGAACTCAGAATATAGGTGTGTGAAGCCACAGAATGGAGGTGTGTGAAGTTATAGAATGGAAGTTTGTGAAGTCATAGAAAGGAGGTGTGTGAACACAGAATGGAGGTGTGTGAAGTCACAGAATGGAGGTTTGTGAAGTCATAGAATGGAGGTGTGTGAAGTACGAGAATTGATGTTTCTGAAGTAAGAATGAAGGTGTGTGAAGTCATAGAATGGAGATCTGTGAAGTCAAATTGGAGGTGTGTGAACTCATAGAATGGAGGTGTGTGAACTCATAGAATGGAGGTTTGTGAAGTCATGTAATGGCGGTGTGTGAATTCAAAGAATGGAGGTGTGTGAAGTGAAACAATAGAGGTGTGTGAAGTCACAGAATGGAGGTGTGTGAAGTCACAGATTGGAAGTGTGTGAAGTGAAAACGGAGGTGTGTGAAGTCACAGAGTGGAGGTATGTGAATTCATAGAATGGAGCTGTGTGAAGTCAGAATGGAGGTGTGTGAAGTCAGAATGGAGGGGTGTGAAGTCAGAATGGAGGTGTGTGAAATCACAGAATGGAGGTGTGTGAAGTCATAGAATGAAGGTGTGTGAAATCATAGAATGAAGGTGTGTGAAGTCAGAATGGAGGTGTGTCACGTCACAGAATTGAGGTGTGTGAAGTCAGAGAATGGAGGTGTGTGAAGTCAGAATGAAGGTGTGTGAAGTCACAGAAAGGAGGTGTGTGAAGTCACAGAATGGATGTTTGTGAAGTAAGAATGAAGGTGTTTGAAGTCATAGAATGGAGGTGTGTGAAGTCACAGAATGGAGGTTGTGAAGTCATAGAATGGAGGTATGTGAAGTCATAGAATTGAGGTGTGTGAAGTCATAGAATGGAGGTGTGTGAAGTCAGAATGGAGGTGTGTGAAGTCATAGACTGAGGTGGGTGAAGTCATAGAAAGGAGGTGTGGGAAATCATAGAATGGAGGAGTGTGAAGTCACAGAGTGGAGGTGAGTGAAGTCACAGATTCGAGGTCTGTGATGTCATAGAATGGAGGTGTGTGAAGTCAGAGAATGGAGTTGTGTGACGTCACAATGGAAGAGTGTGAAGTCATAGAATGGAGGTGTGAGAAGTCACAGAATGGAGGTGTGTGAAGTCATAAAATGAAGGTGTGTGAAGTCAGAATGGAGGTGTGTGAAGTCACAGAATGGAGGTGTGTGAAGTCATAGATGGAGGTGTGTGAAGTCATACTATGGAAGTGTGTGAAATCACAGAAAGGAGTTTTGTGAAGTCACAGAATGGAGCTGTGTGAAGTCATAGAATGGAGGTGTTTGACGTCACAGAATGGAGGTGTGTGAAGTCAGAATGAAGGTGTGTGAAGTCACAGAATGGAGGTGTGTGAAGTCACAGAATGGATGTTTGTGAAGTAAGAATGAAGGTGTTTGAAGTCATAGAGTGGAGGTGTGTGAAGTCACAGAATGGAGGTGTGTGAAGTCATAGAATGGAGGTGTGTGATGTCATAGAATTGAGGTGTATGAAGTCATAGAATGGAGGTGTGTGAAGTCATAAAATGGAGGTGTGTGAACTCATAGAATGGAGGTGTGTGAAGTTAAAATGGAGTTGTGTGAGGTCATTGAATGGTATTTTTTGATGTCAACGAATGGAGGTGTGTGAAGTCACAGAATGGAGGTGTGTGAACTCAGAATGCAGGTGTGTGAAGTCACAGAATGGAGGTTTGTGAAGCCATAGAATGGAGGTGTGTGAAGTCAGAGAATGGATGTTTCTGAAGTAAGAATGAAGGTGTGTTAAGTCATAGAATGGAGGTGTGTGAAGTCAAAGAATGGAGGTGTGTGAAGTGAAACAATAGAGGTGTGTGAAGTCACAGAATGGAGGTGTGTGAAGTCACAGAATGGAAGTGTGTGAAGTCAAAACGGAGGTGTGTGAAGTCACAGAATGGAGGTGTGTGAAGTCACAGAATGGAGGTGTGTGAAGTCATAGAATGGAGGTGTGTGAAATCATAGAATGGATTTATGTGAAGTCAGAATGGAAGTGTGTGAAGTCACAGAATTGAGGTGTGTGAAGTCACAGAATGGAGGTGTGTGAAGTCAGAATTAAGGTGTGTGAAATCACAGAATGGAGGTGTGCGAAGTCACAGAATGGATGTTTGTGAAGTAAGAATGAAGGTGTTTGAAGTCATAGAGTGGAGGTGTGTGAAGTCACAGAATGGAGGTGTGTGAAGTCATAGAATGGAGGTGTGTGAAGTCATAGATTTGAGGTGTGTGAAGTCATAGAATGGAGGTGTGTGAAGTCATAAAATGGAGGTGTGTGAACACAAAGAATGGAGGTGTGTGAAGTCAAAATGGAGTTGGGTGAAGTCATAGAATGGTGTTTTTTGATGTCAACGAAAGGAGGTGTGTGAAGTCATAGAATGGAGGTGTGTGAAGTCAGATTGGAGGTGTGTGAAATCACAGAATGGAGGTGTGTGAAGTCACACAATGGAGGTGTGTGAACACAGAATGTAGGTGTGTGAAGCCACAGAATGGAGGTGTGTGAAGTCATAGAATGGAAGTGTGTGAAATCATTGAATGGAGGTGTGTGAAGTCACAGAATTGAGGTGTGTGAAGTCAGAATGGAGGTGTGTGAAGTCAGAATGGAAGTGAGTGAAGTCATAGAATGGAGGTGTGTGAAGTCATAGAATGAAGGTCTGTGAACTCAGAATGGAAGGTTGTGAAGTCATAGAATGGAGGTGTGTGAAGTCACAGAATGGAGGTGTGTGAAGTCATAGAATGGAGGTGTGTGAGGTCATCAAATGGAGGTGTGTGAATTCATAGAATGGAGGTGTGTGACCTCACAATGGAGTTGTGTGAAGTCATAGAATGGTTGTTTTTGATGTCAACGAATTGAGGTGTGTGAAGTCATAAAATGGAGGTGTGTGAAGTCAGATTGGAGGTGTGTGAAATCACAGAATGGAGGTGTGTCAACTCAGAAATGAGGTGTGTGAAGTCATAGAATGGAGGTGTGTGAAGTCATAGAATGGAAGTGTGTGAAATCATAGAATGGAGGTGTGTGAAGTCAAAGAATTGAGGTGTGTGAATCAGAATGGAGGTGTGTGAAGTCAGAATGGATGTGAGTGAAGTCATAGAATGGAGATGTGTGAAGTCATAGAATGCAGGTGTGTGAAGTCAGAGAATGGATGTTTCTGAAGCAAGAATGAAGGTGTGTGAAGTCATAGAATGGAGATGTGTGAAGTTAAATTGGAGGTGTGTGAACTCATAGAATGGAGGTGTGTGAACTCATAGAATGGAGGTTTGTGAAGTCATGGAATGGCGGTGTGTGAAGTCAAAGAATGGAGGTGTGTGAAGTCATAAAATGGAGGTGTGTGAAGTCACAGAATGGAGGTGTGTGAAGTCACAGATTGGAAGTGTGTGAAGTCAAAACGGAGGTGTGTGAAGTCAAAGAATGGAGGTGTGTGAAGTCAGAGAATGGAGGTGTGTGAAGTCATAGAAAGGAGGTGTGTGAACTCAGAATGGAGGTGTGTGAAGTCACAGAATGGAGGTTTGTGAAGTCATAGAATGGAGGTGTGTGAAGTAAGAGAATTGATGTTTCTGAAGTAAGAATGAAGGTGTGTGAAGTCATAGAATGGAGATGTGTGAAGTCAAATTGGAGGTGTGTGAACTCATAGAATGGAGGTGTGTGAACTCATAGAATGGAGGTTTGTGAAGTCATATAATGACGGTGTGTGAATTCAAAGAATGGAGGTGTGTGAAGTGAAACAATAGAGGTGTGTGAAGTCACAGAATGGAGGTGTGTGAATTCATAGAATGGAGCTGTGTGAAGTCAGAATGGAGGTGTGTGAAGTCAGAATGGAGGGGTGTGAAGTCAGAGTGGAGGTGTGTGAAGTCACAGAATGGAGGTGTGTGAAGTCATAGAATGGAGGTGTGTGAAATCATAGAATGAAGGTGTGTGAAGTCAGAATGGAGGTGTGTCACGTCACAGCATTGAGGTGTGTGAATTCAGAGAATGGAGGTGTGTGAAGTCAGAATGAAGGTGTGTGAAGTCACAGAAAGGAGGTGTGTGAAGTCACAGAATGGATGTTTGTGAAGTAAGAATGAAGGTGTTTGATGTCATAGAATGGAGGTGTGTGAAGTCACAGAATGGAGGTGTGTGAAGTCATAGAATGGAGGTGTGTGAAGTCATAGAATTGAGGTGTGTGAAGTCATAGAATGGAGGTGTGTGAAGTCACAGAATGGAGGTGTGTGAAGTCAGAATGGAGGTGTGTGAAGTCATAGACTGAGGTGGGTGAACTCAGAGAATGGAGTTGTGTGACGTCACAATGGAAGAATGTAAAGTCATAGAATGGAGGTGTGAGAAGTCACAGAATGGAGGTGTGTGAAGTCATAAAATGAAGGTGTGTGAAGTCAGAATGGAGGTGTGTCACGTCACAGCATTGAGGTGTGTGAAGTCATAGATGGAGGTGTGTGAAGTCATAGTATGGAGGTGTGTGAAATCACAGAATGGAGTTTTGTGAAGTCACAGAATGGAGCTGTGTGAAGTCAGAACGGAGGTGTGTGAAGTCATAGAATGGAGGTGTGTGAAGTCAGAATGGAGGTGTGTGAACTCATAGAATGGAGGTGTGAAGTCACAATGGAGGTGTATGAAGTCATAGAATTTAGGTGTGTGAAGTCACAAAATGGAGGTGTGTGAAGTCATAGAATGGAGGTGTGTGAAGTCATAGAATGGAGGTGTGTGAAGTCAGAATGTAGGTGTGTGAAGTCACAGAATGGAGGTGTGTGAAGTCACAGAATGGATGTTTGTGAAGTAAGAATGAAGGTGTTTGAAGTCATAGAGTGGAGGTGTGTGAAGTCACAGAATGGAGGTGTGTGAAGTCATAGAATGGAGGTGTGTGATGTCATAGAATTGAGGTGTATGAAGTCATAGAATGGAGGTGTGTGAAGTCATAAAATGGAGGTGTGTGAACTCATAGAATGGAGGTGTGTGAAGTTAAAATGGAGTTGTGTGAGGTCATTGAATGGTATTTTTTGATGTCAACGAATGGAGGTGTGTGAAGTCACAGAATGGAGGTGTGTGAACTCAGAATGCAGGTGTGTGAAGTCACAGAATGGAGGTTTGTGAAGCCATAGAATGGAGGTGTGTGAAGTCAGAGAATGGATGTTTCTGAAGTAAGAATGAAGGTGTGTTAAGTCATAGAATGGAGGTGTGTGAAGTCAAAGAATGGAGGTGTGTGAAGTGAAACAATAGAGGTGTGTGAAGTCACAGAATGGAGGTGTGTGAAGTCACAGAATGGAAGTGTGTGAAGTCAAAACGGAGGTGTGTGAAGTCACAGAATGGAGGTGTGTGAAGTCACAGAATGGAGGTGTGTGAAGTCATAGAATGGAGGTGTGTGAAATCATAGAATGGATTTATGTGAAGTCAGAATGGAAGTGTGTGAAGTCACAGAATTGAGGTGTGTGAAGTCACAGAATGGAGGTGTGTGAAGTCAGAATTAAGGTGTGTGAAATCACAGAATGGAGGTGTGCGAAGTCACAGAATGGATGTTTGTGAAGTAAGAATGAAGGTGTTTGAAGTCATAGAGTGGAGGTGTGTGAAGTCACAGAATGGAGGTGTGTGAAGTCATAGAATGGAGGTGTGTGAAGTCATAGATTTGAGGTGTGTGAAGTCATAGAATGGAGGTGTGTGAAGTCATAAAATGGAGGTGTGTGAACACAAAGAATGGAGGTGTGTGAAGTCAAAATGGAGTTGGGTGAAGTCATAGAATGGTGTTTTTTGATGTCAACGAAAGGAGGTGTGTGAAGTCATAGAATGGAGGTGTGTGAAGTCAGATTGGAGGTGTGTGAAATCACAGAATGGAGGTGTGTGAAGTCACACAATGGAGGTGTGTGAACACAGAATGTAGGTGTGTGAAGCCACAGAATGGAGGTGTGTGAAGTCATAGAATGGAAGTGTGTGAAATCATTGAATGGAGGTGTGTGAAGTCACAGAATTGAGGTGTGTGAAGTCAGAATGGAGGTGTGTGAAGTCAGAATGGAAGTGAGTGAAGTCATAGAATGGAGGTGTGTGAAGTCATAGAATGAAGGTCTGTGAACTCAGAATGGAAGGTTGTGAAGTCATAGAATGGAGGTGTGTGAAGTCACAGAATGGAGGTGTGTGAAGTCATAGAATGGAGGTGTGTGAGGTCATCAAATGGAGGTGTGTGAATTCATAGAATGGAGGTGTGTGACCTCACAATGGAGTTGTGTGAAGTCATAGAATGGTTGTTTTTGATGTCAACGAATTGAGGTGTGTGAAGTCATAAAATGGAGGTGTGTGAAGTCAGATTGGAGGTGTGTGAAATCACAGAATGGAGGTGTGTCAACTCAGAAATGAGGTGTGTGAAGTCATAGAATGGAGGTGTGTGAAGTCATAGAATGGAAGTGTGTGAAATCATAGAATGGAGGTGTGTGAAGTCAAAGAATTGAGGTGTGTGAATCAGAATGGAGGTGTGTGAAGTCAGAATGGATGTGAGTGAAGTCATAGAATGGAGATGTGTGAAGTCATAGAATGCAGGTGTGTGAAGTCAGAGAATGGATGTTTCTGAAGCAAGAATGAAGGTGTGTGAAGTCATAGAATGGAGATGTGTGAAGTTAAATTGGAGGTGTGTGAACTCATAGAATGGAGGTGTGTGAACTCATAGAATGGAGGTTTGTGAAGTCATGGAATGGCGGTGTGTGAAGTCAAAGAATGGAGGTGTGTGAAGTCATAAAATGGAGGTGTGTGAAGTCACAGAATGGAGGTGTGTGAAGTCACAGATTGGAAGTGTGTGAAGTCAAAACGGAGGTGTGTGAAGTCAAAGAATGGAGGTGTGTGAAGTCAGAGAATGGAGGTGTGTGAAGTCATAGAAAGGAGGTGTGTGAACTCAGAATGGAGGTGTGTGAAGTCACAGAATGGAGGTTTGTGAAGTCATAGAATGGAGGTGTGTGAAGTAAGAGAATTGATGTTTCTGAAGTAAGAATGAAGGTGTGTGAAGTCATAGAATGGAGATGTGTGAAGTCAAATTGGAGGTGTGTGAACTCATAGAATGGAGGTGTGTGAACTCATAGAATGGAGGTTTGTGAAGTCATATAATGACGGTGTGTGAATTCAAAGAATGGAGGTGTGTGAAGTGAAACAATAGAGGTGTGTGAAGTCACAGAATGGAGGTGTGTGAATTCATAGAATGGAGCTGTGTGAAGTCAGAATGGAGGTGTGTGAAGTCAGAATGGAGGGGTGTGAAGTCAGAGTGGAGGTGTGTGAAGTCACAGAATGGAGGTGTGTGAAGTCATAGAATGGAGGTGTGTGAAATCATAGAATGAAGGTGTGTGAAGTCAGAATGGAGGTGTGTCACGTCACAGCATTGAGGTGTGTGAATTCAGAGAATGGAGGTGTGTGAAGTCAGAATGAAGGTGTGTGAAGTCACAGAAAGGAGGTGTGTGAAGTCACAGAATGGATGTTTGTGAAGTAAGAATGAAGGTGTTTGATGTCATAGAATGGAGGTGTGTGAAGTCACAGAATGGAGGTGTGTGAAGTCATAGAATGGAGGTGTGTGAAGTCATAGAATTGAGGTGTGTGAAGTCATAGAATGGAGGTGTGTGAAGTCACAGAATGGAGGTGTGTGAAGTCAGAATGGAGGTGTGTGAAGTCATAGACTGAGGTGGGTGAACTCAGAGAATGGAGTTGTGTGACGTCACAATGGAAGAATGTAAAGTCATAGAATGGAGGTGTGAGAAGTCACAGAATGGAGGTGTGTGAAGTCATAAAATGAAGGTGTGTGAAGTCAGAATGGAGGTGTGTCACGTCACAGCATTGAGGTGTGTGAAGTCATAGATGGAGGTGTGTGAAGTCATAGTATGGAGGTGTGTGAAATCACAGAATGGAGTTTTGTGAAGTCACAGAATGGAGCTGTGTGAAGTCAGAACGGAGGTGTGTGAAGTCATAGAATGGAGGTGTGTGAAGTCAGAATGGAGGTGTGTGAACTCATAGAATGGAGGTGTGAAGTCACAATGGAGGTGTATGAAGTCATAGAATTTAGGTGTGTGAAGTCACAAAATGGAGGTGTGTGAAGTCATAGAATGGAGGTGTGTGAAGTCATAGAATGGAGGTGTGTGAAGTCAGAATGTAGGTGTGTGAAGTCACAGAACTGAGGTGTGTGAAGTCACAGAATGGAGGTGTGTGAAGTCAGAATGAAGGTGTGTGAAATAACAGAATGGAGGTGTGTGAAGTCACAGAATGGATGTTTGTGAAGTAAGAATGAAGGTGTTTGAAGTCATAGAGTGGAGGTGTGTGAAGTCACAGAATGGAGGTGTGTGAAGTCATAGAATGGAGGTGTGTGAAGTCATAGAATTTAGGTGTGTGAAGTCATAGAATGGAGGTGTGTGAAGTCATAAAATGGAGGTGTGTGAACTCATAGAATGGAGGTGTGTGAAGTTAAAATGGAGTTGTGTGAAGTCATAGAATGGTGGTTTTTGATGTCAACGAATGGAGGTGTGTGAAGTCACAGAATGGAGGTGTGTGAACTCAGAATGGAGGTGTGTGAAATCACAGAATGGAGGTTTGTGAAGCCATAGAATGGAGGTGTGTGAAGTCATAGAATGGATGTTTCTGAAGTAAGAATGAAGGTGTGTGAAGTCATAGAATGGAGGTGTGTGAAGTCAAATTGGATGTGTGTGAACTCATAGAATGGAGGTGTGAGAACTCAGAGAATGGATGTGTGTGAATTCATGGAATGGAGGTGTGTGAAGTCAAAGAATGGAGGTGTGTGAAGTGAAACAATAGAGGTGTGTGAAGTCACAGAATGGAGGTGTGTGAAGTCACAGAATGGAAGTGTGTGAAGTCAAAACGGAGGTGTGTGAAGTCACAGAATGGAGGTGTGTGAAGTCACAGAATGGAGGTGTGTGAAGTCAAAAAGGTGGTGTGTGAAGTCACAGAATGGAGGTGTGTGAAGTCATAGAATGGAGGTGTGTGAAATCATAGAATGGGGGTATGTGAAGTCAGAATGGAGGTGTGTGAAGTCACAGAATTGAGGTGTGTGAAGTCACAGAATGGAGGTGTGTGAAGTCAGAATGAAGGAGTGTGAAGTCACAGAATGGAGGTGTGTGAAGTCACAGAATGGATGTTTGTGAAGTAAGAATGAAGGTGTTTGAAGTCATAGAGTGGAGGTGTCTGAAGTCACAGAATGGAGGTGTGTGAAGTCATAGAATGGAGGTGTGTGAAGTCATAGAATTGAGGTGTGTGAAGTCATAGAATGGAGGTGTGTGAAGTCATAAAATGGAGGTGTTTGAACTCATAGAATGGAGGTGTGTGAGGTCAAAATGGAGTTGTGTGAAGTCACAGAATGGTGTTTTTTGATGTCAACGAATGGAGGTGTGTGAAGTCACAGAATGGAGGTGTGTGAACACAGAATGTAGGTGTGTGAAGCCACAGAATGGAGGTGTGTGAAGTCATAGAATGGAAGTGTGTGAAATCATTGAATGGAGGTGTGTGAAGTCACAGAATTGAGGTGTGTGAAGTCAGAATGGAGGCGTGTGAAGTCACAGAATGGAGGTGTGCGAAGTCACAGAATGGATGTTTGTGAAGTAAGAATGAAGGTGTTTGAAATCATAGAGTGGAGGTTTGTGAAGTCACAGAATGGAGGTGTGTGAAGTCATAGAATGGAGGTGTGTGAAGTCATAGATTTGAGGTGTGTGAAGTCATAGAATGGAGGTGTGTGAAGTCATAAAATGGAGGTGTGTGAACACATAGAATGGAGGTGTGTGAAGTCAAAATGGAGTTGTGTGAAGTCATAGAATGGTGTTTTTTGATGTCAACGAATGGAGGTGTTTGAAGTCATAGAATGGAGGTGTCTGAAGTCAGATTGGAGGTGTGTGTAATCACAGAATGGAGGTGTGTGAAGCCACAGAATGGAGGTGTGTGAAGTCATAGAATGGAAGTGTGTGAAATCATTGAATGGAGGTGTGTGAAGTCACAGAATTGAGGTGTGTGAAGTCAGAATGGAGGTGTGTGAAGTCAGAGTGGAAGTGAGTGAAGTCATAGAATGGAGGTGTGTGAAGTCATAGAATGAAGGTCTGTGAACTCAGAATGGAAGGTTGTGAAGTCATAGAATGGAGGTGTGTGAAGTCACAGAATGGAGGTGTGTGAAGTCATAGAATGGAGGTGTGTGAGGTCATAAAATGGAGGTGTGTGAATTCATAGAATGGAGGTGTGTGACCTCACAATGGAGTTGTGTGAAGTCATAGAATGGTTGTTTTTGATGTCAACGAATTGAGGTGTGTGAAGTCATAGAATGGAGGTGTGTGAAGTCAGACTGGAGGTGTGTGAAATCACAGAATGGAGGTGTGTCAACTCAGAAATGAGGTGTGTGAAGTCATAGAATGGAGGTGTGTGAAGTCATAGAATGGAAGTGTGTGAAATCATAGAATGGAGGTGTGTGAAGTCAAAGAATTGAGGTGTGTGAATCAGAATGGAGGTCTGTGAAGTCAGAATGGATGTGAGTGAAGTCATAGAATGGAGATGTGTGAAGTCATAGAATGGAGGTGTGTGAACTCAGAATGGAGGTGTGTGAAGTCACAGAATGGAGGTTTGTGAAGTCATAGAATGGAGGTGTGTGAAGTAAGAGAATGGATGTTTCTGAAGTAAGAATGAAGGTGTGTGAAGTCATAGAATGGAGATGTGTGAAGTTAAATTGGAGGTGTGTGAACTCATAGAATGGAGGTGTGTGAACTCATAGAATGGAGGTTTGTGAAGTCATGGAATGGCGGTGTGTGAAGTCAAAGAATGGAGGTGTGTGAAGCGAAACAATAGAGGTGTGTGAAGTCACAGAATGGAGGTGTGTGAAGTCACAGATTGGAAGTGTGTGAAGTCAAAACGGAGGTGTGTGAAGTCAAAGAATGGAGGTGTGTGAATTCAGAGAATGGACGTGTGTGAAGTCAAAAAGGTGGTGTGTGAAGTCACAGAATGGAGGTGTGTGAATTCATAGAATGGAGCTGTGTGAAGTTAGAATGGAGGTGTGTGAAGTCAGAATGGAGGGGTGTGAAGTCAGAATGGAGGGGTGTGAAGTCACAGAATGGAGGTGTGTGAAGTCATTGAATGGAGGTGTGTGAAATCATAGAATGAAGGTGTGTGAAGTCAGAATGGAGGTGTATCACGTCACAGAATTGAGGTGTGTGAAGTCAGAGAATGGAGGTGTGTGAAGTCAGAATGGAGGGGTGGGAAGTCAGAATGGAGGTGTGTGAAGTCACAGAATGGAGGTGTGTGAAGTCAGAATGGAGGTGTGTGAAGTCATAAACTGAGGTGGGTGAACTCAGAGAATGGAGTTGTGTGACGTCACAATGGAAGAGTGTGAAGTCATAGAATGGAGGTGTGAGAAGTCACAGAATGGAGTTGTGTGAAGTCATAAAATGAAGGTGTGTGAAGTCAGAATGGAGCTGTGTGAAGTCACAGAATGGAGGTGTGTGAACTCAGAATGGAGGTGTGTGAAGTCATAGATGGAGGTGTGGGAAGTCATAGTATGGAGGTGTGTGAAATCACAGAATGGAGCTGTGTGAACTCATAGAATGGAGGTGTGTGACCTCACAATGTAGTTGTGTGAAGTCATAGAATGGTTGTTTTTGATGTCAACGAATTGAGGTGTGTGAAGTCATAAAATGGAGGTGTGTGAAGTCAGATTGGAGGTGTGTGAAATCACAGAATGGAGGTGTGTCAACTCAGAAATGAGGTGTGTGAAGTCATAGAATGGAGGTGTGTGAAGTCATAGAATGGAAGTGTGTGAAATCATAGAATGGAGGTGTGTGAAGTCAAAGAATTGAGGTGTGTGAATCAGAATGGAGGTGTGTGAAGTCAGAATGGATGTGAGTGAAGTCATAGAATGGAGATGTGTGAAGTCAGAATGTAGGTGTGTGAAGTCACAGAACTGAGGTGTGTGAAGTCACAGAATGGAGGTGTGTGAAGTCAGAATGAAGGTGTGTGAAATAACAGAATGGAGGTGTGTGAAGTCACAGAATGGATGTTTGTGAAGTAAGAATGAAGGTGTTTGAAGTCATAGAGTGGAGGTGTGTGAAGTCACAGAATGGAGGTGTGTGAAGTCACAGATTGGAAGTGTGTGAAGTGAAAACGGAGGTGTGTGAAGTCACAGAGTGGAGGTGTGTGAAGTCACAGAATGGAGGTGTGTGAAGTCAAAAAGGTGGTGTGTGAAGTCACAGAATGGAGGTGTGTGAATTCATAGAATGGAGCTGTGTGAAGTCAGAATGGAGGTGTGTGAAGTCAGAATGGAGGGGTGTGAAGTCAGAGTGGAGGTGTGTGAAGTCACAGAATGGAGGTGTGTGAAGTCATAGAATGGAGGTGTGTGAAATCATAGAATGAAGGTGTGTGAAGTCAGAATGGAGGTGTGTCACGTCACAGCATTGAGGTGTGTGAATTCAGAGAATGGAGGTGTGTGAAGTCAGAATGAAGGTGTGTGAAGTCACAGAAAGGAGGTGTGTGAAGTCACAGAATGGATGTTTGTGAAGTAAGAATGAAGGTGTTTGATGTCATAGAATGGAGGTGTGTGAAGTCACAGAATGGAGGTGTGTGAAGTCATAGAATGGAGGTGTGTGAAGTCATAGAATTGAGGTGTGTGAAGTCATAGAATGGAGGTGTGTGAAGTCACAGAATGGAGGTGTGTGAAGTCAGAATGGAGGTGTGTGAAGTCATAGACTGAGGTGGGTGAACTCAGAGAATGGAGTTGTGTGACGTCACAATGGAAGAATGTAAAGTCATAGAATGGAGGTGTGAGAAGTCACAGAATGGAGGTGTGTGAAGTCATAAAATGAAGGTGTGTGAAGTCAGAATGGAGGTGTGTCACGTCACAGCATTGAGGTGTGTGAAGTCATAGATGGAGGTGTGTGAAGTCATAGTATGGAGGTGTGTGAAATCACAGAATGGAGTTTTGTGAAGTCACAGAATGGAGCTGTGTGAAGTCAGAACGGAGGTGTGTGAAGTCATAGAATGGAGGTGTGTGAAGTCAGAATGGAGGTGTGTGAACTCATAGAATGGAGGTGTGTGAAGTCACAATGGAGGTGTATGAAGTCATAGAATTTAGGTGTGTGAAGTCACAAAATGGAGGTGTGTGAAGTCATAGAATGGAGGTGTGTGAAGTCATAGAATGGAGGTGTGTGAAGTCAGAATGTAGGTGTGTGAAGTCACAGAACTGAGGTGTGTGAAGTCACAGAATGGAGGTGTGTGAAGTCAGAATGAAGGTGTGTGAAATAACAGAATGGAGGTGTGTGAAGTCACAGAATGGATGTTTGTGAAGTAAGAATGAAGGTGTTTGAAGTCATAGAGTGGAGGTGTGTGAAGTCACAGAATGGAGGTGTGTGAAGTCATAGAATGGAGGTGTGTGAAGTCATAGAATTTAGGTGTGTGAAGTCATAGAATGGAGGTGTGTGAAGTCATAAAATGGAGGTGTGTGAACTCATAGAATGGAGGTGTGTGAAGTTAAAATGGAGTTGTGTGAAGTCATAGAATGGTGGTTTTTGATGTCAACGAATGGAGGTGTGTGAAGTCACAGAATGGAGGTGTGTGAACTCAGAATGGAGGTGTGTGAAATCACAGAATGGAGGTTTGTGAAGCCATAGAATGGAGGTGTGTGAAGTCAGGGAATGGATGTTTCTGAAGTAAGAATGAAGGTGTGTGAAGTCATAGAATGGAGGTGTGTGAAGTCAAATTGGATGTGTGTGAACTCATAGAATGGAGGTGTGTGAACTCAGAGAATGGATGTGTGTGAATTCATGGAATGGAGGTGTGTGAAGTCAAAGAATGGAGGTGTGTGAAGTGAAACAATAGAGGTGTGTGAAGTCACAGAATGGAGGTGTGTGAAGTCACAGAATGGAAGTGAGTGAAGTCAAAACGGAGGTGTGTGAAGTCACAGAATGGAGGTGTGTGAAGTCACAGAATGGAGGTGTGTGAAGTCAAAAAGGTGGTGTGTGAAGTCACAGAATGGAGGTGTGTGAAGTCATAGAATGGAGGTGTGTGAAATCATAGAATGGGGGTATGTGAAGTCAGAATGGAGGTGTGTGAAGTCACAGAATTGAGGTGTGTGAAGTCACAGAATGGAGGTGTGTGAAGTCAGAATGAAGGAGTGTGAAGTCACAGAATGGAGGTGTGTGAAGTCACAGAATGGATGTTTGTGAAGTAAGAATGAAGGTGTTTGAAGTCATAGAGTGGAGGTGTCTGAAGTCACAGAATGGAGGTGTGTGAAGTCATAGAATGGAGGTGTGTGAAGTCATAGAATTGAGGTGTGTGAAGTCATAGAATGGAGGTGTGTGAAGTCATAAAATGGAGGTGTTTGAACTCATAGAATGGAGGTGTGTGAGGTCAAAATGGAGTTGTGTGAAGTCACAGAATGGTGTTTTTTGATGTCAACGAATGGAGGTGTGTGAAGTCACAGAATGGAGGTGTGTGAACACAGAATGTAGGTGTGTGAAGCCACAGAATAGAGGTGTGTGAAGTCATAGAATGGAAGTGTGTGAAATCATTGAATGGAGGTGTGTGAAGTCACAGAATTGAGGTGTGTGAAGTCAGAATGGAGGCGTGTGAAGTCACAGAATGGAGGTGTGCGAAGTCACAGAATGGATGTTTGTGAAGTAAGAATGAAGGTGTTTGAAATCATAGAGTGGAGGTTTGTGAAGTCACAGAATGGAGGTGTGTGAAGTCATAGAATGGAGGTGTGTGAAGTCATAGATTTGAGGTGTGTGAAGTCATAGAATGGAGGTGTGTGAAGTCATAAAATGGAGGTGTGTGAACACATAGAATGGAGGTGTGTGAAGTCAAAATGGAGTTGTGTGAAGTCATAGAATGGTGTTTTTTGATGTCAACGAATGGAGGTGTTTGAAGTCATAGAATGGAGGTGTGTGAAGTCAGATTGGAGGTGTGTGTAATCACAGAATGGAGGTGTGTGAAGCCACAGAATGGAGGTGTGTGAAGTCATAGAATGGAAGTGTGTGAAATCATTGAATGGAGGTGTGTGAAGTCACAGAATTAATGTGTGTGAAGTCAGAATGGAGGTGTGTGAAGTCAGAGTGGAAGTGAGTGAAGTCATAGAATGGAGGTGTGTGAAGTCATAGAATGAAGGTCTGTGAACTCAGAATGGAAGGTTGTGAAGTCATAGAATGGAGGTGTGTGAAGTCACAGAATGGAGGTGTGTGAAGTCATAGAATGGAGGTGTGTGAGGTCATAAAATGGAGGTGTGTGAATTCATAGAATGGAGGTGTGTGACCTCACAATGGAGTTGTGTGAAGTCATAGAATGGTTGTTTTTGATGTCAACGAATTGAGGTGTGTGAAGTCATAGAATGGAGGTGTGTGAAGTCAGACTGGAGGTGTGTGAAATCACAGAATGGAGGTGTGTCAACTCAGAAATGAGGTGTGTGAAGTCATAGAATGGAGGTGTGTGAAGTCATAGAATGGAAGTGTGTGAAATCATAGAATGGAGGTGTGTGAAGTCAAAGAATTGAGGTGTGTGAATCAGAATGGAGGTCTGTGAAGTCAGAATGGATGTGAGTGAAGTCATAGAATGGAGATGTGTGAAGTCATAGAATGGAGGTGTGTGAACTCAGAATGGAGGTGTGTGAAGTCACAGAATGGAGGTTTGTGAAGTCATAGAATGGAGGTGTGTGAAGTAAGAGAATGGATGTTTCTGAAGTAAGAATGAAGGTGTGTGAAGTCATAGAATGGAGATGTGTGAAGTTAAATTGGAGGTGTGTGAACTCATAGAATGGAGGTGTGTGAACTCATAGAATGGAGGTTTGTGAAGTCATGGAATGGCGGTGTGTGAAGTCAAAGAATGGAGGTGTGTGAAGCGAAACAATAGAGGTGTGTGAAGTCACAGAATGGAGGTGTGTGAAGTCACAGATTGGAAGTGTGTGAAGTCAAAACGGAGGTGTGTGAAGTCAAAGAATGGAGGTGTGTGAATTCAGAGAATGGACGTGTGTGAAGTCAAAAAGGTGGTGTGTGAAGTCACAGAATGGAGGTGTGTGAATTCATAGAATGGAGCTGTGTGAAGTTAGAATGGAGGTGTGTGAAGTCAGAATGGAGGGGTGGGAAGTCAGAATGGAAGTGTGTGAAGTCACAGAATGGAGGTGTGTGAAGTCAGAATGGAGGTGTGTGAAGTCATAAACTGAGGTGGGTGAACTCAGAGAATGGAGTTGTGTGACGTCACAATGGAAGAGTGTGAAGTCATAGAATGGAGGTGTGAGAAGTCACAGAATGGAGGTGTGTGAAGTCATAAAATGAAGGTGTGTGAAGTCAGAATGGAGCTGTGTGAAGTCACAGAATGGAGGTGTGTGAACTCAGAATGGAGGTGTGTGAAGTCATAGATGGAGGTGTGTGAAGTCATAGTATGGAGGTGTGTGAAATCACAGAATGGAGCTGTGTGAACTCATAGAATGGAGGTGTGTGACCTCACAATGTAGTTGTGTGAAGTCATAGAATGGTTGTTTTTGATGTCAACGAATTGAGGTGTGTGAAGTCATAAAATGGAGGTGTGTGAAGTCAGATTGGAGGTGTGTGAAATCACAGAATGGAGGTGTGTCAACTCAGAAATGAGGTGTGTGAAGTCATAGAATGGAGGTGTGTGAAGTCATAGAATGGAAGTGTGTGAAATCATAGAATGGAGGTGTGTGAAGTCAAAGAATTGAGGTGTGTGAATCAGAATGGAGGTGTGTGAAGTCAGAATGGATGTGAGTGAAGTCATAGAATGGAGATGTGTGAAGTCATAGAATGCAGGTGTGTGAAGTCAGAGAATGGATGTTTCTGAAGCAAGAATGAAGGTGTGTGAAGTCATAGAATGGAGATGTGTGAAGTTAAATTGGAGGTGTGTGAACTCATAGAATGGAGGTGTGTGAACTCATAGAATGGAGGTTTGTGAAGTCATGGAATGGCGGTGTGTGAAGTCAAAGAATGGAGGTGTGTGAAGCGAAACAATAGAGGTGTGTGAAGTCACAGAATGGAGGTGTGTGAAGTCACAGATTGGAAGTGTGTGAAGTCAAAACGGAGGTGTGTGAAGTCAAAGAATGGAGGTGTGTGAAGTCAGAGAATGGAGGTGTGTGAAGTCATAGAAAGGAGGTGTGTGAACTCAGAATGGAGGTGTGTGAAGTCACAGAATGGAGGTTTGTGAAGTCATAGAATGGAGGTGTGTGAAGTAAGAGAATTGATGTTTCTGAAGTAAGAATGAAGGTGTGTGAAGTCATAGAATGGAGATGTGTGAAGTCAAATTGGAGGTGTGTGAACTCATAGAATGGAGGTGTGTGAACTCATAGAATGGAGGTTTGTGAAGTCATATAATGACGGTGTGTGAATTCAAAGAATGGAGGTGTGTGAAGTGAAACAATAAAGGTGTGTGAAGTCACAGAATGGAGGTGTGTGAATTCATAGAATGGAGCTGTGTGAAGTCAGAATGGAGGTGTGTGAAGTCAGAATGGAGGGGTGTAAAGTCAGAGTGGAGGTGTGTGAAGTCACAGAATGGAGGTGTGTGAAGTCATAGAATGGAGGTGTGTGAAATCATAGAATGAAGGTGTGTGAAGTCAGAATGGAGGTGTGTCACGTCACAGCATTGAGGTGTGTGAATTCAGAGAATGGAGGTGTGTGAAGTCAGAATGAAGGTGTGTGAAGTCACAGAAAGGAGGTGTGTGAAGTCACAGAATGGATGTTTGTGAAGTAAGAATGAAGGTGTTTGATGTCATAGAATGGAGGTGTGTGAAGTCACAGAATGGAGGTGTGTGAAGTCATAGAATGGAGGTGTGTGAAGTCATAGAATTGAGGTGTGTGAAGTCATAGAATGGAGGTGTGTGAAGTCACAGAATGGAGGTGTGTGAAGTCAGAATGGAGGTGTGTGAAGTCATAGACTGAGGTGGGTGAACTCAGAGAATGGAGTTGTGTGACGTCACAATGGAAGAATGTAAAGTCATAGAATGGAGGTGTGAGAAGTCACAGAATGGAGGTGTGTGAAGTCATAAAATGAAGGTGTGTGAAGTCAGAATGGAGGTGTGTCACGTCACAGCATTGAGGTGTGTGAAGTCATAGATGGAGGTGTGTGAAGTCATAGTATGGAGGTGTGTGAAATCACAGAATGGAGTTTTGTGAAGTCACAGAATGGAGCTGTGTGAAGTCAGAACGGAGGTGTGTGAAGTCATAGAATGGAGGTGTGTGAAGTCAGAATGGAGGTGTGTGAACTCATAGAATGGAGGTGTGTGAAGTCACAATGGAGGTGTATGAAGTCATAGAATTTAGGTGTGTGAAGTCACAAAATTGAGGTGTGTGAAGTCATAGAATGGAGGTGTGTGAAGTCATAGAATGGAGGTGTGTGAAGTCAGAATGTAGGTGTGTGAAGTCACAGAACTGAGGTGTGTGAAGTCACAGAATGGAGGTGTGTGAAGTCAGAATGAAGGTGTGTGAAATAACAGAATGGAGGTGTGTGAAGTCACAGAATGGATGTTTGTGAAGTAAGAATGAAGGTGTTTGAAGTCATAGAGTGGAGGTGTGTGAAGTCACAGAATGGAGGTGTGTGAAGTCATAGAATGGAGGTGTGTGAAGTCATAGAATTTAGGTGTGTGAAGTCATAGAATGGAGGTGTGTGAAGTCATAAAATGGAGGTGTGTGAACTCATAGAATGGAGGTGTGTGAAGTTAAAATGGAGTTGTGTGAAGTCATAGAATGGTGGTTTTTGATGTCAACGAATGGAGGTGTGTGAAGTCACAGAATGGAGGTGTGTGAACTCAGAATGGAGGTGTGTGAAATCACAGAATGGAGGTTTGTGAAGCCATAGAATGGAGGTGTGTGAAGTCAGGGAATGGATGTTTCTGAAGTAAGAATGAAGGTGTGTGAAGTCATAGAATGGAGGTGTGTGAAGTCAAATTGGATGTGTGTGAACTCATAGAATGGAGGTGTGTGAACTCAGAGAATGGATGTGTGTGAATTCATGGAATGGAGGTGTGTGAAGTCAAAGAATGGAGGTGTGTGAAGTGAAACAATAGAGGTGTGTGAAGTCACAGAATGGAGGTGTGTGAAGTCACAGAATGGAAGTGTGTGAAGTCAAAACGGAGGTGTGTGAAGTCACAGAATGGAGGTGTGTGAAGTCACAGAATGGAGGTGTGTGAAGTCAAAAAGGTGGTGTGTGAAGTCACAGAATGGAGGTGTGTGAAGTCATAGAATGGAGGTGTGTGAAATCATAGAATGGGGGTATGTGAAGTCAGAATGGAGGTGTGTGAAGTCACAGAATTGAGGTGTGTGAAGTCACAGAATGGAGGTGTGTGAAGTCAGAATGAAGGAGTGTGAAGTCACAGAATGGAGGTGTGTGAAGTCACAGAATGGATGTTTGTGAAGTAAGAATGAAGGTGTTTGAAGTCATAGAGTGGAGGTGTCTGAAGTCACAGAATGGAGGTGTGTGAAGTCATAGAATGGAGGTGTGTGAAGTCATAGAATTGAGGTGTGTGAAGTCATAGAATGGAGGTGTGTGAAGTCATAAAATGGAGGTGTTTGAACTCATAGAATGGAGGTGTGTGAGGTCAAAATGGAGTTGTGTGAAGTCACAGAATGGTGTTTTTTGATGTCAACGAATGGAGGTGTGTGAAGTCACAGAATGGAGGTGTGTGAACACAGAATGTAGGTGTGTGAAGCCACAGAATAGAGGTGTGTGAAGTCATAGAATGGAAGTGTGTGAAATCATTGAATGGAGGTGTGTGAAGTCACAGAATTGAGGTGTGTGAAGTCAGAATGGAGGCGTGTGAAGTCACAGAATGGAGGTGTGCGAAGTCACAGAATGGATGTTTGTGAAGTAAGAATGAAGGTGTTTGAAATCATAGAGTGGAGGTTTGTGAAGTCACAGAATGGAGGTGTGTGAAGTCATAGAATGGAGGTGTGTGAAGTCATAGATTTGAGGTGTGTGAAGTCATAGAATGGAGGTGTGTGAAGTCATAAAATGGAGGTGTGTGAACACATAGAATGGAGGTGTGTGAAGTCAAAATGGAGTTGTGTGAAGTCATAGAATGGTGTTTTTTGATGTCAACGAATGGAGGTGTTTGAAGTCATAGAATGGAGGTGTGTGAAGTCAGATTGGAGGTGTGTGTAATCACAGAATGGAGGTGTGTGAAGCCACAGAATGGAGGTGTGTGAAGTCATAGAATGGAAGTGTGTGAAATCATTGAATGGAGGTGTGTGAAGTCACAGAATTAATGTGTGTGAAGTCAGAATGGAGGTGTGTGAAGTCAGAGTGGAAGTGAGTGAAGTCATAGAATGGAGGTGTGTGAAGTCATAGAATGAAGGTCTGTGAACTCAGAATGGAAGGTTGTGAAGTCATAGAATGGAGGTGTGTGAAGTCACAGAATGGAGGTGTGTGAAGTCATAGAATGGAGGTGTGTGAGGTCATAAAATGGAGGTGTGTGAATTCATAGAATGGAGGTGTGTGACCTCACAATGGAGTTGTGTGAAGTCATAGAATGGTTGTTTTTGATGTCAACGAATTGAGGTGTGTGAAGTCATAGAATGGAGGTGTGTGAAGTCAGACTGGAGGTGTGTGAAATCACAGAATGGAGGTGTGTCAACTCAGAAATGAGGTGTGTGAAGTCATAGAATGGAGGTGTGTGAAGTCATAGAATGGAAGTGTGTGAAATCATAGAATGGAGGTGTGTGAAGTCAAAGAATTGAGGTGTGTGAATCAGAATGGAGGTCTGTGAAGTCAGAATGGATGTGAGTGAAGTCATAGAATGGAGATGTGTGAAGTCATAGAATGGAGGTGTGTGAACTCAGAATGGAGGTGTGTGAAGTCACAGAATGGAGGTTTGTGAAGTCATAGAATGGAGGTGTGTGAAGTAAGAGAATGGATGTTTCTGAAGTAAGAATGAAGGTGTGTGAAGTCATAGAATGGAGATGTGTGAAGTTAAATTGGAGGTGTGTGAACTCATAGAATGGAGGTGTGTGAACTCATAGAATGGAGGTTTGTGAAGTCATGGAATGGCGGTGTGTGAAGTCAAAGAATGGAGGTGTGTGAAGCGAAACAATAGAGGTGTGTGAAGTCACAGAATGGAGGTGTGTAAAGTCACAGATTGGAAGTGTGTGAAGTCAAAACGGAGGTGTGTGAAGTCAAAGAATGGAGGTGTGTGAATTCAGAGAATGGACCTGTGTGAAGTCAAAAAGGTGGTGTGTGAAGTCACAGAATGGAGGTGTGTGAATTCATAGAATGGAGCTGTGTGAAGTTAGAATGGAGGTGTGTAAAGTCAGAATGGAGGGGTGGGAAGTCAGAATGGAGGTGTGTGAAGTCACAGAATGGAGGTGTGTGAAGTCAGAATGGAGGTGTGTGAAGTCATAAACTGAGGTGGGTGAACTCAGAGAATGGAGTTGTGTGACGTCACAATGGAAGAGTGTGAAGTCATAGAATGGAGGTGTGAGAAGTCACAGAATGGAGGTGTGTGAAGTCATAAAATGAAGGTGTGTGAAGTCAGAATGGAGCTGTGTGAAGTCACAGAATGGAGGTGTGTGAACTCAGAATGGAGGTGTGTGAAGTCATAGATGGAGGTGTGTGAAGTCATAGTATGGAGGTGTGTGAAATCACAGAATGGAGCTGTGTGAACTCATAGAATGGAGGTGTGTGAAATCACAGTGGAGGTGTGTGAAATAGAATGGAGGTGTGTGAAGTCACAGAATGGAGGTGTGTGAAGTCAGAATGGAGGTGTGTGAAGTCATAGAATTGTGGTGTGTGAAGTCATAGAATGGAGGTGTGTGAAGTCACAGAATGGAGGTGTGTGAAGTCAGAATGGAGGTGTGTGAAGTCATAGACTGAGGTGGGTGAAGTCATAGAAAGGAGGTGTGGGAAGTCATAGAATGGAGGAGTGTGAAGTCATAGAGTGGAGGTGAGTGAAGTCACAGATTCGAGGTCTGTGATGTCATAGAATGGAGGTGTGTGAAGTCAGAATGGAGGTGTGTGAAATCATAGAATGAAGATGTGTGAACTCAGAGAATGGAGTTGTGTGACGTCACAATGGAAGAGTGTGAAGTCATAGAATGGAGGTGTGAGAAGTCACAGAATGGAGCTGTGTGAAGTCATAAAATGAAGGTGTGTGAAGTCAGAATGGAGGTGTGTGAAGTCACAGAATGGAGGTGTGTGAACTCAGAAAGGAGGTGTGTGAAGTCGTAGATGGAGGTGTGTGAAGTCATAGTATGGAGGTGTGTGAAATCACAGAATGGAGTTTTGTGAAGTCACAGAATGGAGCTGTGTGAAATCAGACCGGAGGTGTGTGAAGTCATAGAATGGAGGTGTGTGAAGTCAGAATGGAGGTGTGTGAACTCATAGAATGGAGGTGTGTGAAGTCACAATGGAGGTGTGTGAAGTCATAGAATTTAGGTGTGTGAAGTCACAAAATGGAGGTGTGTGAAGTCATAGAATGGAGGGGTGTGAAGTCATAGAATGGAGGTGTGTGAAGTCAGAATGGAGGTGTGTGAAGTCACAGAATTTAGGTGTGTGAAGTCACAGAATGGAGGTGTGTGAAGTCAGAATAAAGGTGTGTGAAATAACAGAATGGAGGTGTGTGAAGTCACAGAATGGACGTTTGTGAAGTAAGAATGAAGGTGTTTGAAGTCATAGAGTGGAGGTGTGTGAAGTCACAGAATGGAGGTGTGTGAAGTCATAGAATGGAGGTGTGTGAAGTCATAGAATTGAGGTGTGTGAAGTTATAGAATGGAGGTGTGTGAAGTCATAAAATGGAGGTGTGTGAACTCAGAATGGAGGTTTGTGAAGTCATAGAATGGAGGTGTGTGAAGTCACAGAATGGAGTTGTGTGAAGTCATAGAATTGAGGTGTGTGAAGTCATAAAATGGAGGTGTGTGAATTCAAAGAATGGAGGTGTGTGAAGTCACAATGGAGTTGTGTGAAGTCATAGAATGGTTGTTTTTGATGTCAACGAATGGAGGTGTGTGAAGTCATAGAATGGAGGTGTGTGAAGTCAGATTGGAGGTGTGTGAAATCACAGAATGGAGGTGTGTCAACTCAGAAATGAGGTGTGTGAAGTCACAGAATGGAGGTGTGTGAAGTCATAGAATGGAAGTGTGTGAAATCATAGAATGGAGTTGTGTGAAGTCAAAGAATTGAGGTATGTGAAGTCAGAATGGAGGTGTGTGAAGTCAGAATGGAGGTGAGTGAAGTCATAGAATGGAGATGTGTGAAGTCATAGAATGGAGGTGTGTGAACTCAGAATGGAGGTGTGTGAAGTCACAGAATGGAGGTGCGTGAAGTCACCGAATGGAGGTGTGTGAAGTCACAGAATGGAGGTGTGTGAACTCAGAATGTAGGTGTGTGACGCCACAGAATGGAGGTGTGTGAAGTTATAGAATGGAAGTGTGTGAAGTCATAGAAAGGAGGTGTGTGAACTCAGAATGGAGGTGTGTGAAGTCACAGAATTGAGGTTTGTGAAGTCATAGAATGGAGGTGTGTGAAGTAAGAGAATGGATGTTTCTAAAGTAAGAATGAAGGTGTGTGAAGTCATAGAATGGAGATGTGTGAAGTCAAATTGGAGGTGTGTGAACTCATAGAATGGAGGTGTGTGAACTCATAGAATGGAGGTTTGTGAAGTCATGGAATGGCGGTGTGTGAAGTCACAGAATGGAGGTGTGTGAAGTCACAGATGGGAAGTGTGTGAAGTCAAAACGGAGGTGTGTGAAGTCACAGAATGGAGGTGTGTGAAGTCCGAGAATGGAGGTGTGTGAAGTCATAGAATGGTGGTGTGTGAAGTCACAGAATGGAGGTGTGTGAAGTCAGAGAATGGAGGTGTGTGAACTCATAGAATGGAAGTGTGTGAAATCATAGAATGGAGGTGTGTGAAGTCAAAGAATTGAGGTATGTGAGGTCAGAATGGAGGTGTGTGAAGGCAGCATGGAGGTGAGTGAAGTCATAGAATGGAGATGTGTGAAGTCATAGAATGGAGGTGTGTGAACTCAGAATGTAGGTGTGTGAAGTCACAGAATGGAGGTGTGTGAAGTCACCGAATGGAGGTGTGTGAAGTCACAGAATGGAGGTGTGTGAACTCAGAATGTAGGTGTGTGAAGCCACAGAATGGAGGTGTGTGAAGTTATAGAATGGAAGTGTGTGAAGTCATAGAAAGGAGGTGTGTGAAGTTAAAATGGAGTTGTGTGAAGTCATAGAATGGTGGTTTTTGATGTCAACGAATGGAGGTGTGTGAAGTCACAGAATGGAGGTGGGTGAACCCAGAATGGAGGTGTGTGAAGTCACAGAATGGAGGTTTGTGAAGTCATAGAATGGAGGTGTGTGAAGTCAGAGAATGGATGTTTCTGAAGTAAGAATGAAGGTGTGTGAAGTCAAAGAATGGAGGTGTTTGAAGTCAAATTGGATGTGTGTGAACTCATGGAATGGAGGTGTGTGAACTCAAAGAATGGAGGTGTGTGAAGTCATGGAATGGAGGTGTGTGAAGTCATGGAATGGAGGTGTGTGAAGTCAAAGAATGGAGGTGTGTGAAGTGAAACAATAGAGGTGTGTGAAGTCACAGAATGGAGGTGTGTGAAGTCACCGAATGGAAGTGTGTGAAGTCAAAACGGAGGTGTGTGAAGTCACAGAATGGAGGTGTGTGAAGTCACAGAATGGAGGTGTGTGACATCATAGAATGGAGGTATGTGAAGTCAGAATGGAGGTGTGTGAAGTCACAGAATTGAGGTGTGTGAAGTCAGAATGGAGGTGTGTGAAGTCAGAATGAAGGTGTGTGAAGTCACAGAATGGAGGTGTGTGAAGTCACAGAATGGATGTTAGTGAAGTAAGAATTAAGGTGTTTGAAGTCATAGAGTGGAGGTGTGTGAAGTCACAGAATGGAGGTGTGTGAAGTCATAGAATGTAGTTGTGTGAAGTCATAGAGTTGAGGTGTGTGAAGTCATAGAATGGAGGTGTGTGAAGTCATAAAATGGAGGTGTGTGAACTCATAGAATGGAGGTGTGTGAAGTCAAAATGAAGTTGTGTGAAGTCATAGAATAGTGTTTTTTGATGTCAACGAATGGAGGTGTGTGAAGTCATAGAATGGAGGTGTGTGAAGTCAGATTGGAGGTGCGTTAAATCACAGAATGGAGGTGTGTGAAGTCACAGAATGGAGGTGTGTGAACTCAGAATGTAGGTGTGTGAAGCCACAGAATGTAGGTGTGTGAAGTCATACAATGGAAGTTGGTGAAATCATTGAATGGAGGTGTGTGAAGTCACAGAATTGAGGTGTGTGAAGTCAGAATGGAGGTGTGTGAAGTCAAAATGGAGGTGAGTGAAGTCATAGAATGGAGGTGTGTGAAGTCATAGAATGGAGGTCTGTGAACTCAGAATGGAGGTTTGTGAAGTCATAGAATGGAGGTGTGTGAAGTCACAGAATGGAGGTGTGTGAAGTCATAGAATTGAGGTGTGTGAAGTCATAAAATGGAGGTGTGTGAATTCATAGAATGGAGGTGTGTAAAGTCACAATGGAGTTGTGTGAAGTCAAAGAATGGTTGTTTTTGATGTCAACGAATGGAGGTGTGTGAAGTCATAGAATGGAGGTGTGTGAAGTCAGATTGGAGGTGTGTGAAATCACAGAATGGAGGTGTGTCAACTCAGAAATGAGGTGTGTGAAGTCACAGAATGGAGGTGTGTGAAGTCATAGAATGGAAGTGTGTGAAATCATAGAATGGAGGTGTGTGAAGTCAAAGAATTGAGGTATGTGAGGTCAGAATGGAGGTGTGTGAAGTCAGCATGGAGGTGAGTGAAGTCATAGAATGGAGATGTGTGAAGTCATAGAATGGAGGTGTGTGAACTCAGAATGTAGGTGTGTGAAGTCACAGAATGGAGGTGTGTGAAGTCACCGAATGGAGGTGTGTGAAGTCACAGAATGGAGGTGTGTGAACTCAGAATGTAGGTGTGTGAAGCCACAGAATGGAGGTGTGTGAAGTTATAGAATGGAAGTGTGTGAAGTCATAGAAAGGAGGTGTGTGAACTCAGAATGGAGGTGCGTGAAGTCACAGAATTGAGGTTTGTGAAGTCATAGAATGGAGGTGTGTGAAGTAAGAGAATGGATGTTTCTGAGGTAAGAATGGAGGTGTGTGAAGTCATAGAATGGAGATGTGTGAAGTGAAATTGGAGGTGTGTGAACTCATAGAATGGAAGTGTGTGAACTCATAGAATGGAGGTTTGTGAAGTCATAGAATCGCGGTGTGTGAAGTCAAAGAATGGTGGTGTGTGAAGTGAAACAATAGAGGTGTGTGAAGTCACAGAATGGAGGTGTGTGAAGTCACAGATGGGAAGTGTGTGAAGTCAAAACGGAGGTGTGTGAAGTCACAGAATGGAGGTGTGTGAAGTCAGAGAATGGAGGTGTGTGAAGTCATAGAATGGAGGTGTGTGAAGTCATAGAATTGAGGTGTGTGAAGTGATAGAATGGAGGTGTGTGAAGTCACAAAATGGAGGTGTGTGAACTCAGAATGGAGGTGTGTGAAGTCACAGAATGGAGGTTTGTGAAGTCATAGAATGGAGGTCTGTGAAGTCAGAGAGTGGATGTTTCTGAAGTAAGAATGAAGGTGTGTGAAGTCATAGAATGGAGGTGTTTGAAGTCAAATTGGATGTGTGTGAACTCATTGAATGGAGGTGTGTGAACTCATAGAATGGAGGTGTGTGAAGTCATGGAATGGAGGTGTGAGAAGTCAAAGAATGGAGGTGTGTGAAGTGAAACAATAGAGGTGTGTGAAGTCACAGAATGGAGGTGTGTGAAGTCACCGAATGGAAGTGTGTGAAGTCAAAACGGAGGTGTGTGAAGTCACAGAATGGAGGTGTGTGAAGTCACAGAATGGAGGTGTGTGACATCATAAATGGAGGTATGTGAAGTCAGAATGGAGGTGTGTGAAGTCACAGAATTGAGGTGTGTGAAGTCACAGAATGGAGGTGTGTGAAGTCAGAATGAAGGTGTGTGAAGTCACAGAATGGAGGTGTGTGAAGTCACAGAATGGATGTTTGTGAAGTAAGAATTAAGGTGTTTGAAGTCATAGAGTGGAGGTGTGTGAAGTCACAGAATGGAGGTGTGTGAAGTCATATAATGTATTTGTGTGAAGTCATAGAGTTGAGGTGTGTGAAGTCATAGAATGGAGGTGTGTGAAGTCACAGAATGGAGGTGTGTGAACTCAGAATGTAGGTGTGTGAAGCCACAGAATGGAGGTGTGTGAAGTTATAGAATGGGAGTGTGTGAAGTCATAGAAAGGAGGTGTGTGAACTCAGAATGGAGGTGCGTGAAGTCACAGAAATGAGGTTTGTGAAGTCATAGAATGGAGGTGTGTGAAGTAAGAGAATGGATGTTTCTGAAGTAAGAATGGAGGTGTGTGAAGTCATAGAATGGAGATGTGTGAAGTCAAATTGGAGGTGTGTGAACTCATAGAATGGAAGTGTGTGAACTCATAGAATGGAGGTTTGTGAAGTCATGGAATGGCGGTGTGTGAAGTCAAAGAATGGTGGTGTGTGAAGTGAAACAATAGAGGTGTGTGAAGTCACAGAATGGAGGTGTGTGAAGTCACAGATGGGAAGTGTGTGAAGTCAAAACGGAGGTGTGTGAAGTCACAGAATGGAGGTGTGTGAAGTCAGAGAATGGAGGTGTGTGAAGTCATAGAATGGAGGTGTGTGAAGTCATAGAATTGAGGTGTGTGAAGTCATAGAATGGAGGTGTGTGAAGTCACAAAATGGAGGTGTGTGAACTCAGAATGGAGGTGTGTGAAGTCACAGAATGGAGTTGTGTGAAGTCATAGAATTGAGGTGTGTGAAGTCATAAAATGGAGGTGTGTGAATTCATAGAATGGAGGTGTGTAAAGTCACAATGGAGTTGTGTGAAGTCAAAGAATGGTTGTTTTTGATGTCAACGAATGGAGGTGTGTGAAGTCATAGAATGGAGGTGTGTGAAATCAGATTGGAGGTGTGTGAAATCACAGAATGGAGGTGTGTCAACTCAGAAATGAGGTGTGTGAAGTCACAGAATGGAGGTGTGTGAAGTCATAGAATGGAAGTGTGTGAAATCATAGAATGGAGGTGTGTGAAGTCAAAGAATTGAGGTATGTGAGGTCAGAATGGAGGTGTGTGAAGTCAGCATGGAGGTGAGTGAAGTCATAGAAAGGAGATGTGTGAAGTCATAGAATGGAGGTGTGAGAACTCAGAATGGAGGTGTGTGAAGTCACAGAATGGAGGTGTGTGAAGTCACCGAATGGAGGTGTGTGAAGTCACAGAATGGAGGTGTGTGAACTCAGAATGTAGGTGTGTGAAGCCACAGAATGGAGGTGTGTGAAGTTATAGAATGGAAGTGTGTGAAGTCATAGAAAGGAGGTGTGTGAACTCAGAATGGAGGTGCGTGAAGTCACAGAATTGAGGTTTGTGAAGTCATAGAATGGAGGTGTGTCAAGTAAGAGAATGGATGTTTCTGAAGTAAGAATGGAGGTGTGTGAAGTCATAGAATGGAGATGTGTGAAGTCAAATTGGAGGTGTGTGAACTCATAGAATGGAAGTGTGTGAACTCATAGAATGGAGGTTTGTGAAGTCATGGAATGGCGGTGTGTGAAGTCAAAGAATGGTGGTGTGTGAAGTGAAACAATAGAGGTGTGTGCAGTCACAGAATGGAGGTGTGTGAAGTCACAGATGGGAAGTGTGTGAAGTCAAAACGGAGGTGTGTGAAGTCACAGAATGGAGGTGTGTGAAGTCAGAGAATGGAGGTGTGTGAAGTCATAGAATGGAGGTGTGTGAAGTCATAGAATTGAGGTGTGTGAAGTCATAGAATGGAGGTGTGTGAAGTCACAAAATGGAGGTGTGTGAACTCAGAATGGAGGTGTGTGAAGTCACAGAATGGAGGTGTGTGAAGTCACAGATGGGAAGTGTGTGAAGTCAAAACGGAGGTGTGTGAAGTCACAGAATGGAGGTGTGTGAAGTCAGAGAATGGAGGTGTGTGAAGTCATAGAATGGAGGTGTGTGAAGTCATAGAATTGAGGTGTGTGAAGTCATAGAATGGAGGTGTGTGAAGTCACAAAATGGAGGTGTGTGAACTCAGAATGGAGGTGTGTGAAGTCACAGAATGGAGTTGTGTGAAGTCATAGAATTGAGGTGTATGAAGTCATAAAATGGAGGTGTGTGAATTCATAGAATGGAGGTGTGTAAAGTCACAATGGAGTTGTGTGAAGTCAAAGAATGGTTGTTTTTGATGTCAACGAATGGAGGTGTGTGAAGTCATAGAATGGAGGTGTGTGAAATCAGATTGGAGGTGTGTGAAATCACAGAATGGAGGTGTGTCAACTCAGAAATGAGGTGTGTGAAGTCACAGAATGGAGGTGTGTGAAGTCATAGAATGGAAGTGTGTGAAATCATAGAATGGAGGTGTGTGAAGTCAAAGAATTGAGGTATGTGAGGTCAGAATGGAGGTGTGTGAAGTCAGCATGGAGGTGAGTGAAGTCATAGAATGGAGATGTGTGAAGTCATAGAATGGAGGTGTGTGAACTCAGAATGGAGGTGTGTGAAGTCACAGAATGGAGGTGTGTGAAGTCACCGAATGGAGGTGTGTGAAGTCACAGAATGGAGGTGTGTGAACTCAGAATGTAGGTGTGTGAAGCCACAGAATGGAGGTGTGTGAAGTTATAGAATGGAAGTGTGTGAAGTCATAGAAAGGAGGTGTGTGAACTCAGAATGGAGGTGCGTGAAGTCACAGAATTGAGGTTTGTGAAGTCATAGAATGGAGGTGTGTCAAGTAAGAGAATGGATGTTTCTGAAGTAAGAATGGAGGTGTGTGAAGTCATAGAATGGAGATGTGTGAAGTCAAATTGGAGGTGTGTGAACTCATAGAATGGAAGTGTGTGAACTCATAGAATGGAGGTTTGTGAAGTCATGGAATGGCGGTGTGTGAAGTCAAAGAATGGTGGTGTGTGAAGTGAAACAATAGAGGTGTGTGCAGTCACAGAATGGAGGTGTGTGAAGTCACAGATGGGAAGTGTGTGAAGTCAAAACGGAGGTGTGTGAAGTCACAGAATGGAGGTGTGTGAAGTCAGAGAATGGAGGTGTGTGAAGTCATAGAATGGAGGTGTGTGAAGTCATAGAATTGAGGTGTGTGAAGTCATAGAATGGAGGTGTGTGAAGTCACAAAATGGAGGTGTGTGAACTCAGAATGGAGGTGTGTGAAGTCACAGAATGGAGGTTTGTGAAGTCATAGAATGGAGGTCTGTGAAGTCAGAGAATGGATGTTTCTGAAGTAAGAATGAAGGTGTGTGAAGTCATAGAATGGAGGTGTTTGAAGTCAAATTGGATGTGTGTGAACTCATAGAATGGAGGTGTGTGAACTCATAGAATGGAGGTGTGTGAAGTCATGGAATGGAGGTGTGTGAAGTCAAAGAATGGAGGTGTGTGAAGTGAAACAATAGAGGTGTGTGAAGTCAGAGAATGGAGGTGTGTGAAGTCACCGAATGGAAGTGTGTGAAGTCAAAACGGAGGTGTGTGAAGTCACAGAATGGAGGTGTGTGAAGTCACAGAATGGAGGTGTGTGACATCATAGAATGGAGGTATGTGAAGTCAGAATGGAGGTGTGTGAAGTCACAGAATTGAGGTGTGTGAAGTCACATAATGGAGGTGTGTGAAGTCAGAATGAAGGTGTGTAAAGTCACAGAATGGAGGTGTGTGAAGTCATAGAATGTAGTTGTGTGAAGTCATAGAGTTGAGGTGTGTGAAGTCATAGAATGGAGGTGTGTGAAGTCATAAAATGGAGGTGTGTGAACTCATAGAATGGAGGTGTGTGAAGTCAAAATGAAGTTGTGTGAAGTCATAGAATGGTGTTTTTTGATGTCAACGAATGGAGGTGTGTGAAGTCATAGAATGGAGGTGTGTGAAGTCAGATTGGAGGTGTGTGAAATCACAGAATGGAGGTGTGTGAAGTCACAGAATGGAGGTGTGTGAACTCAGAATGTAGGTGTGTGAAGCCACAGAATGTAGGTGTGTGAAGTCATAGAATGGAAGTGTGTGAAATCATTGAATGGAGGTGTGTGAAGTCACAGAATTGAGGTGTGTGAAGTCAGAATGGAGATGTGTGAAGTCAAAATGGAGGTGAGTGAAGTCATAGAATGGAGGTGTGTGAAGTCATAGAATGGAGGTCTGTGAACTCAGAATGGAGGTTTGTGAAGTCATAGAATGGAGGTGTGTGAAGTCACAGAATGGAGGTGTGTGAAGTCATAGAATTGAGGTGTGTGAAGTCATAAAATGGAGCTGTGTGAATTCATAGAATGGAGGTGTGTGAAGTCACAATGGACTTGTGTGAAGTCATAGAATGGTTGTTTTTGATGTCAACGAATGGAGGTGAGTGAAGTCACAGAATTGAGGTGTGTGAAGACACAGAATGGAGGTGTGTGAAGTCAGAATTAAGGTGTGTGAAGTCACAGAATGGAGGTGTGTGAAATCACAGAATGGATGTTTGTGAAGTAAGAATTAAGGCGTTTGAAGTCATAGAGTGGAGGTGTGTGAAGTCACAGAATGGAGGTGTGTGAAGTCATAGAATGGAGGTGTGTGAAGTCATAGAGTTGAGGTGTGTGAAGTCATAGAATGGAGGTGTGTGAAGTCATAAAATGGAGGTGTGTGAACTCATAGAATGGAGGTGTGTGAAGTCAAAATGAAGTTGTGTGAAGTCATAGAATGGTGTTTTTTGATGTCAACGGATGGAGGTGTGTGAAGTCAAAGAATGGAGGTGTGTGAAGTCACATTGGAGGTGTGTGAAATCACGGAATGGAGGTGTGTGAAGTCACAGAATGGAGGTTTGTGAACTCAGAATGTAGGTGTGTGAAGCCACAGAATGTAGGTGTGTGAAGTCATAGAATGGAAGTGTGTGAAATCATTGAATGGAGGTGTGTGAAGTCACAGAATTGAGGTGTGTGAAGTCAGAATGGAGGTGTGTGAAGTCAAAATGGAGGTGAGTGAAGTCATAGAATGGAGGTGTGTGAAGTCATAGAATGGAGGTCTGTGAAATCATTGAATGGAGGTGTGTGAAGTCACAGAATTGAGGTGTGTGAAGTCAGAATGGAGGTGTGTGAAGTCAGAGTGGAAGTGAGTGAAGTCATAGAATGGAGGTGTGTGAAGTCATAGAATGAAGGTCTGTGAACTCAGAATGGAAGGTTGTGAAGTCATAGAATGGAGGTGTGTGAAGTCACAGAATGGAGGTGTGTGAAGTCATAGAATGGAGGTGTGTGAGGTCATAAAATGGAGGTGTGTGAATTCATAGAATGGAGGTGTGTGACCTCACAATGGAGTTGTGTGAAGTCATAGAATGGTTGTCAACGAATTGAGGTGTGTGAAGTCATAGAATGGAGGTGTGTGAAGTCAGACTGGAGGTGTGTGAAATCACAGAATGGAGGTGTGTCAACTCAGAAATGAGGTGTGTGAAGTCATAGAATGGAGGTGTGTGAAGTCATAGAATGGAAGTGTGTGAAATCATAGAATGGAGGTGTGTGAAGTCAAAGAATTGAGGTGTGTGAATCAGAATGGAGGTCTGTGAAGTCAGAATGGATGTGAGTGAAGTCATAGAATGGAGATGTGTGAAGTCATAGAATGGAGGTGTGTGAACTCAGAATGGAGGTGTGTGAAGTCACAGAATGGAGGTTTGTGAAGTCATAGAATGGAGGTGTGTGAAGTAAGAGAATGGATGTTTCTGAAGTAAGAATGAAGGTGTGTGAAGTCATAGAATGGAGATGTGTGAAGTTAAATTGGAGGTGTGTGAACTCATAGAATGGAGGTGTGTGAACTCATAGAATGGAGGTTTGTGAAGTCATGGAATGGCGGTGTGTGAAGTCAAAGAATGGAGGTGTGTGAAGCGAAACAATAGAGGTGTGTGAAGTCACAGAATGGAGGTGTGTGAAGTCACAGATTGGAAGTGTGTGAAGTCAAAACGGAGGTGTGTGAAGTCAAAGAATGGAGGTGTGTGAATTCAGAGAATGGACGTGTGTGAAGTCAAAAAGGTGGTGTGTGAAGTCACAGAATGGAGGTGTGTGAATTCATAGAATGGAGCTGTGTGAAGTTAGAATGGAGGTGTGTGAAGTCAGAATGGAGGGGTGGGAAGTCAGAATGGAGGTGTGTGAAGTCACAGAATGGAGGTGTGTGAAGTCAGAATGGAGGTGTGTGAAGTCATAAACTGAGGTGGGTGAACTCAGAGAATGGAGTTGTGTGACGTCACAATGGAAGAGTGTGAAGTCATAGAATGGAGGTGTGAGAAGTCACAGAATGGAGGTGTGTGAAGTCATAAAATGAAGGTGTGTGAAGTCAGAATGGAGCTGTGTGAAGTCACAGAATGGAGGTGTGTGAACTCAGAATGGAGGTGTGTGAAGTCATAGATGGAGGTGTGTGAAGTCATAGTATGGAGGTGTGTGAAATCACAGAATGGAGCTGTGTGAACTCATAGAATGGAGGTGTGTGAAATCACAGTGGAGGTGTGTGAAATAGAATGGAGGTGTGTGAAGTCACAGAATGGAGGTGTGTGAAGTCAGAATGGAGGTGTGTGAAGTCATAGAATTGTGGTGTGTGAAGTCATAGAATGGAGGTGTGTGAAGTCACAGAATGGAGGTGTGTGAAGTCAGAATGGAGGTGTGTGAAGTCATAGACTGAGGTGGGTGAAGTCATAGAAAGGAGGTGTGGGAAGTCATAGAATGGAGGAGTGTGAAGTCATAGAGTGGAGGTGAGTGAAGTCACAGATTCGAGGTCTGTGATGTCATAGAATGGAGGTGTGTGAAGTCAGAATGGAGGTGTGTGAAATCATAGAATGAAGATGTGTGAACTCAGAGAATGGAGTTGTGTGACGTCACAATGGAAGAGTGTGAAGTCATAGAATGGAGGTGTGAGAAGTCACAGAATGGAGCTGTGTGAAGTCATAAAATGAAGGTGTGTGAAGTCAGAATGGAGGTGTGTGAAGTCACAGAATGGAGGTAGTGTGAACTCAGAAAGGAGGTGTGTGAAGTCGTAGATGGAGGTGTGTGAAGTCATAGTATGGAGGTGTGTGAAATCACAGAATGGAGTTTTGTGAAGTCACAGAATGGAGCTGTGTGAAATCAGACCGGAGGTGTGTGAAGTCATAGAATGGAGGTGTGTGAAGTCAGAATGGAGGTGTGTGAACTCATAGAATGGAGGTGTGTGAAGTCACAATGGAGGTGTGTGAAGTCATAGAATTTAGGTGTGTGAAGTCACAAAATGGAGGTGTGTGAAGTCATAGAATGGAGGGGTGTGAAGTCATAGAATGCGAGGTGTGTGAAGTCCAGAATGGAGGTGTGTGAAGTCACAGAATTTAGGTGTGTGAAGTCACAGAATGGAGGTGTGTGAAGTCAGAATAAAGGGTGTGTGAAAATAACAGAATGGAGGTGTGTGAAGTCACAGAATTGGACGTTTGTGAAGTAAGAATGAAGGTGTTTGAAGTCATAGAGTGGAGGTGTGTGAAGTCACAGAATGGAGGTGTGTGAAGTCATAGAATGGAGGTGTGTGAAGTCATAGAATTGAGGTGTGTGAAGTTATAGAATGGAGGTGTGTGAAGTCATAAAATGGAGGTGTGTGAACTCAGAATGGAGGTTTGTGAAGTCATAGAATGGAGGTGTGTGAAGTCACAGAATGGAGTTGTGTGAAGTCATAGAATTGAGGTGTGTGAAGTCATAAAATGGAGGTGTGTGAATTCAAAGGAATGGAGGTGTGTGAAGTCACAATGGAGTTGTGTGAAGTCATAGAATGGTTGTTTTTGATGTCAACGAATGGAGGTGTGTGAAGTCATAGAATGGAGGTGTGTGAAGTCAGATTGGAGGTGTGTGAAATCACAGAATGGAGGTGTGTCAACTCAGAAATGAGGTGTGTGAAGTCACAGAATGGAGGTGTGTGAAGTCATAGAATGGAAGTGTGTGAAATCATAGAATGGAGTTGTGTGAAGTCAAAGAATTGAGGTATGTGAAGTCAGAATGGAGGTGTGTGAAGTCAGAATGGAGGTGAGTGAAGTCATAGAATGGAGATGTGTGAAGTCATAGAATGGAGGTGTGTGAACTCAGAATGGAGGTGTGTGAAGTCACAGAATGGAGGTGCGTGAAGTCACCGAATGGAGGTGTGTGAAGTCACAGAATGGAGGTGTGTGAACTCAGAATGTAGGTGTGTGACGCCACAGAATGGAGGTGTGTGAAGTTATAGAATGGAAGTGTGTGAAGTCATAGATGTGTGAACTCAGAATGTAGGTGTGTGAAGTCACAGAATTGAGGTTTGTGAAGTCATAGAATGGAGGTGTGTGAAGTAAGAGAATGGATGTTTCTAAAGTAAGAATGAAGGTGTGTGAAGTCATAGAATGGAGATGTGTGAAGTCAAATTGGAGGTGTGTGAACTCATAGAATGGAGGTGTGTGAACTCATAGAATGGAGGTTTGTGAAGTCATGGAATGGCGGTGTGTGAAGTCACAGAATGGAGGTGTGTGAAGTCACAGATGGGAAGTGTGTGAAGTCAAAACGGAGGTGTGTGAAGTCACAGAATGGAGGTGTGTGAAGTCCGAGAATGGAGGTGTGTGAAGTCATAGAATGGTGGTGTGTGAAGTCACAGAATGGAGGTGTGTGAAGTCAGAGAATGGAGGTGTGTGAACTCATAGAATGGAAGTGTGTGAAATCATAGAATGGAGGTGTGTGAAGTCAAAGAATTGAGGTATGTGAGGTCAGAATGGAGGTGTGTGAAGTCAGCATGGAGGTGAGTGAAGTCATAGAATGGAGATGTGTGAAGTCATAGAATGGAGGTGTGTGAACTCAGAATGTAGGTGTGTGAAGTCACAGAATGGAGGTGTGTGAAGTCACCGAATGGAGGTGTGTGAAGTCACAGAATGGAGGTGTGTGAACTCAGAATGTAGGTGTGTGAAGCCACAGAATGGAGGTGTGTGAAGTTATAGAATGGAAGTGTGTGAAGTCATAGAAAGGAGGTGTGTGAAGTTAAAATGGAGTTGTGTGAAGTCATAGAATGGTGGTTTTTGATGTCAACGAATGGAGGTGTGTGAAGTCACAGAATGGAGGTGGGTGAACCCAGAATGGAGGTGTGTGAAGTCACAGAATGGAGGTTTGTGAAGTCATAGAATGGAGGTGTGTGAAGTCAGAGAATGGATGTTTCTGAAGTAAGAATGAAGGTGTGTGAAGTCATAGAATGGAGGTGTTTGAAGTCAAATTGGATGTGTGTGAACTCATGGAATGGAGGTGTGTGAACTCAAAGAATGGAGGTGTGTGAAGTCATGGAATGGAGGTGTGTGAAGTCATGGAATGGAGGTGTGTGAAGTCAAAGAATGGAGGTGTGTGAAGTGAAACAATAGAGGAGTGTGAAGTCACAGAATGGAGGTTTGTGAAGTCACCGAATGGAAGTGTGTGAAGTCAAAACGGAGGTGTGTGAAGTCACAGAATGGAGGTGTTTGAAGTCACAGAATGGAGGTGTGTGACATCATAGAATGGAGGTATGTGAAGTCAGAATGGAGGTGTGTGAAGTCACAGAATTGAGGTGTGTGAAGTCAGAATGGAGGTGTGTGAAGTCAGAATGAAGGTGTGTGAAGTCACAGAATGGAGGTGTGTGAAGTCACAGAATGGATGTTAGTGAAGTAAGAATTAAGGTGTTTGAAGTCATAGAGTGGAGGTGTGTGAAGTCACAGAATGGAGGTGTGTGAAGTCATAGAATGTAGTTGTGTGAAGTCATAGAGTTGAGGTGTGTGAAGTCATAGAATGGAGGTGTGTGAAGTCATAAAATGGAGGTGTGTGAACTCATAGAATGGAGGTGTGTGAAGTCAAAATGAAGTTGTGTGAAGTCATAGAATAGTGTTTTTTGATGTCAACGAATGGAGGTGTGTGAAGTCATAGAATGGAGGTGTGTGAAGTCAGATTGGAGGTGCGTTAAATCACAGAATGGAGGTGTGTGAAGTCACAGAATGGAGGTGTGTGAACTCAGAATGTAGGTGTGTGAAGCCACAGAATGTAGGTGTGTGAAGTCATACAATGGAAGTTGGTGAAATCATTGAATGGAGGTGTGTGAAGTCACAGAATTGAGGTGTGTGAAGTCAGAATGGAGGTGTGTGAAGTCAAAATGGAGGTGAGTGAAGTCATAGAATGGAGGTGTGTGAAGTCATAGAATGGAGGTCTGTGAACTCAGAATGGAGGTTTGTGAAGTCATAGAATGGAGGTGTGTGAAGTCACAGAATGGAGGTGTGTGAAGTCATAGAATTGAGGTGTGTGAAGTCATAAAATGGAGGTGTGTGAATTCATAGAATGGAGGTGTGTAAAGTCACAATGGAGTTGTGTGAAGTCAAAGAATGGTTGTTTTTGATGTCAACGAATGGAGGTGTGTGAAGTCATAGAATGGAGGTGTGTGAAGTCAGATTGGAGGTGTGTGAAATCACAGAATGGAGGTGTGTCAACTCAGAAATGAGGTGTGTGAAGTCACAGAATGGAGGTGTGTGAAGTCATAGAATGGAAGTGTGTGAAATCATAGAATGGAGGTGTGTGAAGTCAAAGAATTGAGGTATGTGAGGTCAGAATGGAGGTGTGTGAAGTCAGCATGGAGGTGAGTGAAGTCATAGAATGGAGATGTGTGAAGTCATAGAATGGAGGTGTGTGAACTCAGAATGTAGGTGTGTGAAGTCACAGAATGGAGGTGTGTGAAGTCACCGAATGGAGGTGTGTGAAGTCACAGAATGGAGGTGTGTGAACTCAGAATGTAGGTGTGTGAAGCCACAGAATGGAGGTGTGTGAAGTTATAGAATGGAAGTGTGTGAAGTCATAGAAAGGAGGTGTGTGAACTCAGAATGGAGGTGCGTGAAGTCACAGAATTGAGGTTTGTGAAGTCATAGAATGGAGGTGTGTGAAGTAAGAGAATGGATGTTTCTGAGGTAAGAATGGAGGTGTGTGAAGTCATAGAATGGAGATGTGTGAAGTGAAATTGGAGGTGTGTGAACTCATAGAATGGAAGTGTGTGAACTCATAGAATGGAGGTTTGTGAAGTCATGGAATGGCGGTGTGTGAAGTCAAAGAATGGTGGTGTGTGAAGTGAAACAATAGAGGTGTGTGAAGTCACAGAATGGAGGTGTGTGAAGTCACAGATGGGAAGTGTGTGAAGTCAAAACGGACGTGTGTGAAGTCACAGAATGGAGGTGTGTGAAGTCAGAGAATGGAGGTGTGTGAAGTCATAGAATGGAGGTGTGTGAAGTCATAGAATTGAGGTGTGTGAAGTGATAGAATGGAGGTGTGTGAAGTCACAAAATGGAGGTGTGTGAACTCAGAATGGAGGTGTGTGAAGTCACAGAATGGAGGTTTGTGAAGTCATAGAATGGAGGTCTGTGAAGTCAGAGAATGGATGTTTCTGAAGTAAGAATGAAGGTGTGTGAAGTCATAGAATGGAGGTGTTTGAAGTCAAATTGGATGTGTGTGAACTCATAGAATGGAGGTGTGTGAACTCATAGAATGGAGGTGTGTGAAGTCATGGAATGGAGGTGTGTGAAGTCAAAGAATGGAGGTGTGTGAAGTGAAACAATAGAGGTGTGTGAAGTCACAGAATGGAGGTGTGTGAAGTCACCGAATGGAAGTGTGTGAAGTCAAAACGGAGGTGTGTGAAGTCACAGAATGGAGGTGTGTGAAGTCACAGAATGGAGGTGTGTGACATCATAAATGGAGGTATGTGAAGTCAGAATGGAGGTGTGTGAAGTCACAGAATTGAGGTGTGTGAAGTCACAGAATGGAGGTGTGTGAAGTCAGAATGAAGGTGTGTGAAGTCACAGAATGGAGGTGTGTGAAGTCACAGAATGGATGTTTGTGAAGTAAGAATTAAGGTGTTTGAAGTCATAGAGTGGAGGTGTGTGAAGTCACAGAATGGAGGTGTGTGAAGTCATATAATGTATTTGTGTGAAGTCATAGAGTTGAGGTGTGTGAAGTCATAGAATGGAGGTGTGTGAAGTAAGAGAATGGATGTTTCTGAAGTAAGAATGGAGGTGTGTGAAGTCATAGAATGGAGATGTGTGAAGTCAAATTGGAGGTGTGTGAACTCATAGAATGGAAGTGTGTGAACTCATAGAATGGAGGTTTGTGAAGTCATGGAATGGCGGTGTGTGAAGTCAAAAATGGTGGTGTGTGAAGTGAAACAATAGAGGTGTGTGAAGTCACAGAATGGAGGTGTGTGAAGTCACAGATGGGAAGTGTGTGAAGTCAAAACGGAGGTGTGTGAAGTCACAGAATGGAGGTGTGTGAAGTCAGAGAATGGAGGTGTGTGAAGTCATAGAATGGAGGTGTGTGAAGTCATAGAATTGAGGTGTGTGAAGTCATAGAATGGAGGTGTGTGAAGTCACAAAATGGAGGTGTGTGAACTCAGAATGGAGGTGTGTGAAGTCACAGAATGGAGTTGTGTGAAGTCATAGAATTGAGGTGTGTGAAGTCATAAAATGGAGGTATGTGAATTCATAGAATGGAGGTGTGTAAAGTCACAATGGAGGTGTGTGAAGTCATAGAATGGAGGTGTGTGAAATCAGATTGGAGGTGTGTGAAATCAGAGAATGGAGGTGTGTCAACTCAGAAATGAGGTGTGTGAAGTCACAGAATGGAGGTGTGTGAAGTCATAGAATGGAAGTGTGTGAAATCATAGAATGGAGGTGTGTGAAGTCAAAGAATTGAGGTATGTGAGGTCAGAATGGAGGTGTGTGAAGTCAGCATGGAGGTGAGTGAAGTCATAGAAAGGAGATGTGTGAAGTCATAGAATGGAGGTGTGAGAACTCAGAATGGAGGTGTGTGAAGTCACAGAATGGAGGTGTGTGAAGTCACCGAATGGAGGTGTGTGAAGTCACAGAATGGAGGTGTGTGAACTCAGAATGTAGGTGTGTGAAGCCACAGAATGGAGGTGTGTGAAGTTATAGAATGGAAGTGTGTGAAGTCATAGAAAGGAGGTGTGTGAACTCAGAATGGAGGTGCGTGAAGTCACAGAATTGAGGTTTGTGAAGTCATAGAATGGAGGTGTGTCATGTAAGAGAATGGATGTTTCTGAAGTAAGAATGGAGGTGTGTGAAGTCATAGAATGGAGATGTGTGAAGTCAAATTGGAGGTGTGTGAACTCATAGAATGGAAGTGTGTGAACTCATAGAATGGAGGTTTGTGAAGTCATGGAATGGCGGTGTGTGAAGTCAAAGAATGGTGGTGTGTGAAGTGAAACAATAGAGGTGTGTGCAGTCACAGAATGGAGGTGTGTGAAGTCACAGATGGGAAGTGTGTGAAGTCAAAACGGAGGTGTGTGAAGTCACAGAATGGAGGTGTGTGAAGTCAGAGAATGGAGGTGTGTGAAGTCATAGAATGGAGGTGTGTGAAGTCATAGAATTGAGGTGTGTGAAGTCATAGAATGGAGGTGTGTGAAGTCACAAAATGGAGGTGTGTGAACTCAGAATGGAGGTGTGTGAAGTCACAGAATGGAGGTGTGTGAAGTCACAGATGGGAAGTGTGTGAAGTCAAAACGGAGGTGTGTGAAGTCACAGAATGGAGGTGTGTGAAGTCAGAGAATGGAGGTGTGTGAAGTCATAGAATGGAGGTGTGTGAAGTCATAGAATTGAGGTGTGTGAAGTCATAGAATGGAGGTGTGTGAAGTCACAAAATGGAGGTGTGTGAACTCAGAATGGAGGTGTGTGAAGTCACAGAATGGAGTTGTGTGAAGTCATAGAATTGAGGTGTATGAAGTCATAAAATGGAGGTGTGTGAATTCATAGAATGGAGGTGTGTAAAGTCACAATGGAGTTGTGTGAAGTCAAAGAATGGTTGTTTTTGATGTCAACGAATGGAGGTGTGTGAAGTCATAGAATGGAGGTGTGTGAAATCAGATTGGAGGTGTGTGAAATCACAGAATGGAGGTGTGTCAACTCAGAAATGAGGTGTGTGAAGTCACAGAATGGAGGTGTGTGAAGCATAGAATGGAAGTGTGTGAAATCATAGAATGGAGGTGTGTGAAGTCAAAGAATTGAGGTATGTGAGGTCAGAATGGAGGTGTGTGAAGTCAGCATGGAGGTGAGTGAAGTCATAGAATGGAGATGTGTGAAGTCATAGAATGGAGGTGTGTGAACTCAGAATGGAGGTGTGTGAAGTCACAGAATGGAGGTGTGTGAAGTCACCGAATGGAGGTGTGTGAAGTCACAGAATGGAGGTGTGTGAACTCAGAATGTAGGTGTGTGAAGCCACAGAATGGAGGTGTGTGAAGTTATAGAATGGAAGTGTGTGAAGTCATAGAAAGGAGGTGTGTGAACTCAGAATGGAGGTGCGTGAAGTCACAGAATTGAGGTTTGTGAAGTCATAGAATGGAGGTGTGTCAAGTAAGAGAATGGATGTTTCTGAAGTAAGAATGGAGGTGTGTGAAGTCATAGAATGGAGATGTGTGAAGTCAAATTGGAGGTGTGTGAACTCATAGAATGGAAGTGTGTGAACTCATAGAATGGAGGTTTGTGAAGTCATGGAATGGCGGTGTGTGAAGTCAAAGAATGGTGGTGTGTGAAGTGAAACAATAGAGGTGTGTGCAGTCACAGAATGGAGGTGTGTGAAGTCACAGATGGGAAGTGTGTGAAGTCAAAACGGAGGTGTGTGAAGTCACAGAATGGAGGTGTGTGAAGTCAGAGAATGGAGGTGTGTGAAGTCATAGAATGGAGGTGTGTGAAGTCATAGAATTGAGGTGTGTGAAGTCATAGAATGGAGGTGTGTGAAGTCACAAAATGGAGGTGTGTGAACTCAGAATGGAGGTGTGTGAAGTCACAGAATGGAGGTTTGTGAAGTCATAGAATGGAGGTCTGTGAAGTCAGAGAATGGATGTTTCTGAAGTAAGAATGAAGGTGTGTGAAGTCATAGAATGGAGGTGTTTGAAGTCAAATTGGATGTGTGTGAACTCATAGAATGGAGGTGTGTGAACTCATAGAATGGAGGTGTGTGAAGTCATGGAATGGAGGTGTGTGAAGTCAAAGAATGGAGGTGTGTGAAGTGAAACAATAGAGGTGTGTGAAGTCAGAGAATGGAGGTGTGTGAAGTCACCGAATGGAAGTGTGTGAAGTCAAAACGGAGGTGTGTGAAGTCACAGAATGGAGGTGTGTGAAGTCACAGAATGGAGGTGTGTGACATCATAGAATGGAGGTATGTGAAGTCAGAATGGAGGTGTGTGAAGTCACAGAATTGAGGTGTGTGAAGTCACATAATGGAGGTGTGTGAAGTCAGAATGAAGGTGTGTAAAGTCACAGAATGGAGGTGTGTGAAGTCATAGAATGTAGTTGTGTGAAGTCATAGAGTTGAGGTGTGTGAAGTCATAGAATGGAGGTGTGTGAAGTCATAAAATGGAGGTGTGTGAACTCATAGAATGGAGGTGTGTGAAGTCAAAATGAAGTTGTGTGAAGTCATAGAATGGTGTTTTTTGATGTCAACGAATGGAGGTGTGTGAAGTCATAGAATGGAGGTGTGTGAAGTCAGATTGGAGGTGTGTGAAATCACAGAATGGAGGTGTGTGAAGTCACAGAATGGAGGTGTGTGAACTCAGAATGTAGGTGTGTGAAGCCACAGAATGTAGGTGTGTGAAGTCATAGAATGGAAGTGTGTGAAATCATTGAATGGAGGTGTGTGAAGTCACAGAATTGAGGTGTGTGAAGTCAGAATGGAGATGTGTGAAGTCAAATGGAGGTGAGTGAAGTCATAGAATGGAGGTGTGTGAAGTCATAGAATGGAGGTCTGTGAACTCAGAATGGAGGTTTGTGAAGTCATAGAATGGAGGTGTGTGAAGTCACAGAATGGAGGTGTGTGAAGTCATAGAATTGAGGTGTGTGAAGTCATAAAATGGAGCTGTGTGAATTCATAGAATGGAGGTGTGTGAAGTCACAATGGACTTGTGTGAAGTCATAGAATGGTTGTTTTTGATGTCAACGAATGGAGGTGTGTGAAGTCACAGAATTGAGGTGTGTGAAGACACAGAATGGAGTGTGTGAAGTCAGAATGAAGGTGTGTGAAGTCACAGAATGGAGGTGTGTGAAATCACAGAATGGATGTTTGTGAAGTAAGAATTAAGGCGTTTGAAGTCATAGAGTGGAGGTGTGTGAAGTCACAGAATGGAGGTGTGTGAAGTCATAGAATGGAGGTGTGTGAAGTCATAGAGTTGAGGTGTGTGAAAGTCATAGAATGGAGGTGTGTGAAGTCATAAAATGGAGGTGTGTGAACTCATAGAATGGAGGTGTGTGAAGTCAAAATGAAGTTGTGTGAAGTCATAGAATGGTGTTTTTGATGTCAACGGATGGAGGTGTGTGAAGTCAAAGAATGGAGGTGTGTGAAGTCACATTGGAGGTGTGTGAAATCACGGAATGGAGGTGTGTGAAGTCACAGAATGGAGGTTTGTGAACTCAGAATGTAGGTGTGTGAAGCCACAGAATGTAGGTGTGTGAAGTCATAGAATGGAAGTGTGTGAAATCATTGAATGGAGGTGTGTGAAGTCACAGAATTGAGGTGTGTGAAGTCAGAATGGAGGTGTGTGAAGGTCAAAATGGAGGTGAGTGAAGTCATAGAATGGAGGTGTGTGAAGTCATAGAATGGAGGTCTGTGAACTCAGAAATGGAGGTTTGTGAAGTCATAAAATGGAGGTGTGTGAATTCATAGAATGGAGGTGTGTGAAGTCACAATGGAGTTGTGTGAAGTCATAGAATGGTTGTTTTTGATGTCAACGAATGGAGGTGTGTGAAGTCATAGAATGTAGGTGTGTGAAGTCAGATTGGAGGTGTGTGAAATCACAGAATGGAGGTGTGTCAACTCAGAATGAGGTGTGTGAAGTCATAGAATGGAGGTGTGTGGAGTCATAGAATGGAAGTGTGTGAAATCATAGAATGGAGGAGTGTGAAGTCAAAGAATTGAGGTATGTGAAGTCAGAATGGAGGTGTGTGAAGTCAGAATGGAGGTGAGTGAAGTCATAGAATGGAGATGTGTGAAGTCATAGAATGGAGGTGTGTGAACTCAGAATGGAGGTGTGTGAAGCCACAGAATGGAGGTTTGTGAAGTCATAGAATGGAGGTGTGTGAAGTAAGAGAATGGATGTTTCTGAAGTAAGAATGAAGGTGTGTGAAGTCATAGAATGGGAGATGTGTGAAGTCAAATTGGAGGTGTGTGAACTCATAGAATGGAGGTGTGTGAACTCATAGAATGGAGGTTTGTGAAGTCATGGAATGGCGGTGTGTGAAGTCAAAGAATGGTGGTGTGTGAAGTGAATCAATAGAGGTGTGTGAAGTCACAGAATGGAGGTGTGTGAAGTCACAGATGGGAAGTTGTGAAGTCAAAACGGAGGTGTGTGAAGTCACAGATGGGAAGTTTGTGAAGTCAAAACGGAGGTGTGTGAAGTCATAGAATGGAGGTGTGTGAAGTCATAGAATTGAGGTGTGTGAAGTCATAGAATGGAGGTGTGTGAAGTCATAAAATGGAGGTGTGTGAACTCATAGAATGGAGATGTGTGAAGTTAAAATGGAGTTGTGTGAAGTCATAGAATCGTGGTTTTTGATGTCAACGAATGGAGGTGTGTGAAGTCACAGAATGGAGGTGTGTGAACTCAGAATGGAGGTGTGTGAAGTCACAGAATGGAGGTTTGTGAAGTCATAGAATATAGGTGTGTGAAGTCAGAGATGGAGGTTTCTGAAGTAAGAATGAAGGTGTGTGAAGTCATAGAATGGAGGTGTTTGAAGTCAATTGGATGTGTGTGAACTCATAGAATGGAGGTGTGTGAACTCATAGAATGGAGGTGTGTGAAGTCATAAAATGGAGGTGTGTGAACTCATAGAATGGAGGTGTGTGAAGTCAAAATGAAGTTGTGTGAAGTCATAGAATAGTGTTTTTTGATGTCAACGAATGGAGGTGTGTGAAGTCATAGAATGGAGGTGTGTGAAGTCAGATTGGAGGTGCGTTAAATCACAGAATGGAGGTGTGTGAAGTCACAGATGGAGGTGTGTGAACTCAGAATGTAGGTGTGTGAAGCCACAGAATGTAGGTGTGTGAAGTCATACAATGGAAGTGGTGAAATCATTGAATGGAGGTGTGTGAAGTCACAGAATTGAGGTGTGTGAAGTCAGAATGGAGGTGTGTGAAGTCAAAATGGAGGTGAGTGAAGTCATAGAATGGAGGTGTGTGAAGTCATAGAATGGAGGTCTGAGAACTCAGAATGGAGGTTTGTGAAGTCATAGAATGGAGGTGTGTGAAGTCACAGAATGGAGGTGTGTGAAGTCATAGAATTGAGGTGTGTGAAGTCATAAAATGGAGGTGTGTGAATTCATAGAATGGAGGTGTGTAAAGTCACAATGGAATTGTGTGAAGTCAAAGAATGGTTGTTTTTGATGTCAACGAATGGAGGTGTGTGAAGTCATAGAATGGAGGTTGTGTGAAGTCAGATTGGAGGTGTGTGAAATCACAGAATGGAGGTGTGTCAACTCAGAATTGAGGTGTGTGAAGTCACAGAATGGAGGTGTGTGAAGTCATAGAATGGAAGTGTGTGAAATCATAGAATGGAGGTGTGTGAAGTCAAAGAATTGAGGTATGTGAGGTCAGAATGGAGGTGTGTGAAGTCAGCATGGAGGTGAGTGAAGTCATAGAATGGAGATGTGTGAAGTCATAGAATGGAGGTGTGTGAACTCAGAATGTAGGTGTGTGAAGTCACAGAATGGAGGTGTGTGAAGTCACCGAATGGAGGTGTGTGAAGTCACAGAATGGAGGTGTGTGAACTCAGAATGTAGGTGTGTGAAGCCACACAATGGAGGTGTGTGAAGTTATAGAATGGAAGTGTGTGAAGTCATAGAAAGGAGGTGTGTGAACTCAGAATGGAGTGCGTGAAGTCACAGAATTGAGGTTTTGTGAAGTCATAGAATGGAGGTGTGTGAAGTAAGAGAATGGATGTTTCTGAGGTAAGAATGGAGGGTGTGTGAAGTCATAGAATGGAGATGTGTGAAGTGAAATTGGAGGTGTGTGAACTCATAGAATGGAAGTGTGTGAACTCATAGAATGGAGGTTTGTGAAGTCATGGAATGGCGGTGTGTGAAGTCAAAGAATGGTGGTGTGTGAAGTGAAACAATAGAGGTGTGTGAAGTCACAGAATGGAGGTGTGTGAAGTCACAGATGGGAAGTGTGTGAAGTCAAAACGGGACGTGTGTGAAGTCACAGAATGGAGGTGTGTGAAGTCAGAGAATGGAGGTGTGTGAAGTCATAGAATGGAGGTGTGTGAAGTCATAGAATTGAGGTGTGTGAAGTGATAGAATGGAGGTGTGTGAAGTCACAAAATGGAGGTGTGTGAACTCAGAATGGAGGTGTGTGAAGTCACAGAATGGAGGTTTGTGAAGTCATAGAATGGAGGTCTGTGAAGTCAGAGAATGGATGTTTCTGAAGTAAGAATGAAGGTGTGTGAAGTCATAGAATGGAGGTGTTTGAAGTCAAATTGGATGTGTGTGAACTCATAGAATGGAGGTGTGTGAACTCATAGAATGGAGGTGTGTGAAGTCATGGAATGGAGGTGTGTGAAGTCAAAGAATGGAGGTGTGTGAAGTGAAACAATAGAGGTGTGTGAAGTCACAGAATGGAGGTGTGTGAAGTCCACCGAATGGAAGTGTGTGAAGTCAAAACGGAGGTGTGTGAAGTCACAGAATGGAGGTGTGTGAAGTCACAGAATGGAGGTGTGTGACATCATAAATGGAGGTATGTGAAGTCAGAATGGAGGTGTGTGAAGTCACAGAATTGAGGTGTGTGAAGTCACAGAATGGAGGTGTGTGAAGTCAGAATGAAGGTGTGTGAAGTCACAGAATGGAGGTGTGTGAAGTCACAGAATGGATGTTTGTGAAGTAAGAATTAAGGTGTTTGAAGTCATAGAGTGGAGGTGTGTGAAGTCACAGAATGGAGGTGTGTGAAGTCATATAATGTATTTGTGTGAAGTCATAGAGTTGAGGTGTGTGAAGTCATAGAATGGAGGTGTGTGAAGTAAGAGAATGGATGTTTCTGAAGTAAGAATGGAGGTGTGTGAAGTCATAGAATGGAGATGTGTGAAGTCAAATTGGAGGTGTGTGAACTCATAGAATGGAAGTGTGTGAACTCATAGAATGGAGGTTTGTGAAGTCATGGAATGGCGGTGTGTGAAGTCAAAAATGGTGGTGTGTGAAGTGAAACAATAGAGGTGTGTGAAGTCACAGAATGGAGGTGTGTGAGTCACAGATGGGAAGTGTGTGAAGTCAAAACGGAGGTGTGTGAAGTCACAGAATGGAGGTGTGTGAAGTCAGAGAATGGAGGTGTGTGAAGTCATAGAATGGAGGTGTGTGAAGTCATAGAAATTG